>JARVGV010000192.1:20171640-20183472 GCA_031762435.1 Hypsolebias longignatus | reverse complement strand
ATAAACACCTAAAAAATATATTTTTGTTGGCTGATATTAAAGCTGAAGTGTGTCTGAGCTGAACAGTATCTTTAAAAATGTTCATATCAGCTTTATTTTAATATTTTCGCGACGTCGGCACGTGCACGTGCACGCACACGCAACGTTTCCGGGTGGTCAGCGATGATGCATAACAAATGCGACGTGTCAGCGGTGACGCTTTATAGATGCAACTTATATGGTGGCGATGTGTACGATGGAAAATATGGTAAAACACAGAAAAGTGTTTAAAATGATGAAACATATTGAAGGAGCTTAATGTTTAAAGAATTAATCACGTCTAAATCTGCCTTTTTCTTGAAAACATGCTCAAAATAAGTACATGTATCCAGACCTGATTCATATGCCTTCAGTCAAACACGGTGATGGCAGCATCATGCTGTGGGCATTGAGAGACTTGTCAGAATTAAAGGAATGTTGGAGGCATAAAAGATCTGCTTGTGATTCCTAAATGTACTATAAGCAAATATGAAGTGGTCAATACAGCTTTATACGTAGAACAAAATATATATTTTAAAAAAATAAAAAGTGGTAAACAGGAAGAATGTCATATGATTGTAAATACATCATGGTTTTTGTACTTCAGGTATGTTGTGTTTTAATCCATGTTGCCTGTTGCTGACTGATCAGTTTTTGCTTTGATTTCCCTTCCTCCACCTCAGATTGTATTGTTCTTGTCTCCAGCTGGACTTGAGCTGATCTTTTCCTAATAATTTTCCTAATAATTTTCTTGTCTGATTCTAGTTCCTCTCCAGCTGCTGCAGATTTGTTGTTTGAGCTTCTGCAGTGTTTGACTCCATCGTTTCTTGGAGATGACTCGTTACACATTCATTTTGCCAGACTTTTTGTGGTCTTGTTGGTATTTTGTCTAAGCTTAGCATGTATTTAGTGTGCTGTGTAATGAAAGACCAAAGGATAAAGGATACCTCAAAATATATATTTTTTTTAAAGCTACATTTTTTTTAAACACACCTTACTTTATGCTGAGAAGTAAAACTGCTGTCTTGAATCCACCTGTTGGGACAAAATACCACTTTGTCTTTGCAACAGTAACACTTCCAAAGTGTCTAAAGATATAGTTTTTATTTTTTTTTGTTAAATTACCTGTTATGTACTCTGAAGCAAAATACAAAGCAAAGACTGGTGTCTGTCTTTTGCACGGTACTACCTGCTGGGTAGTATTGACATGCAGATCATCTCAGAAGTTTATTGCATTTTTTTTATTTATTTATTTTTTTTTTTTTTGTGATATTGAAATAGTGGACACTGATTTTGCAATGACAAATAGTTTTAAAACGAGACCTGTGCTGGTAAAATGAGTTGGAATGCGCACAGGCTGCAGTGCAAAATGAATGGAAATATTTTAGCTGTAACTGAAATTTGCATAAAAATGGGTCCATAAGGACACTTTCATAACATTTCATACTCTACCTTTAAGTCAAAGTTTTCCAACAGGTGTGTCTTCAGAAAAAATCCTTCATGTTATAACCTTTTAAAATTAGTTTTAAAGTTATTCATTTTTCTATGCATTGCTGTTTTAGCATCGGAAAACCCTTCGTTTAATGCTTGGCATCATCGAGAAGCGTGAGGATTCCCCTGGAATTCCCAGTGACATCATTCTACACCGCTGGTCCTCAGTCCCGTTCCTCGAGGTCCACCATCCTGCATGTTTGACACATCTGCCTTCAACTGATGCAAACCATCTAAAATATGCAGGATTGTGGGCCTCAAGAACAGGACTGAGAACAACTGTTCCAGACTAATAAAAAAGAAAGAGTTTTAAAGCTGGCACTCTCAAACTAAACTAGTTTGTTGTCAGGTCAGATGATCAGTGGCCACATTTAACAAACCACGTCTCATTTTAACGACTTAATTAATGAAACTCAAAATCCAGGAGCTGGTCAAAACTTTCCCACACCTGTTAGAAAAATGTTGCCTTAAAGGGAAGTGCTCTTTGCCTCGTGTCTGTCAATTAATGGAACTGATCTAACGAGCAGGGAGACTTAGCAGAACCCGCCTCCTTCATTCTTTCAGGTTGCATTCAGGGCAAAAGGTCCAATCATCACATTTTGATCTCCAACCAGAGACAGGAGGTGAAACAGCTGCTGCCAAACAAGGGAGGTAAGTCATGAAAAACTTGATGAAGAAGTTTATACTGCAGCTTTTCTTAGTTCTGTTTCTTGGTATGACAACAAGAAGAAACATCTTCTAACACGTAGTTCAATTGTTTAACCTTTTCACGTTTAAATAACTGTATTTTTTTCCTGTAGTTTCCTCCAGAGTGACGATGGCTGAATACACCCTCAAGGTGACAACCGGTGACATGAAGCACGCAGGGACCATAGACCACGTCTACGTCATCCTGATTGGAGCAGAGGGCCAGAGTGAACGCACCAACCTGGACAACTTTGGAATCGACTTCAAAACTGGGAAGGCGAGTTGTAGTGTGTCAAGCCTCGCTGGTAACTTCCAAACAGGCCGATCAGGTTTGGGCACAATGTGGAGCCGCTCGTGCTTCATCGCTCTTCTATCAGACGCACGTTTATCTGTTTACATGCATTATGGGACAGTGAACACCATCACGCCCACCACTGAAAGGCAAAGCAGGGCGGAAATGCTTTTGCCTGCGTGTGCTCGTCTGTTAGCAAAATATCTCACACACCACTGGGCAGATTTTAATGAACTTGCAGAAAATAGAGCACCTCTATTAGTAATTGCGTGTTCATGACGAATTTGCATGATTGTGATCCATTTTTCCTCCGTACGTTTTTCTTTCATCTTTCTTGATCCACAAGTTTTGTGCTATTTCAACAAATCATATCAAAATGTTCAGCTCTTTCAGAACAATCCGGCAATGACTTTTGGTATTGGTTTTAGCTTTTTTGAAACATTTAGCCTTTTCTTCCATTTTCTTTCCTCATAGAAAATGAATTGAACTAATTTTACATCCTTCACATCTTTAGATGTGTTCACAACTTTTTACTGCTCCTTTCATGTTTTGTTCTGGTTCAGCTTATTTCAGCTTCCTTGTGCAAATTTAAACTCTTTTTTTTTTTTTTCAGCTATTTTAATCTTCAGCCGTTTTTTTCAGTTGTTTCAGATTTGTTCTGTTAACTACAACATTTTTGTGCTTCTTCTAACTTCTTTCTGCTAATTTCAGCTTGTTATGCTCCTTTTAGCTTATTTCTGTGTTTCAGCTTTTTCTACCATTTCAACTAATATAGCCTGTTGCTGTTTTTTTTTCTTCTAATTTCAGCTTTTTTTTTTCAGATAATTAATGTTTTTTTTTTTTTTTTTACTTATTTCTGCTTCTTTCAGCCTAAATGGGCAAACATTCTTTCTGAGTTCTTATGCTAATTTAAGCTTGTTCTACATTTTCCTTTTTAGAATTTTTTTTAGCTAATTCAAACAGTTTTCAAATAAATCAAACTTTTTCTTGGTAATTTCTGCTAATTTCAGCTTTTAATTTCAGCTTGTTATGCTCCTTTCAACATTTTTCAGCTAGTTTCAGCTTTTTTTTTTGCTATTACAGCTACTATTTAGCCATCTTTATGCAAATTTTAGCCTTTTCAGCTAATTTCACTTTTTCAATTTTATTTTACTATCGACCGTGACTTTCAGACGAGAACGTTTACCATCAAAACAAGCTCGTCTCTGGGGAAACTTCTTCTCCTCAAAGTGCAGAAAGACCCTCGTCTCGGCCTGAAAGAGGACCAGTGGTTCTGCTCCAAAATGGTGGCGATGACCCCGGAGGGAGAGGACGTTGATTTTCCGTGTTACAGATGGATCACCAGGGGAGAAAGTGTGGAGCTCAGAGGAGGGAAAGGTCTACTAAAAACACACAGAATGACACATTATGGATGAGAGATGCTTATAATTTATAATGAGTTTTATATTTTACATCTGAACACTGATTTTCTTCTGTTTTTGCCTCTAAGCCACAAAGGTTTTTGAGGATGAGCATCATCTGCTGATTGAGCACCGGAGAGAGGAGTTAAGTCTTAGGAAGAGCTTGTACCAGTAAGTTTCCATTAAAGGTCACCTCAGAAGCTTATCTGAACAAACCATTTACCGTTAGACCTTTTTTTTTCTCCTGCTGTTAGATGGGAGATTACTGAAGACAGGCTGCTACACAACAGTCACTTCAAAAATATATCTGAGCTCCCTGGAGAAATACGCTTCTCCGTGTCCAAATCAGAACAAATGTCTTTCACGAACAGAATGATGTGAGTCGGTGATTCTAATTTGTTGTCACACTTTATTTATTTAGGTTTGCGAGTAAAAACTGTTTTACGTTTCTGTGTTCCCTCGTGCCTTAGTGATGCTGAGCTAGGACTCAAGGGGCTCTCAGGATCCAGCAAACAGTGGAAAGACATCGAGCACATGAAGAAGATTTTCTGGTTCAAAAAGACGACAATGTCGGGTATAAAGCACCGTTTAGTTTGCTTTCACGTAAAAGTGATTCTCCCAAAACAATTATTAGGATTTGTTATTTCAAAATTAGCCAGTAAAAAACATTTCTCATAAAACTGTCAGATTATTTCTGTGTGTAACGCTAAACTGACGGTTGTGTAAAGGTTTAGAAAAGAAACAAAGGGTGTGAGTTAGACTGGTCACAAGTATCTAAAATTAGGCAAAGTATATACATAAAAAATAAAAATAACAGGCCTATTTCAGAAAAAAACTTTGTAAATGTCTAAGAGCTTACAGTGCAAATGGTAAATGGACTGTACTTAGAGTAGTGTACTCAGTTAAGTAAAAGTACTGATATGCATGGTCAAATCTTACTCTACAAGTAAAAGTTGCTCAGTCAAATACCCAAGTTAAAGTACAGAAGTACTTACTTTTGAAAATACTTAAGTATTGAAATGTACAAGCATTTAAAAAGACTCAAGTATTTAAAAGTACAAATTATATTTTCTAATATCAGCATATTGCTGTATTGTTTTGAGTGATTTTATAGAACCTTACTCTGAACCACTTGATGATTTTTTAAATTTATTTATTTTATCATTTTGTTTTTTATTTATAAAATTTATTCATTTTAAAATACAATACAAAACAATCCCATAAACAATAAGAATACAAAAACAAAAAAAAAAAAAAGAAAAAAGAAAGGTAGTCAAAAGAAGAAAAATATCTTATTATATCTGCCCCCTCTTTCAAACAATTAGTTCAAACAATAATAATCTTCAAGTAACAGAACAAAATGAATAACTCTTTCTAATTTTCCCAACTCTACATTAGGCTACTTCATATATATTTTTTAACAATTCAGTTTTGATCATTTTCTTAAATGTACACATTTGATGATGTACTGACATGTAGAACCACTCTTACACCATAAAACCTGTAAACTACTTTCTGCATTTTACGTTTGTGGAAAGTCGTGGAAATCCCCCAAGAAGCTTCCTAGAAATGTAGTGGAGTGAAAGTAACAAGTTCCCAAAAACACAAATACTCAAGTAAAGTGAAGATTCTCAGAAAATGTACTTACTCAAATAAATGTACTTCATTACTGTCCACCACTGCTTATATAGCACCTTTCTATCTTATCAAGACATCAAAGTGCTTTACTCTACAATCTGTGTCTCATGTACACAATCATACTGCACTTTACTAATCTATACAAAGCTAATGGAACAAATCACTGTAAAGAGATTAATCAGCGCTTTATCACATTCATACACTGATGGGACAAACATCGGAGTCAATGAGGGGTTCAGTGTCTTGCCTGGGGACACTTTGGTATGTGACTGCTGGTGGATTTGAACCCCCAACTCTTGCATTGGAGGACGACTGCTCTAACCACTCATCCACAGCCGCCTCAGTATAATGAACATTATTTTGGGGAAACTGAATGTTGCATTTTCACCCGTTTTCTTCCCAGAGTATGTTTCCGAGCACTGGAAGGAAGACGACTTTTTTGGTTTCCAGTTCCTGAACGCAACAAACCCCAACGTGATCAGGCGCTGCTCCAAACTTCCTCCTAACTTCCCCGTCACCGAGGAGACGGTGGCGCCTTTTCTGGAAGCTGGAAGCACTCTGAAGGCAGAGATGGAGGTTGGCCATGTTTTTTTTTTTTTTTTTCAGTGTGACGCTGTCTGTTAAACTGCATGACTTTTCTGAAGTATTTCCATGATGTATGCTACATTTTTCCTGCAAGTCTTCACATTTCTGTTCCACACAGAGAGGTCATATATTCCTGGTTGACCAGAAGATAATGGATGGAATACCAACCAGAGAGGAGGATGGAAATTCTCTTCATACAAGTGCTGGTTTGTGCTTGTTCTACATGAACTCCGAGAAAAAACTCATGCCTCTTGCAATACAGGTATTTTATAACTAAAAGGCTTGATTTATTTATTTATAACATTATAAGATATTATATCTTCTACCTGCTCCTTTTTGAACAGAAAACAAAATTTGCATGTCACTTGGGCATAATTATTTGTATTAACTTTTTTTTTTTTTTTTTAGTTTGTGTTATCCTATTTTATTTCATTTTCTTTCTTGATTGTCTTTTCTGTCCGTTCGAAATGAAAAATAAATAAATAATTGTATGGATTACACTCATCTCAAATATTTTGGTGACACAACGTGGTGAAGTAGGAAGAAAAATACAGCTGGATGCAAAACTGGTCTTGTTGCTACGGAACAGCTCACCAAATGACAAACGTTCTTCTAAAATTCTTTGACAGTGACACTTTCGTTTCAGCTTCAGCAGCAACCCTCTGAGCAGAACCCCATCTTTCTGCCCAGCGACCTGCCGACAGACTGGCTTCTGGCCAAGCTGTTCTTTAAAAGTGCAGATGTTTTGGAACATCAGACGGTCCATCACCTCATGAACACTCACTATCTGGCAGAAGTCTTTGCTGTTGCTACTCTCCGCTGTTTCCCCGCAATCCATCCTCTTTACAAGGTACGCAATAAAGCAAGCGGTGGAGTGTTAACAAGTCGGCCACATTTCTTTTTAATGCGGCTTTACTTTGGATTTGATGCTTTGGTATCGGTCTTCTTTTCTGTGAAGCTGCTGATCCCTCATTTCCGTTACACTCTGCACATCAATATATTGGTTCGAACTTCACTTCTTGGACCTGATGGGGTTTTGAGTGAGGTATTGTACAGTTTATCGCTGATTTTCACTCAGATTGTGGAATTGTGGTCGTAAATTCCACATTTTCATAGAAAAATAGCAGAAATAAAAGTGTTGGGATTATTGACTTCTAGAGTTCCCTTGGAGTGGAGGGGCTGAAGGAGCTGATGAGGAGGGCCCTGTCCGAACTGACCTACAGCTCTCTCTGTCTGCCTGAGAACATCACTGCACGAGGACTCGAGTCCATCCCTAACTTCTACTACAGAGACGATGCTTTGAAGCTGTGGAACTGCATCAAAGAGTCAGAAATATTCATTATTTTGTCAAGCAGTGATTTCAAAACGCAAATCTTAAATCCTTTTCTGTTTTTTTTTTTAATCAGTTTTGTGAGTGGCATGGTGCAGTATTTCTATTCCTCAGACAGTGATGTGAGCAGAGACACTGAACTGCAGGAATGGATCCATGAGATATTCACACACGGCTTCTTAGAAAACAAACTCTCCGGTACAAAATGTCTTGTGTTTATGCAGATGTATAATAAGTTTGTTGGTAGTCTTTCTCAATATTAATGACTTAAAAAACACAACTGATGAGACTGGCCAAACAACTTTTTTTTCTCATCAGTCCAAAGAACATTTAAAATGAAACTTTGAGGCTTCTACATACATACACACATCATTTCCACCTCAGTGCATATGTGGTCAGTTTGTTCTCCAGCAGTCTAAGCCTATAGCAGCATAACTGAGGGATAGCTCAGGAAACCTAAGCCAACCCTAACTATAGAATTTATCAAAAAAGAAAGATTGAAGCCTAGTCTTAAAAGTAGACAATGTGTCAGCCTCACAGACAGAAACTGGAAGGTGGTTCCACAAAAGTGGGTCATCCAGGTTTTTGTCTTACAAAAAAAAAACATTAATTTGGATTAACCGGGTTTCAGGGATAACTGAGCATCATCAGCATAACAATGAAAATGCATCTCATGCTGTTTAATAACTTTACCTAATGGAAGCATATTTAAAATAAACAGTATTGCTCCAAGCACTGAACCCTGAGGAACTCCGTGACTAACGTTGGTGTATGAAGATTAACTAATTAGTTACAAACTGGAATCTATAAAATTAGCCTCTTTAGGGCTACCAAAAACTTTGCCCAGACTTTTTCATTCAGCCTTTATTTATACAGGTCAGTCTCATTGAGCCTCGGGGACTCATTTACAAGATAGACCTGTATACTATTTTAGTACAATTTATTTTTGCAATTCTTTGTTTATAAATACTACAGGTGTGCAGAGATCTATTACACATCTGCTTTTAACTGAACCACTTTTCACGAGTAATTAAGCTTCATTCAAACAAGTGCACCAACCAGTTTGTCCACATCCGTATTCAGTGTTTCTGTTTGGATTTGCTGCAACTAAAATAATGTCAGTGATTGTTGTTTAATTGGATTTGACTTGACGTTGCTCCGTAAAGGTTTTCCAACCTGCTTTAAAACTGTGGATGAGGTGGTCAAGTTCCTCACCGTGGTGATCTTCACAGTGACGGTACAACATGCAGCCGTTAATAATGGACAGGTGGGGCAGAAGTGTCAGTTTTGTATGATGATGTCATTAGTTGATTGTTAAGAAGAAAAAAAAATCAGAAATTCTAAAACTTGATTTGCTTCTCATTTGAGGAGCTTTCTTAGTTCGAATAAGAAATTTATTTTCCTGTAGTTTTGAAACCCTTAGTATTTGTGTCCCAGTAAAAAAAACAACAACCAAAAAAGTAATATGTCTTCTCTTCTAGTTTGACTACAACTCCTGGATCCCTAATGGTTCTCCTCTGCTGTGCAAACCTCCTCCAACCATGAAAGGCCAGTCGAGCATGAAGACGGTTCTTGACGTTCTCCCAAACGTTGGCGACACGGTCAAGTTTGCAACATTGAGTTGGACTCTCTCAAACAAGTACTCTGACATTGTAAGTTTAATGTTTGAGAACATGCGCATTAGGGCGACTATGACTAAAAACAGCTTAAAATGTGTAAAACGACTCCATGAGCCTAACCAAAAGTCTCCGGCAGGTTCCTTTGGGCGAATACCCTGAAGAGCGTTTCTATGAGCCTGCCACCAAGCTGATGATAAAGGACTTTCAAGCTGAATTATCCTACCTGACTGAAGAAATTAAAGCAAGAAATTCTCAACTTAAAGTACCCTATCCATATCTAAACCCTGCTGAAATAGAAAACAGTGTAACTATTTAGAAAAGATGGGAAAAACAAGCAAATTCTTCAGCACGTGTTTGTTTATTCAATTTGCTACCTGCCATAGATGGGTGTTGCAGTTTGGAACTTGTCCTTATGTTGGACCTGAGGTGTAAACACATCAGCAGCATTTTAGTTTGTTTAAAAGCAGCAACTTTTGTCCAAAGTAAAATGACCTGTAGTTGAAATATTTTTTGTTGTGATTCTGCTCAGAATTAATCTGATTCTCTGGTTTGAGGCTGTTCATAAAGCTATACACAGCAGGTATCCATTCAGAGTTTTGAGGTGAACTATCTCTTTTGGCTGTTTATAAGGATTTAGCTGATATTGTAATGGTCTACATGTGGGGGGGTTATAGCCTCGGTGTTATTTTGTGGTCCAGAAGCTGAAAAGTTCTGAAAACCACTTCCCTAAACGTCAAAGTTCATGCTCAATAATCCAGGTTAAAAAAAAAATTCAACAAAGTTCAGTCAGGTCTTCTAGATGTTTTTTTTTTTTTTTTTGTTGAGACGTTTCATCCTTCCCCCAAAAGACTTCATCAGTCTGAGGAGCCACAACAAACTCAGTCCCACAAGCGGCACAACCACATAGTGGACCAACCAGTTTGCTGGTGATTAAATGGTTTATGGGGCCCACCCTCTCCCCCATTGACTCCTCTGAGGCTGGCAGCCATTGCCAAAATGGTTCAAAACATCAAAGTTTATCAATAATCCAGGTTAAAAATAAAAAGTTTAGTCAGACCATCTGGATGGTTTCTTTTCACTTCTCAAAAAAAAAAAAAGAGGCTTCACTTAGCATGAGAACTCAAAACTGTTTTTAAGAAACAAAATATTTGACCATTTTTAAGAAACAAAATCTTTGGAGAAATCTGCTTTATGACTTGTGTTTCTTGGTAGAACGTTGCCATTTATATAGTTGCAAAAACATACTGAATACAGCAACTTAAATCCGGTGACCTCTTTAAATTCTCTAATCATCTTTCTATTATAGAGGTCATCAATATGTTACGGAATTGAGTTTTTTCACCCTTGATATACATTTTGTTAATTGGGATTGGAATGTTTATACATTTAGATTACAGTATTTCTATTTGTGCCAAACAGCTATATTTAAGTAAAACATGCTGATGAACAATCTGGGAAACACTTGGAAGATAAACATACAAAAAAGGCATTAGGGACTTTATTAAATCGCAGCAAATCAGATACAATATTCATTACTGAACACTCAATGGTTACAACTCATTTTAACAAACAAACTCAAACAAGGCTGAATCCCTGGTAGAGATCAGAAGCCCTTCAGATCAGCTTCACTGATCATCTTGGAAGGGATTAGAAACATTTATGTAAAGTGCTGTTATCGTTTCTAACGGAAATAATGCTGTTTAACCAACACTGTCATTTTTCATGGCTACTTGTCAAAGGCAGAATAATATTTAATTCCATCTTCAACACATCATTAAGAATAAAAAACTAATGGTCACATTTGTCAAAATACTGTATATATTTTCTTTCCAGAATAAAGATGCATTTTTAGCACAAATTCATGCAAAGTTAATGCTGACTATTTTAGTTTTTTTTCTCCAAATATAAAAAAAACATTCACAACAAACCTGACAAGTGTTATTTCATTAAGGCTTCTTCCTCAGCTAAAACAATACAGGAAGTGTTGATTTATTCCACAACAAAACGTCTTAACATTCACATAACATCACAGTGAATCTCATGCGGCTCGATTTGTGGTCAGGTGTGGACGTGACGCAGGACACGACGAAGCGAGAGTCCGTCTCGTGCCGTGCACATGGCTGGGAGTGGAACCGGCTCCGTCTTCTGCTCTGCTACATTGAAGTGGCACTTTTTAAGATGAACCGACATGCTGGGGACATCAGTAAAACCCCATGATGACACAGGGCTGAAGGCAGTGCTGAATCTCCACATCTGTAACGTACAGAAAAACACACCAAAATTATCGCATGATAACTTTTAGTCACATTTGAGTCCACACAATGTGAAGTTACACTGCTTATTTTAGACCTACGTGTAGGCCTGTCACAATAACAAATTTTGCTGGGTGATTTAATTGTCTCAGAAATTATTGCGATAAACGATAATATTGTTTGAAATTTGACAGTAAGTAGTAATTATTGTCAAATTCAAGAAGAAATGTTGGTTAATTTTTGTGAGTAGTACCTTTTTTGACCACCGGATAGCAGTATAAGACAGTTGGAAACAAAGGATGGATAGTGAGGGAGCGAGCAGCGTGTCTCTAAGAAAAATGGGTGGGAGGCCCCTTGACTTGACAAGGGCTGTTTCTCGTTCCTGTTTTTTGGTTCTCATAATGGTGGCTGCTCGGTGTGGTTTGAACTCTTTAGCATAGCATTTTTCCACACAAAGCTTTTAATAAAAAAGTCAGTAAACAAGTTCTCAGCTTCTTTTTGCAGAGAAAAACAATAAATC
>JARVGV010000192.1:20153754-20165146 GCA_031762435.1 Hypsolebias longignatus | reverse complement strand
TAATGTAAAGATATCTGGTCTCAGTGATAAACAATTTAACTGATGTTATTTTGTTTTTCTCACAGCCAAAGTTTAGTTGAAGCTAACAGTTTTGTTCTAAGGTGTTTATTTTTATTTGTAACCAACAAAATCCTTTTCGCACCCCTTGCAGAAGCTTGTACAAACCCCTACTACAACCCAGTTGTTGTCAGCGGCAGTTTCTCCATTAAAACTACTTATTTAAAAACAATGGAAAGCTAACTCACTGATCCCACCGGCTAACAGCGGCTAAACTCCGAAGTTAAACGCTTTGTAACTTTAACAAAAACACTGTCGTAATCGAAGTGCTGCTCCCCTGATCATAATGGAAAACGAGTACAAATAAGTGTGCAATTGTTTTTAAAGAAATGTAACAAACCTGGCAGTTAAATGTAGATATCTCGAAGAAGAAGCAGCTAATAATAGCTAACGACTTATACACAAACATCTCTTCTTGGTCCGCTGACGTCTTCTTCGTTGATTTAATTCCGGTTAACAAATAATAATTGGATCGTTCGCGCCACCAACCGGTGAGGAGAGTGAACATCCACTAAAATAAAGTAAAACGTTTGAACTTTCCCATGAAATGAACCGAAACATTAGAAGAAAAAAAAACGATCATTCACGATATTATATTGCATTTATTAAATACTTTATTTTATACACAAACATCTCTTCTTGGTCCGCTGACGTCTTCTTCATTGATTTAATTCCGGTTAGCAAACAATAATTGGATCGTTCGCGCCACCAACCGGTGAGGAGCGTGAACATCCACTAAAATAAAGTAAAACGTTTGAACTTTCCCATGAAATAAACCGAAACATTAGGGAAAAAAAAACGAGCATTCACGATATTATATTGTATTAATTAAAAACGTTATTGTTATTGTTGCGACTCATATGTTCTGCACATTTATAGCTGCTTAGACTTGTTACATGAAATTTAAACTTTATTTTAAGTGATTTTCCCCAATAGAAATTAAGATATCTTTGATTCATTCAAAAACATTATTCACTTTGTAATCTGACATGCTGGATTTTTGTCTCCTTGTGCCAAAATTAAAGTTACTATGATGCTACTGGGGGGCAAATATCTGTCCTGCAAATCCTGCAAATATCTAACTATTGTTCTGCTACTTGTAATTTTCAGCAAGTCTTTTAATTCTTTAAGCTTTTAGCTCCAATTCTGTTATTTTTAGCTTTTGTGATGTTTTAATTTTTAAATACAGTTTTGCTGCTTTTAAGTCAAATCAAGTCAAATGTATTTATAAAGCTAATTTAAAACAGCAGTATGTTACCAAAGTGCTTAACAATAACACCAAGGCAGTTAAAAAAAAAGAGCAACAAGATGTAATTAAAAGCATCAGTAATGAAAACATAAAAATACAAAAACAATGAGAAACAATGAAATAGTAAATCAAATTGCACAAACATCAGTGAACACAGGTGTGTTGTGTTGGGGGGCAAATTGTTCCAAAATTTAGGGCCTATGACTGAAAAAGCCTGATCTCCTCTTCAGCCTGGTTTTTGGTACAACAAAAAGCAGCTGGTCTGATTATCTCAGCACCCAAGAAGGAACGTGTTGAAGTAGGTCAGAGAGAGGGTGCAAGGCTGTTAATGCACTTAGCACAGGGAGCCAGTGACGGGAGGACAGAACTGGTGAAATGTGTTCAAACCTACATTAGTCGAGCTGCAGCATCTTAGCTCTTAGTTAGCCTTTTGTAACTTTTAGCTTTTCTTCTTTGGTGTTCATTTGCTACTATTAGTTATTTCCTGCCCTTTTGACGCTTCTTTTAGCTAGTTTTTTTTTGTTGCTACTTTTATCTGGCATTTTGTCTTTGTTTAAAGATTTTAGGTGTCCTTTTGCCTTTTTTTTCCTTTTTTTTTTCTTTCTATCTGTCTTTTTTCCAGACTTTTGCCACTTTGGGATTTTGCTAGTTTTAGCTTGTTGCTACTGTTAGCTTTTAGCTTGCATTTGGCTCCTTATAGCAGCATTCTGTTTCTTTTAACTTTAAAAACTTGTTTTCATCTGTCACAGAAAATAAAAATTATTTTAGTTTTCCAGTTTATAATTATGTAGCCCTAGTTTATGGTTGATCATTTATGACACAAAGTCTTTACATTTGAACATTTTTGTAGCAGATAAAAAAAAAATCATTTTTTTTCTTTATGTCGGTTCTTTTGTTTTTTCTCATTCTCTAACTTTTCATTGAAATCTGTAAAATTATCCTTCTTTTCCCCTATCTTCCCAGTGTTTTAATCTTTTTTTTTTTTTAAATTATCATTACCTTGTGATTTGCTGAGGGAAGTGGTAACTGTTATTTTATTGCCAGTCTGTTTTGTAAATTCTTTAGCAGTAACAATATATGCTTGCATTTGTTAAAATAATCCCTAATAATCCCATCACTTGAGTTGCTAAAATTACAAGGGTTTTTAAAAATGCAATAACTGGGGACAAACACAAGAGGTCCTTGTTGTATCTATTTTTATTTTGCAGGCTTGGTTTAAGATGAAACTACTCATTAATGTTGACAGAGAAGGAGATGATCTATTTTGAGGATGGGGTCACCTACACAACATGAAGCACCCCCCCACCCCCCGGAGGAGAAGGAGCTGACTCATGGCCACATCGGTGTTGAGCAGAACTGAACACGCTCATGATAAACATGCAATGGAATGATCATATTTTTGTAATATTAAAACTACCAAATTCTCTCAAGAAAATAATCAGATAAAAGGATTTGAAATAAGATTTTCAAATCCTATATTGGTTAATTATTTACACTTTTGAACTTATTAGCAAATTATACTAACACAGCTGAACACTTAACAAAATATTCATAAATAGATTACAGTATACTGTATGGTCTGTTAAAACCTGTGCTTTTCTTGCATGAGAAGGGAATGCAGTAAAAGTATTTTTGCCAAATACATTATCTTGCTTTATATAAGTGGAGAAGAACAGTCATATTTAATGCTTTAAATTCTAATGTTGCATGTTGTGTAATGTTTTTCAAACACAAGCGTGATCCCAAAGGGCAATAAAATATGGTCAAATAAATATTAAAACTATAAGGAAGTTTATCAAATCAACTTTTTCATGGTAGTTAACAATTAGATGTACATCAGTATAAAGACAAATAACTAAATATTCAGAAAATACAAAAGAAATTCAAACTAGATCAATTTTAGGTTTAGTGTTTGAAGGGGGAATGTATGTCGGCTGATATATATATATAAAAAAAAGAGAGAACTTCAAAAACAAAACTTCCATTTTTAGTCTTTTTTTTTTTTTTTTTTTTTTTTTTTAGATATTCTGATAAGCTCTGGCAGACTAAGTATTCTGAGATGGGAACAGTGAGATATGTTAGACATGGCAGCTTAGCTGTAAAAATAAATACATAAATAAATAAACAAACTTGACTGTGAGAAGGACTTTAATGTTTTACCTCTAATTTATTGTAAAATTCTAAAAATGCTATTAAAGAATATGGTCGCTCTTGAGGAAACTGAAAGGGAGATTTAAACATCTGTACGAGCAGAATTCACTTCCAGGTGTGGATATGTTTTCAAATGTAAATTGTGATTGGATTTAGGGGGAATTAACTCTAAGACTTGACTGATGAGTAAAATAAAAGATAAACATGGTTCTAAGGCAACAGTACTGAAAGCCAGTCGCATCCAGAATTGGATTGTACATTTTTCTGCTTTGAAGGATCAAAACAATCACATCTTCTGTCACAATTGAGAAACAAATACCGGTAAATAAATGTTTATTTTATTTTTATTAAAATGATATACATGAATCCATACATCATTTGATTGATTTCCTCCGGCTTCATACATGCTGGGTGTCAGCACTATAACAGCAAAGGCCTGTTTTATAAATGAACCCAGTGGAACGCCATACCTACATCATGTACACATTTAAAGGACATCATACATGAACTGAAAATGCTGTCAATCATCCCAGGTCATAACCCAGAATATACTAAATGTTTTGTTAAGACATTTTTTTATTCCTGAAACATGATTTTAATCCTGCAGATTGGGCTTTTATGTTTAGAAGGTTTTAAATGGACAAACACTAATTTTTATCATTACCAGCAGGGGTGGTTCTAGAATCTGATCTTTAGGGGTGCTTAGCCCCCAGTGCTGACAATAGCTCTTAGCTTGAACAACGTGGTGGCCACTGATGCCAGACGCATTCATAATCTGGGGGGTGAGGGTGGGAGACATATTGGTGGGGTCTGGGGGGGTCCTCCCCCAGAACATTTTGAATAAAGTTTATGCCATTTCCTGCATTCTGGTGTATTTTAACAGGTTGCTAAACATCTACATTTACCTCCATAAGTAAACACTTCATTCAATAACTATTGTAGAGAGTTCAGCACAAGAAGTAGCGCTAAGCTAGCAGCGTGCAACACAGGCGCAGTAGCTAAAATGTTACAGATGTAGCACTCTGCAACCTAATAAACACTTTGTACAAGATCAGTACTGGAGTTACTTACAGGGAACTTACAAGGTAACAACACATACAAGGGTATTTCCTTTTATAAGACCCTAATTGATTAACTTTAACACATTTACCATGAGAAAGTATTTAAAGAAGACTATTTGCTTTCAAAACTTAACCCTTTCATGTGTGAATTATGATAACTTCAGCCGGGATTTTTTTTTCTTTCTTTTTCTAAAATGCTTTTATTTTTCTTAGGGCATTAAAAAAAGTGTGGAAAAAAATGGTAAAAATGTTATTGAAATTTTTTTTAATATGTCCACTCAGCTGGATAGCATACATTACGAGATTCTTTACTAATGAAATAGTGTATGCTATAATGTGAACATATTTTTTTAAATATTTTGACACTGCTTAAAACACAGCAGTCAATCTGAGGAAACATGTTTTCTTTGCACAAAGGCAAACGTGTCACGTGAAAAAAATGCTATTACCCTTTATTTATCCAGGTAGTCTCATTGAGTCTTGAGAACTCATTTTCAAGCGAGACCTGTTTTTGGGAGCAGATGGTGGGGGTTAAAGGCCTTGCTCAGGGGCCTGAGGCAAATGAGGATGGAGGCAGGTGTGGGTGTTTCACCTTTTCCACCCACATTTTGATGTTGACGGTACTGGTAGTTGAACCTGCGACTTTCAGATCACAGGCCCACCATCTCTAACCTCTGCGCCACCACTCCCCTTTCAGCAAATTACAACAAATCATACATCAAAATGTTGAGCTCTTTCAGGACAGTGCTGCTATGACTTTTGGTATTGATGCAACTTAAGCTTTTTCCCTTTTTATTTTTAAAACTTTTATTTTCATAGAAAATGAATAGCTAACTTTACATCCTCCGTCTTTCGATCTGTTCACAACCTTTTACTGCTCCTTTCACATTTTGTTCTGGCTCAGCTTCTTTCAGCTTCTTTGCAAATTAAAACTGTTTTCAGCTACTTTCAGCTGTTTTTTCCCCCCAGCTTTTTGTGCTTCTTTCAGATTACTGGTATTTCTGATGACGACAACATTTTTCAGCTTCTTCTAACATTTTTTTGCTAACTCCAACAGAAATGGGCAAGTTCTGCAAATTTTAGCATTTTCTGTTGTTTTAGCTACTATTTAGCTGTTTTATAGATTTATTTTCATTTATGATTTATCGTTATATTGAGCTGTTTTAGCTCATTTTAGTTTTTAAATGCAAATTCCACTTTTTTTTTTCATTTATTTTTTTTAGTTCATTTCAGCTCTTTACAATTTTTCTGGTAGTATAAGCTTCTTTCTGATTGCAGTGTTTCAGCTGCTAATTTCAGCTTTTTTTAGTTAATTTCCTAATTTGTGCGCTCATTTCTGCTTATTTAAACAAAATTAATTAGATCTTTCTGGTTTCTTGTGGTAATTTAGGATTGTTCTTGTATTTCAGCTACATTTTAACATGTTTGCTAGCAAACTTCAGCTGTTTTTCAGCTGCCAATCTCAGCTTTTTTAGCTAATTCCTTTATGCTCATTTTTAAAACCAAATTCAGTGGATCTTTCTGGTTTATTGTGGTAATAGGATTGTTCTAGCATTTCAGCTACTTTCAGCATATTTGTTAGCTAATAGCTAATTTCAGCTTTTTTTTCAGCAAGTTCTTCTGCAGTAAGTACTCACACTGCATTTTCACAGGAAATCCAATTTCTCTTGGTTTTATTAATTTTATTAACTGTGCACTAAAACACCCCTCCCTCCACCACCACACACACATATCATCATCATCATCATCATCATCATCAACATCTTGAAGACAATAAATCAGTTCAGGTCACTGGTGAGGTCTTAGTGAACCCAGACAGTAGTCTGAGAATAGACCCAACCCTGCAGCCGCCCTTTGCCCCAAAGTGCTGAGCTGCATCCAAACACACGCTCCTTCTCAAACATGTCACTTTTATTCAGGTTCAGTTACAAATAATCACTTCAGCTACAGCTGTTGCCTGCTGTGAGTCACGCCGCTGTCCTGCACGTGAAGACATCTCCCCTCCCCAGGAGGCAAACGGTGTGTGGAGAAGTCTTCTGAGCTCTGACTGACATCTCTGACCTACAACTAAACACAAGATGGCGCAAAGAATGACTTAAACCTCTATCCATGGTGCTGAAAACATCTGGGGGCCACCTTCTTGTGCAGTTAGAAGCCAGGGGCCACAGCTGAACTCAGTGAGAAAATAAACAAGAAGCAGTATTATTAGCTGTTAAGGAATATGCAAGGTGTTAATTTCTTCATTTTAAAATGGATCCTGCAGAAAATTCCAATAAATACTAAAATTTTAAATTCTAGACATTTAAAGCCAGTCATTTGATGTTTATTTTGAAAATCCATCCAGCTGCTCTTTGCGTTTTCTCATAAAAGGGTCAGATATGAATATTTGCAAGTGCCATCCCAATTAATCAAATTAAAAAAAAAGTGGGAAATAAATGCAAGAGTTGAGAAAGAAGAGAGAAGGAGGTGGGTGGATCTTCACGTTATGAGCTGGGCGATCAAGAGAGAGAGAGAAGGAGAGAGAAACTGAAGTATTACAGAGGAAGAGCACGCGCAAAACAAGACGGGAGACGGCACGAGCCATGTTCCCAGGATTCAGGTAAGTTTGGATGCTTCACAACATTTAGACATGCTTCACGTGACACTTGGAGCAGATGTGCCATCATTTATGATGAAATATTAATATTGTTGTTCACTCTTAATGTTATTGTTGTAAACCGATGCTTTGTTGAGTGAAACCACGAACCAAAACAGTCTGGGTTAATTTGCGCATTTTACTCGTGGAGTCCTAAACATCACGCATTGGATTAGATAAAAAAAAAAATTAATTATTATTATTATTATTTACTTGTTTACTTCGTGTGATTTGGGTTGAATCGTGAGGAACATGACCCGAACTGTCCCGAACACGTCCTTGTGTTGGGGAGGTGCGCTGTCCTCGGTGCTGAAAGCAGAGACTGGACCAGCAGCAGAGGTTCTGACCCACTGAGGCTTTGGTTCTGAGTTTACAAACACACATTTCACACTCCGCTGGTTAGAAACGGGCGAACTCCCAACATCTGGCACCCACCACATCAGCTTTGTCCTGTTTCCCCTCTGCAGGTGTCCGTGGACCCCCTCCAGGTGTCACCCCCGCGGGTTATGGCTCGGATAAACGTGGAGTCGCTCACACACCTCGGATAACATGCGAGCGCAGTTGGCGCGGCTCCCGCTCTGTGGCGCATCATGGCACGCGTAAAGATGGGTCCGTTCGCTCTCCTGTGTCTCCCCGCGTGTCTCCTCCGCGTCCTCGTGCTCTCGCCCAGCAGCGGCCTCGGCAGCGTCCACGAGCGCTCGGCGGTCCCCCGCGCCGCGTCACGCTCCGTGGCCCGCATGGACGGAGACGTGATCATCGGCGCGCTCTTCTCCGTCCACCACCAGCCCTCCGCGGAGAAGGTGGCCGAGCGGAAGTGCGGGGACGTCCGCGAGCAGTACGGCATCCAGCGCGTGGAGGCCATGTTCCACACGCTGGACCGGATCAACGCGGACCCCGACCTGCTCCCCAACATCAGCCTCGGCTGCGAGATCCGCGACTCCTGCTGGCACTCCTCCGTCGCCCTGGAGCAGAGCATCGAGTTCATCCGGGACTCCCTCATCTCGATCCGGGACGACAAGGACGGGTCCAAGTGGTGCATCGACGGCACCCCGTCCAACCAGCCGCCGCCTTCCAAGAAGCCCATCGCCGGGGTGATCGGCCCCGGATCCAGCTCCGTGGCCATCCAGGTGCAAAACCTGCTGCAGCTCTTCAACATCCCGCAGATCGCCTACTCTGCCACGAGCATCGACCTGAGCGACAAGACCCTGTTCAAGTACTTCCTGAGGGTCGTCCCGTCAGACACCCTGCAGGCCCGGGCCATGCTGGACATTGTCAAGAGGTACAACTGGACCTACGTGTCTGCAGTCCACACTGAGGGTAAGAGAGTCCAGCCCCAAACCACCAGCACACTCCAAACACACCAGCTGTGACTACATCTCAACATTCAGTTCAGTTTATTTAAAAAAAAAAAATAAATAAATAAATAAAAAATAAAAGAAAAAGCTCCATATCCAACTTTAACATTTAGTCCAATATAATGTCAACAAGACACAAGAGCTGAAGAAGTCACTGCATATTTTACTTTGTAGCAGTCACTCATCATGACCATGCACGTGGTGACAATGGAGAGGAACAACTCCCATTGAACAGGAAGAAACCTCCAGCAGAACCAGGCTCAGAATAGGCGACCATGTATCCTCAGCTGGCTGGGGTCTGAGAAGACAGGAAGGAGACACAGACGAGCACAGGAGGACTGATCCAGGTGTAGTTTCCATGGGGGGGCAACAACCAAATAAAAAAATTAAAAAAAGAAAGTCACAGGATAAGAACTGAGTTAGAGTTGTTCACTTTGTTCTGGAAGATTATTATTGTTTGAACTGACTGTTTGAAAAAAGGGGCAGATATAATAAGATTTTTTTTTCTTCTTTTCATTTTTTTATATTTTGTATGTTATCATTTATGGGATTGCTTGGTATTGTATTAAAAACAAACGAACAAATAAAATAAACGTAAACTGAAGAGAGAAGAAAGCACAGCAGAATAAGGAGATGGGGTCAGTATGTCCAGAAAGTCCAATCTGCAGCTAAAACCGTATCTCACTGAGCGGCAACTGTTGAGACTGGTTGGTGGAACATGGTCCTAGAAATGCAGGAAAATATGTGGATTTTAACTTAGTTGCCGTCTCGCTGAAATTGAAGGGTTTGCAACTAACAAACCATACGGCTGCATTTTGACTGGCCATTTTCTTTTTTTAAATTCAGAGCTTATTTTTGGTGTTGCACATTCTTTTGTTGCCCACCTCCACCCACATCGTACCCACCTTGGTAGTCGTCCAACCATTTATTATGTATTTCTGTTGAAGTAGCTCTAGAGCTCTTAAGACAAGTTGGAGATGTCTGCTGCAAAATTCAGATGGGCTGAAGACGGGTTGGAGCTGCCTTCGTGACTTGTTCCGCATAAAAGAACTCGACATTCAGGACACTCCCTCGTGAATTTCATTCACCAACTACTCCGCCTTAAGGGATTCCTCAGGGAATCCAAGCCAACCCTAACTGTGGAGATTCATCATAAAAAAGAAAGACTTAATTCTAGTCCAAAAAGTATACAGTGTCAGCCTCATGGACAGAAACTGGAAGCTGGTTCCACAAGAGAGGAGCCTAAATGAAATCTCCGCCTCCCGTTCACTTGTAGAATCTCTAGGAACCACAAGTAAACCTTCAGTTTTGGAGAGGAGTGCTGCGTTTATGGAACAAGAAGCTCTTCATTGTAAGATGGAGCTTGGTAGATGAGAGCAACGTGGTTTTTTTATTTTTTTATTTTTATTTTTTAGCATGCCAATGGAAAGAACTCAAATTGGGTAAATGTCATCCCTCCTAACGCTTGTCATAACTCTGGCAGCAGAAAAACTGCAAACAACAAATAGTTTTTTTAATATTGGCAATATGGAGCTAATATTGACCTAAAGTGACTTATTATTGATAAACCACAGCACAAAACAATTTCAATAACCTTTGTAGGCTTTAATAGAGAGGTCATTCACAGTAAGATCACGTACAGACGACACTTTACAGGTCCTTGTGACCAAAATACTTATTATATAATAAAATGACATTTTCAAATGTGCCTTTTCCCCGTTTGTCTTTGAAGACCTTGATGCTATTCTCTTAGTGTGTCACATCTGTGCATCTTCAAGGGTTTGCATCATTTAGAAGAATACAATAATTACTGTGTTTGTTTTTCCACAACTTCGCACCCAATTTGTTCGGTTGTCTGGGAGAAAAGTGTGAACTTCTTGGCCGTGGTCATCGCAGCAGGTTTCAAACGCTACAGGAAGACGCAAGAAGCCAGTTGAATTCCATGTTCTTCTTTGGAAAGGATCAATTTGTTTGCGCAGAAAAGGCAAAGCAGCTTTCTTTGAAATTTGAATTCAAATGCACATTCAGTTTTCTTTTAATTCAGCATACCCCACCGTGATTAGGCAACTCTTCCCTCAGCACAACAGCGTGCTACGGCAGTGAACGGGAGATAAAAAGGGAAAGACGGGATGGGTAGACAAAGTAATTACTGGGAAATGAATTATGTCCGAGTCTTTTCATTAAAGTCTTGGTGAAACACGCTCCGTGATGTGCACCTCAATCAGGACTGACAAGCTGCATTAAGCAGGGTTTTCCCCCACAGGAGCTGCAGATGCACCAAGACAGTAAATCATCCTCGACAGGCCTTTTTAGTCAGTTCCAGGTGAGGAGCACTGTTTGCTTGATGAGGTGTGGGGAGGAAGCAATACCTGGATTCCAACCATGGCCTGATCCTCCTTTGATATGTGATCAACTCCCAGTTGTGATGCTCAAATGAATAGATTAGTCCAGATCTTTTCAAACGGGGTTCTGTGGAAAGGTTATGAACCAACAATGTCTTACCTGTTGTAGATAGCTCTTTGAACGAACTTAGATTGGACAAAAAGAGATGAATTCTGACTGGACTGACAAAAACTAAAGGGTAGTTTTCACCAAATTTCACTGCAGCTCATTTTGAGGCCATTTCATAAACCTCCATCAGTTTTTTGTTTATTATACCATGATTACAGTATTCTGCGGGGAGTGGCACAGCTGGCTGTTGCTGCTATTTTGCACTCAAACTACAGATACCCAAGTAAATAACAGTGTTATGTGAAATATATTAAGATGTAAATGCTTTTTTTTTTTTTTAATTCCATTTTCGATTGCCTCCCTTCTCAACTCACAACCATCCTCATCACACCATTTTTTTTATATATATACGGTATATACATACATACATTTA
>JARVGV010000192.1:20080498-20095702 GCA_031762435.1 Hypsolebias longignatus | reverse complement strand
ACGTCACTGGGGGGCGACAGCCGTAAACGTGAAACGCCGTAAACTGGTGACGCCGTAAACCGGGGGTAACCTGTACTATAGTGTAGCTTTGCTTTGTTACTTCAGGTACTGGACAACTTGATCTAACTGTACTGTTTGAAGTTGAGTTTCTTAGGGTATTATATCTAAGAAATATGTGTTTGGTTTTGTTTTAAATTGTTTAAAAAGAACCACAATTCAAAATCAGAGACACCCTGGACAGGTCTCCCATCCATCACAGGGACGCATAGAGACAAATGAGACAAACAACTATTCACTCTCTCACTCACACATAAGGGCAATTTAGAGTTACCAGTCAGCCTAACATGCTTATTTTTTGGTCTATGTGAAAAAAACTGGAGTACCTGGAGAAAACTCATGCATGCATGGAGATAACATGCAAACTCCACCCAGAAAGGTCCCTGGCCAGGATTTGTTCCGGTGACCTTCTTGTTGAGAGTCAACAGCTCAACCAACAGAGCCACCTGAGACTGTTTCAAGCACAAATTATCAAATTTCATTGGATGTTCTTACATTTCTTGACTAGGTGCACTGATAAAAGGTGGGTGCTCATGTAATTAAATCTGTCCTTGTTCATTTTTATTTTTGCTGGCAAAATATTTAATGAACCTCTGCAAATGTTTTAATGAAACTTCCAGAAAGCAATCATTGGATGTACACTTGCAACTGATCGACTTTTAGTGTGAACTTACTTTGAGATTGTTACCTCAGAAAACTGATCTTAGAAAAGACAGAAATAACTGTGTCTCAGTCATAATTACAAATACTGAGCTACAGTCAGGTGTGATAGTAGCTGAGAGTCATCCATGTTACTTGCCATACTCTTAAGTGCTTACTAATTTCAGTATACATAATTAAATTTTTTGCCATACAATGTGGAGAGCATTTCTTCAAGGAGTGCTACTTTCACTTGCTAAAATCTTGTCACAAACCTACAATTGATTGAATTATTGTGCAGACAGTAGAGTTTGTCTGGTACCCTCTCTAGATAGACTTCATGAAAAATTGATAACACTGTCGCCTGTTTCTATAGCATATTTGATAGACTGAAATACAGACATTTTGATCAAAACTTAGAGTGAAACACAACCCAGGTGCCACTAGGCCTGTCACAATAACAAATTTGCTGGGCGATTAATTGTCTCAGAAATTATTGCAATAAACGATAACATTGTTTGAAATTTAATAATAATTAGTAATTATTGTCAAATTTAACAAGAAGTGTTTGTTAATTTATTTAGGATGTAGTACATTTTTTGACCACTAGATGGCAGTATAAGACTGTTTGAACCAAAGGATGGATAGTGAGGGAGCGAGCAGCCTGTCTTTAAGAAAAATGGGAGCGAGGCCCCTTGACGTGACATGGGCTGTCTCTCTTCGATTCTCAAAATGGCTGACACTCGGTGTGGTTTGAGCTCTTTAGCATAGATTTTTTCACACAAAGCTTTTAATAAAAAAAGCAGTAAACAAGTTCTCAGCTTCTTTTTGCAGACAAATACATTTTACACGAAGGCACAGGTTTCAACCGGGAATTTTGGAGCTTCGACAAGAAGTGTTTCCCCGAGGTCGGCCTGTTAGCTTAACTCGTAGCTTAGCTTCTCAGCTTAGCTGCTTTTAATGGTCCAAAAACGCAATTTTGGATGGTTAAAATGGATTTTAAAGAGAAAAGAGAAAGGGAGGGCTCCGTGCAAAGCACTGGAGTTGAGCCTTTTGTCATCCAGTGTCTTCATTAGAAAGAGAGACATGAAGAAACGATGAAGCCGATAAATGAAAATGAGGTAGATAATTTTCATTTATCATGCGATTTATTGATTTATTGTTTATTGCGACAGGCCTTGGTGCCACACTTATTTTATGTATTAACATCTGTTGTTGGAGCTTCACAATCCCAGATATCAATCTTTAATCGTTTTAATGCAAGAAAAAAAAGCCCTCTTTTGCTTTAAATATCCTTTTGTATCCCCTCCTCCAAACACGACTCATATGTTGAGACAGATCAGGACAGATGGTTAGAAGACTGCTGTTTTTATATTTATTCCATCGCTCGCAGCAGTGACAGAAAGGGGGCGAACATCTATCTGGGTGTTGGATAGGTCGTCACAACAACTTGTGTTTCTGTCACAGACTGACAGGCAGTTCGAGCTACTCCCCCCCCAACATTTAGGCCCTGGCAGCACGAGTTTAGTGCGCAGGAGCAACTGCGACCGAATATCAGGGAGGGCTATCTCTATCACAGCCAGGCTGCAGCAGATCAGAAGACAGTGACACACAGACATGCACACTTTGATAGCCTGATTGTCTACCGAGACAGGGAAAGCATTAGCTTGGACTGTGGGGAACGGAGCGTTTACTGACCAGAAAATTCGATGTAACCTCCGCCTACAACAAAGCTGGGCATGAGATCACTCCGAGAATAAAAACACGAATTGTGGGCGTACGAAAGCGCTTAAAGTATATTTGCTGGGTCATTAATGCCATAGAATGACCTTTAAGCCATTTAGTCAAGCAGAATAAGGGGAGGTGTTGTCATCATGGCAACAATAGGAGTAATTTCCGAGTTGCATAGTCTTTTACCAACCTCACTTGTGATTACAGTCTTAAGGGAATGATGGTAATCAAGGGCTTGCAAGTATCCCGCCTATTTTCACCCAGAATTGCTATTCTCTTTTTTTTTTTTAGCCTGTCAACTGGATGATTAACACTATGGTATAGTGTAAAGAATGACTACATTTTGTCGAGGTTGAGAACACTTTGAAAGGGCTAATAGTTGGATATATAGGACCCTTGTAAGTGTTTCATTGACTTTCATCAGACTCCATGTGACTTCACGTGCCTTCTGTTGTGCCTGCTTCCCACAGACGGCTAATGTCCATACATCATTTTCATGGTAAAGTTAGAATAATCTCTCATGGTCATTTTTATTGAAGTATCACAATAAAGTGTAATGCTGAGTAGTACTTGTTTAGTAGTCTTCAACAAAATGCTGAAGTTTGTTTTAAGCATGTCTTCAGTGTGCTTAAGCTATCTTTAGCTTATCTTGATGTCATGATGTCAAAGCGTCAACAACAACAGCTCCGTTGTTGTTGGCATCAACTTTTTTGGCTCAACACGGCCGCACCATTTATGTCAAGATTCCTAAAGAGGTCCCCAAATAATTCTTATGTAAGAAAAATATTAGAAAAAAGCAGTTCAAAATGAAGTTTATTGTAAAAATCAAATGTGATTTTTACCTATTTTCTTTTTGCAGCATTATGTCTATATTGTTGTTCATCCATGTGTTTGTCAAGCTCACACTACTCTGTTCATTGTTGCAAGAGGGAGATGTTGTATTTCTTTAGTTTTTTAACTGTCATTGGCTTAGAGCTGGTGTGCATCCTTGACAGGTCGTCAGTCCATCACAGGGTTAGGGTTTTGCACAAAACGCACAAAAATATAATACAGGTAGTCCTCGAGTTACGGCGCCCTTGACTTACAGCAACTCGGCCTTGCGGCGCAGCGTTAGCATACATTTACATGTACTTCCTCGACTTTTGGCAAAAAAATCCGGACTTACGAACGGGTGCGGCGCCACGTGTAATGAGTTCCAACTTACGTCAAAATCGGGTTACGAACGGTTTGTAGGTACGGAACTCGTTCGTAAGTCGAGGACTACCTGTATGGAGAATCCAGAGAAAATCCAAGTATGCATGATGTAGATCAAGTTAGACCAAATTCCATTCTGCACAAATTATATAACGAACAGTACCTCATGACAACATTCTAAAGCTATTCTTTTGAAGAGCTGGGTGGTGATACATTTTGACAAAAGTTAAAATAAACTCACCCTGGCGTCTGTAAGACACTAAAAACCATTTGCATCCCTTTATGTGGAGTGAAGCTGTGGAACAGGTTGCCTCATTTCATCACTCAGTGTCTGAGCATAACCCAGTTTAAAATGGGATACAAACAGATGGTTTTTACAAGGTACATGGAGGAAGAGTGTCTTTTCACACTAGTTTCTTGTGTGTAAATATAGATGTTAGCATGATGTGGTAGCTCGGTCTGTCTGTGCTGCAGTCTTGTAATCCTGAGGCTGAGTTTGAACCTTTGTCAGGAAGGGCATCGGGCAGCTGACTTGGGACCAGAAAGTCACGGTTTGACTCCAGCCGTTCATGTCATGGTGTCTCTGAGCAAGACACCCAATCCCCAATTGCTCCTTGGGCGCTTAGATAGCTGCCCACTGCTCCACCTGGGTGTATCTCAGGTGTGATGGGTTGAATGCAGAGAACTAGTTATGCCAGTATATGGAAACATACAATGATGACAATCTCAAACTTCCCTTATACAGTATTATGATATAAACAGGCATTAAAATGAGCATTAATTGCTAAATGGTAAAGAAGGGATGGTATTAAGGTTTCTTCCTACTTCTTTTGAACATGTCAGGTTATTTACTGACTTCTTTTTTATTGTTAAGTTTTTCCTTTTAGTTAAAGTAATGCTTATCATAATCTTTAAATATTCAGATTTTTTTTGGTCTAATCATTTTTTGACACAAGTAAAAGTGGTAATAATGGGAAGAAAGACATTCATGTTTTCTGATAGTGCAAGCTTCTGTGTCTGAAATAAACTCATATAGCAACAGGTATCACTGAATATCATTACTAAACTACTTTTTGATCTCTTTATTGCATTGCATGGACAGAACTTTTATAAGTTACTTGAACAAAATCTACCAAAACAAGAATGCGTCACTGTTTTTATGACCATCACAAGCTTTTATGATAGTACAGCGGCCATCAGAGCAAAGGCAGAGGAGAAGCAGTGCTGACTGGAAGAGTTTGTGATGCACAGAGATGATGATCCCCTCCTCTGGTGGAAATCTAACAACACCCACTTTCACTCTGTGTGCACACTACAAGCACACCATGGGATCGTATCTTCAGCACTGCAGGAAAACTGGCAAACCCGTTCAACACTGATGTGGCCAATATGTTGGGTATTATGGCAAAAGACCTTAAGGCATGGGATTTTGACATTATAATTTTGTTTTCAGTCAGTACATATGGATTATTTGGTTACATGATACAAAATAATTATTATAATAATGGTGTGTTGCATTTTTAATCTATGGGCCGAGATGGTGTAGAGGCAGGGCAGCCGGCTCAGGACCGGAAGGTCCCAGGTTCGGTCCCCGGTCACTGCATACCTCGTTGTGTCCCTGGGCAAGACACTTAACCCCGAGTTGCTCCCGGTAGGACTGGCTGGCCATGCCTTGCATGGCAGCCCACCGCTACCGGTGTATGATTGTGTGTGTGAATGGGTGGATTGCTGGTACTGTGAAGCGCTTTGGGGCCCCTCATGGGGGCTGGAAAGTGCTATATAAGTAAGCTCCATTTACCATATTAAAAAAGAAAGTTAAAAATCTATTGCAAGCCCTTAAAATGCTCTAAAATCACAAGCAATTTCAGGCAAACAGTAACACCTAATACTCTGGTACCTCTGAAAGACTAAATCATTCAATTCACTTTATTCATATAGCACCAAGTCACAACTGAAGTCATCTCAGGGCACTGAACAGAAATATTCATATGTAAAATAAGATAACATAATTTATCTGAGGAGCAGACTGCTTTGAATTTAACTCCATCATAGAACTCTCAAGTACAAAGGCAACAGTAGAAAGGAAAAACTCCCTCATGAGGAAGAAACCTTTAGCAAAACCAGGCTCAGGACCGGTTGGGTTTGAGGGGAACAGATAAACAATGGCAGGTCCAGAATCACATGGTAAGATAGAAATAGTATCAAATGAAAACTATTAAATTTTAACAAATCATTTAAGAAAATTAGGTCAATTTGTCCTCCAGTAGTCTAAGCTTAAGGCACGGACAGAAACTGGAAGTTGGTTCCACAAGAGAGGAGCCAAATAACTGAAAGATCTTCCTCCCAGTCTGTTTTTGGAAACTCTAGGAACCACAAGTAAACCTGCAGTCTGAGAGTGAAGTGCTCTGTTAGGAAAAATACGGAACAATAAGATCTCAAATATAAGATGGAGCTAGGTTGTTGAGAGCTTTGTAGGTTAGAAGTACAAATTAAGATTTTGAATTCAATTCTGGATTTTTTTTTTTCATTCAACCTTTATTTTGGCAGGTTGATCCCATTGAGCCTCGAGAACTCATAAGAGAGACCTGGTTTCAACAAAGGATGATGACAACAGCGACAATAGACTTTCTTTTGACAATCAACAATAGACCATCATAAGAGAGGCATAGAGATTTTTATTAAGATGTCAAAGTAGCAAAACAGATAGATTATAAGGCAAATGTAGAAAACTAAAAACAGGGACATGTACCGGTATGCATTGGTTTTTGCCAGGATTCCAACAGATCCTTAAAGCCATTTAGAGATGTCAAGGTCGAGAGCTTCAGATCTTTTGACAGGGAGCCAATGGAGAGAAGCTAAAACTGGAGGGATATGATCTCTCCTACTAACTCCAGTTAAGACTCTGGCAGCAGCATTTTGGATCAACTGAAGACTTTTTAAAATAATTATTTGGACAACCAGATTATAAACCATTGAAATAGTTCAGTCTAGGCGTGACAAATGCATGAACCAGTTTTTCTGCATTTAAATGTTTGTAATTTTAGAGCTATTACGCAGGTAGAAGAAGGCAGTTCTAGTAATGTTTTAATGTGTGGGATAAAATACTTGTCCTGATCAAAAGTAACTCCAATATTTTTAACATTAGAGCTGGAGGCCAGATTAATGCCATCCAAGGAGGGCGAACGACTGAAAAATGTATTCCTGAGATGCTCAGGTCCAAAAACTAAAACCTCAGTCATCTGTGTTCAAAATCAGAAAATTTAGAGTCATCCAGGTTTTAATGTCTTTAAGACATGCTTGTAGTACAAGTCTAAACAAAGAATCTTAAAAATACAAAACCATTAATTATAGGTAAAATATATGGTCTTGATAGAAGTGGTTAAATAGATTATTGAAAATATTTTTCTCTATATCATTCAAATTTAGTGAAGCAGTAGTTAAAGCTGTCGTCTGTCAGTGAGAAGGCCACTGGACCACCTCCACGCCTGGGACCTTTCTGGGTGGAGTTTGCATTTACTCCTTGCGTGCATTTGAATTTTCTCTGGATATTCTGGTTTCCTCCCAGACCAAAAAACATGCATGTTAGGTTAACTGATCTAGATGACAGTAAGAGTTTATCTTTGTGTAGCCCTAAGATGGACTTGCGACCTGTCCAGGGTGCCCCTTTCTTCTCACACAATGAAGAGATGTGCACCAACTCACTTCAACCTGGAAAGGAAAGGCAAGCACATAAAAGGATGGATGGATGGATGAATAATGTCATTCCTTGAAGCAATGTTCATCACTTGATGATGAGTCAGTGTTTTAAGGATTTTGTCTAATCTCATCAGAGCTCAGAGTATCTGTTGGTGATGACGCCCAGATACTATTACACTAAAACATAGCTAAATATTTGTACAGAAGACAACGTTCAAGATTCTTTATTGTCATTCACATCCCATGTGCTACATGAGGTGGAATGAAATTGTGTACTAAAGGTCCCAGTTACACCCAAAAATGGCAACATATAAAGTATAAATAGAAGCGGTATACAGTACAAGGACCTAAGATATACCGGTACTCTAACCAGTAATAATGTCTCCTGTTTCTAAGTCTCTCTTGTAAATGAGTCCTCGAGGCTCAATGGGATTAACCTGTCTAAATAAAGGTTGAATAAATACAGTATGTAAAAGTATAAATATATAAATATAAAGTATATTAAACAGCAGCCCGAACATGAGTCTGTAGTGAGCATATGGGTATGAATACAGATTGAGTTAAAGTCAGTTTTTGTTTAAGGTTCATTAGATGCGGTGGCCATCTTGATTTGGTTGACTTCACAAGGTTAACAGTAGGCCTGTCACAATAAACAAATCAATTAATCAGTTAATAACATGATAAATGAAAATTATCTACCTCATTTTCTTTTATTGGCTTTATTGTTTCTTCGTATCTCTTTTTCTACTGAAGACACTGGATGACAAAAGACTCAACTCCGGTGCTCTTCTTTGACCCCTCCCTTTCTCTTTTCTCTTTCAAATCAGTTTTAACCATCCAAAATCACATTTTTGGATCTCTAAAAGCAGCTAAGCTGAGAAGCTAAGCTATGAGCTAAGCTAACAGGCCAACCTCGGGAAAAAAACAAAACAAACTCTGTTGTCTTGTCGAAGCTCCAAAATGCATGGTTGAAACCCGTGCCTTCATGTAAAAAGTTGTTTTTCTCTGCAAAAAGAAACTCAGAACTTTTTTTAACGGATTTTTTAAATTAAAAGCTTTGTGTGAAAAATGCTATGCTAAGGAGCTCAAACCACATAGAGTGTCCGCCATTTTGAGAACCGAAAAGAAGGAAAGAGAGAGCCCATGTCACGTCAAGGGGCCTCCCTCTCATTTTTCTTAGATAGACACACTGCTCACTCCCTCACTATCCATCCTTCAGTTCAGTCAGTCTTATACTGCCATCCGGCTGTCAATAAAGGTACTACACACAAAACAAATTAACCAACATTTCTTCTTAAATGTATCAATAATTACTAATAATTGTCAGATTTCAAACAATATTACCGTTTATCGCAATAATCTCTGAGCCAATCGCCCAGCAAAATTAGTTATTGTGACACCTAATTAGTATTTTCTGAGTGCTGCAAAAAAATGCATGTAGGGGTGCAAGGGATATTTTGCTAACAGACACAAACACTTACAAAGACATAGGCAGACACATGGTTGCCAGCCTTTCTTGGTGGTAGCTGATAATTTTTAATTTGTCTGTCACTTTCAGCTGCTTTATAATTGACAGTCCCATAACAGCTTTCCATGTTCAGTTCAATATGGAAATTGCAGTAATGACAAATGGTTATTTTTGTTAGATTTCTAGTACCTTAAGTGGTGCATTGTTGAAATATTTGCCTCTTGCAAGGGTTAAGAAACTCCTTTTAAATCATTTCAATGCATCTTGTGATCGTTTTGCTGGATGATGTGTAAATGTATCACTGTTGTGGAACTAAATTCTTAAAACTGGACACAGAACACTTCCTAACAATCACTCAGAAATGTGGGGGAATACAAGGACAACAACCCTTTTAGAGATCTGGGACCCCTCACCCCCTCGGTTCAGTCTGTTCAGAGTAATCTGTAGTAAGTCATTCCTCACATGCTGCTCAGAGGAATGTTAACGTGCCAGTCATGTGCTCCTCACAGCCCTTCCTTGAGAATTTGTGCTGAGGACCACCTCAAACACGAGTTTCTGAGCAGTCCTGTTATTTTTGTGTTGTTTGGGGGTGTGTGGGATGCGATTGGGGGGGGGGGGGGTGTCAGGAGAGGAGGGGTAACAGCCCGTTGCTTTATAACATATGGAGACTGCTGCTGTTGCTGCTGCAATGTCTGGCTTGGACAGTTTCTATGGTAACCCACCCACAGGAGCATGTATGACCAGAGAAGAAAGTAGGGTTGCTAGGTCTGTGGATAATGATGAGACTTTGCTTTTTTTATTTTTTATTATTTTATTCTGTTTTCTCCCACGCAGCAAACAGCGATGATACAGTGGCGGCAACTGAACTGTTTCATCAAGCAGTTCTGCAAGTGAATGTTTCATACGATCATCACTAGTGGGCCTAATTGGGCTTGAGGTCTTGAACCAGTGTTTATATATTTGGTCGACTGAACCTCTAAAGTCTCTGATATTCCACCATAACTCAGCGTCTTATTTTATGGACTTAGACGCATGCTTCTTGTTAGTTTGCCGACAGACGCTTCGCGTTTTGACGCAGCCACACACGTCTTTGTTCATTCCTGCAGTCTCATGCTCTTCCATGGCATTCGCTGAGTAAATACTCAATTGTTCATGCAGCTCAGTCCATCTGCGGGTTTTATAATACTGATTGGGTTAGCAGCAGCATATGACACTAATTTCTTGTATAACTGTATTTGTCCCTTTCATATAGGAAAAAAAAAATCTCCTTGTGATGTATTTTACTTTTGCCAAATGGTAATGAAATATTACAAATGAGAAAATCTGAAAAGTATGAGAACTATTAAAAGTATTTTTTGTTGATTTTAGGTGTATTTTTGCCTCTGTTAGCAGTAGGAACTGCAACATCAGTGGAACTGAGCGTCTTTCACAACTCCCTGACTTCACATGAATCCAGTTTTAATGCACAGTGATAAAACAACACCATTGGATACCATTAAATATATGAGGCCTGCTGTTTACAAAAAGGGAAGTGGGGCTGAAACAATAAGTCCTAAGACTTTAACCCCTTAAACATTTGTTCTAGTTCTTAAACATTGAGGATTTTCTTGTCAACCAAAATAAAAACTGATTTCACTTTGTAAGAATTACAAGAATGATTTTATACTGATTGCAGAATGCCACGACATTGCTTCCACTTTGGTGAATTTAACTCTGAGTTTAATAAAAACGCTGAGATCATTATTTCTGTCTATATTTCTGCCATGACCTGCACCTTTGGACGCATGTGAGCTGCCTGGAATGAAAGCCCTTTTTCAGTCCATCAGCTCTTTATCCCACTGTGTCGTGTCTCTGGTGAATTCACCTGGGGTTATATCAACTAAAATTAGACTCTCAATTATGAGCAATTACTGTCAGGCCTGTGGGCCCCACAGTGTATTCGCTCTAGCACTCACACCCGCACTGCGCCACTCCAGTTCCTTCTATGGTTGGGAAGGCACCTACAGTGAAGTGAAAGTACGCAGCAAGAAGCCCAGCTCACACTTCCTTTAATTGTTTTCTTGGTTCATTTCCTATTTTGTGACAAAGCTCTGATAAACTTTGTTAGCAGCCTAATACACTGAACACTGTACAATTACACTAGCCTTGTAGGGCTTTCTCAAATTAGAGCACTGTAGCATAAATATGTGCTAAATCCGTCACATGCTCCCACAAGTCATTGGAGGCTCGCTGTAATTGCATGGGTTTAATCTAATCACTAGTGTGCTGCACAATAAAAGACATGAAAAAAAAGTTGTAGCCCTGGTGCAGATGAGAATAGTGGCTTGTAATCTGTTTTTATAAGGTCCTCTGGGTGCTGTTTTAGGTGAGGAGGGGATCTCATCACACTGAAATAGATCTCTAACATCTTGTTAGCCGTTCTTGCAAACTCAGCAAGAGTTTGCTTTTTCTTACTGAGCTCTTTAGTTATATGAATATTTTATCCTTATATAGAGAATTTTACTAATTGGCTTTTCTATGTATGTGAATGTTCCTGTAAAGTGCCAAGAGACAACTTTGTCGCGATTGGGCACTATGTAAATAAACTGAATTGAATTGAATTATTCCTTTGATTACTGTTCTGTAATGCACCCTGTATTGTTATACAAAGGATCACAGAATAACTCAAGACCTGTTTAGAGGCTTACGCGAGCGTTAGTTAGTGCTTGTTGTTTGAGAAACAACTTTTATCTAAAGAAAGTGGCGGTTATGGAAAAAAAAAACACTTACTGCTTCTGACACATCCCAAAAATACATACAGTACTGGTACTTGTTTGTCTGAAAGAAGACAAAATTTACTTTTTTAACAGTTTTTTGGCAAAATATATACTGTATATATATATTTGTAAGAATCCCAATAAATCTCTATGAAACTGACATTTGCAACCAGCATTTTCTAACAGAATCTACTGGATTATTTCAATCCTTTAATACTTTTTGGTTTTTCCCCCATTTGTGCCTTAATTTTATCTCCCGCCACCATGAAAGGTGGGCTATTATGTACCTCCCTCTGTTTGTGTGTATGAGTTTGTTTTTCTTTCAAACAAAATATGTAATAATCTAACCTTTATAGTTCTATACTGTATAAATGTATTTATTTACGTGAGTGGTGGCACCGAGGTTAGAGAAGGCAAGCCTGCAATCAGAAAGTTGCCAGCTCAACTCTCCAGGCGAACATCAAAATGTGGGTGGGAATGGTGAACCACAAGGTTCAAGGTTCTTTATTGTCATTTACATCACATGCGGTACATAAGGTGGAACAAAATTGTGCACTCAAGGTCCCAGTTACATCAAGAAAAGCAAAAATATAAGGTGTAATAAAAAGAAACGGTATATAAAGATCTAAGATGTCCCTAATCAATAATAATGTAATATAATACGTAGGCCTGTCAGCATAAACAATAAATCAATTAATGGCAAGATGAATGAAAATTTTCGACCTCATTTTCAATGGCTTTATCGTTTCTTTGTATCTCTCTTTCTAATCAAGACACGGCTCAACTCCGGTACTCTTCACTGACCCCTCCCTTTCTCTTTTTTCTGTAAAATTCATTTTAACCATCCAAAATTGAGTTTTTGGATCGTTAAAAGAAGCTAAGCTACGAGCTAAGCTAACAGGCCGACCTGGGGAATAAACCTCCGTCTTGTCGAGCTCCAAAATTCACGGGTGAAACCCGTGCCTTCATGTGAAAAGTTGTTTTTCTCTGCAAAAAGAAGCTGAGACCTTGTTTATTGATTTTTCTTAAATTAAAAGCTTTGTGTGAAAAAATGCTATGCTAAAGAGCTCAAATCAAAGAGCGTCCGCCATTTCACCATGTCAGCCCATGTCACGTTGCCCTCCCTCCCATTTTTCTTAAAGAGACACGCTGCTCAACTATCCATCCTTTGGTTCAACCAGTCCTATACTGTACTACACCCCAAACAAATCAACATTTCTAAAATTTGACAATTAATTATTGTTAAATTTCAAACAATATAATCGTTTATCACAATAATTTCTGAGACAATTAATCGCCCAGCAAAATTTGTTATTGTGACAGGCCTAATAATATGCTGTATTAAACAGCAGTCTGAACATAAGTCTGTTGTGAGCAGATGGGTATGAATATAGCAGGTTAAAGGCAAAAAATCAGCAGCATGGATAATCAGCAGCACAGACTAAGTGGCATATCACCAAATAAAATGGCAGCAGCCACACCTGGCTCCACCCTCATTTGCCCCACTAGTTAGTTTGCTGTGGCGACCCCTGAAGAAGGAAGCAGCAATTTGGTGTGGTAGTAGCTGAGAGTCATCCCCAGCACATACTCTGAGCCCAACAGTTCAAATAAAATCTCTGTTTAAAACTTTTGCTTGTAAAATGTGTGGCGATGGCCAATATTTCCACTTAATTTTAACTTTATGCTACTCATCTAGCATCTAGCTTCAAGGCTAATTACTCCTTCTCTTTCCATCCCTTCAGGCCAGGAACGATTTGGGAACATGACACGGGTGTACTACAAAGAGGCTGTCGGGGCGTTCGTTGTGTTCGATGTGACGAGGGGCGCCACGTTTGAAGCTGTGTCTAAGTGGAAGCATGACCTGGACAGTAAGGTGAAGCTGGCTAACGGCAGCCCCATCCCTGCAGTGCTGCTCGCCAATAAATGTGACCAGAAGAAAGAGAATTCCAACAACGTAGCCTTAATGAACAGTTTCTGCAAAGAAGCTGGCTTCCTGGGCTGGTTTGAGACGTCGGCTAAGGTAACTAACACGCATACAGGAACAGAGTGTTGTGATAGAAAAGGATTAGCAATAGTCATGATATTTGAAATCTATAATGTCATTGTTGGTAACATCATGGTATGATTTCACAATCAAATCACATTAAGTGGCTGCAGAGGAATTTTCTGTAAAAGATTTGCCAAAAAGTACTAAAACTAAATTGATGACAATTCTTGTTTTAAAGTTGTCTACAGAAAACCTGATGATAATGTTCTGTCTGTTTTTGACTTTAATAATCTTGCAGTAAAATTCAAAAAGGTTTTACTGGAATACTTGTTAGTAGGCAAACCTTTCACAAACTGAAGCACGGGGTGTAAATATTATGTTCTGGGGTTGCTTCACCACATTGTGTAAATAGGAACTTTCAGTTGTCCATTTTATTGAGCTTTCTGCAAAATGTGACATCATCACCACTCATTCAGTCAAACACAATGTTTACTTTTTCCTATTTGCAGTGCTACATGCATACATGTATACAGATGAGCTTTCAGATGGCCTTTGAAGAGCAGGGCTTTACTCAAAGACATGTAGTGTCTGCAGTTTGAATTACTCGGACTCTTGATTGGAAATCAGTCTCTCATTTACCTTCACTACGACCTGTGAAGGCCAAGAAAACATGTAATAAAAACCCAAACATGAATCCAATTGAGGTTTGTTGGAAGGACTTAAACAGAGATTTAAAAAGCCTCTAAAATTTTGAAAGTTTAGCAGTTTTTTTTTTTCTTTCTTGAAGACAAACCTTTACCAAGTGCGAAAAAAAAAAAAAAGTATTACTGTACCGGTACTTGCCGCCGTACACGTTGCACCGCCGTATAAGTCGCACCGCTTTATAAGTTGCATCAGTCCAAATATGCCTAATAAAGTGGGGGAAAAAATATGTTGATTCATCATATAAGTCGCATCTAATATGCATCACCGCTGACGCATCGCGTTTGTTACACGTCACTGCTGACCACCTGGAAACGTGGGCCGATGCTGTGCCAAAAATCGATTGGCAGCCAAATAGTGGCCACTGATGTATGCATGGGAGGATTTTTACCAGAATTTAACAAGAATAACGTTTAAAAACAATTATTTGTTTGCTCGACGTTATAGCTAAGGTGTGTCTCAGTTGAACTTTAATGGTCAAATTAGCTGCATTTCGCCTGGGCAGCGCAACAAAATGCGGCTGATTTGACATTTGCTCCAGGAATTTTGAAGCGAGACAAAGGTGGCAGGCTATGGCAAGCCAAGTGTCTCATTAATAGCCACTTTTCCTACGTATTAATGAGTAGGGGTGTAACGGTACACGTGGGTGCGACACGTTCGGTTTGGTCTACGTGCGTACTGTTTCTGTCATTTTTTCACTCATTAAATTTTATTAACGAGAGATTTTGCGCCGCGGCACTAAAATTCTTAAGCATGTTTCAGCACGGCGCTATTATCTTGCAGCATGCATAGCATTAGCAGCCTAGCTTATCCTGTTTGGGAACATTATGGCTTTCTTGTTAAAAGACAAGCGCAGATCCAAAGCTGTGTGTCGACGTTGTTTCACGGAGACTGGATCTGCAGCAGCAACACGTCTAACTTGTTAATGTGCTTGAAACGACATCATCCGAATATGAACATCTTCTACAAGCAAG
>JARVGV010000192.1:20051946-20062559 GCA_031762435.1 Hypsolebias longignatus | reverse complement strand
CATTAACCTTTAACTCAAAATAAAATACAGACTTCAGTTTTTTTTTAACATATTGATTCATATTTAGTAAAAAAAAAAAAAAATATATATATATATATATATATATACAGTATATATAATAATCGATTTTGGGGCTTTTAGAATCGATTCTGAATCGCCAGGACTAAGAATCTAGATTCTTTAAAAAAAAATCGATTTTTTTCCCTGCACCCTTAGTTAATAAGATTGTAATTTTAAATTAAAAAATTAGATAATAATAATAAAATAATACCTCTTCTTGCACATCATCATTTCTGTTATGAGGTGATTGAACTTCTCGCTCAACATCATCAGGGCAGGGCTTTAAATTGGCTTGTTAACATTTTAGCTATTTCATAAAATGCTGGTCCAACATTTTGGTTGAAGTGTTGGCCTGATGGGATGTCGTAGGCAGCAGGGCTCAACAACTTTAATCCTTGAAGCCGGCGCATCAACAACAGTATACAGACATAGATCAATAGCTATAAAAACTCCCGAAGGCTTGTGTTATTGCTTTGGACCGATCTGAATTTCCTGATTAAGATTGTTTAAACGCTGCTGTTATCAGTGTTTGCACCAAGCTGCTAGAAGAGATGTTCACATTCGGATTATCTAGTTTCAAGCATGTCAACAAGTTAGACGTGTTGCCTGCTGCAGATCCAATCTCCATGAAACCATGTCGATTCACAGCTTTGGATTTGTTCACTTGTCTTAAAGAAAGCAATACTGTTCCCAAACAGGAGACCGCAACAAGATGCTAGGCTGCTAATGTTACGCATGCTACAAGACTATTCAACAATTAATAGCACCAATAGATATATATACAGTATATATACAGGTAGTCCCTGGTTTACGGCCGAGATCCGTTCTAGCGGCCCGGCCGTATACCGATTTAGACTTAAACCGGAACCGCACGCACATGGTGGCCAAAAACGAAACCGAAACTAAAACGGCGATCGGTCACGTCTTTTTAAACACGTTTTTTCAATGTAAAACAACTTCGAACGGCCGTATTAATGTTTTTAAATGTGTTTCCAAGCAGTTAGCTAACAAAATACCCTAAAAAAAAACGAAAAAATTATAAAATGCTGCATAAAAAAGGCAACTTACGGCGTGATGACGTCACTGGGGGTGGTGCCGTAAACGCGAAACGCCGTAAACTGATGACGCCGTAAACCAAGGACTACTTGTATATATACTGTATATATATGCATGCATGTCTGTCTGTCTGTCTGTCTGTCTGTCTGTCTGTCTGTCTAAGCCTATAGCAGCATAACTAAGGGATATCTCAGGAATCCCAAGCAGACCTTAACTATAGAATTTATCAAAAAGGAAAGAAGTGAACGCCAAATTAATGCTATCTAGAGGAAGTGAAATACTTCATTTATTCCTAAGATGCTCAGGACAAAAAAACAACCTCTGTCTTGTCTGAGTTTAAAAGCAGAAAATTAAGGGTCATCCAGGTTTTTATGTCTTTAAGACATGCTTATTATCTAAGTAACTGATTGGATTCTTTGGGTTTCATGGACAAATATAACTGAGTATCATCAGCATAACAATGGAAATTTATCCCACGCTATTCAATAAATCAACAGGCAAAACTTAAGTGACTAAAATTATTTTTGTTGTGTAATTTTAAAATGCCATAAAATTCAAACTTATTTTTTTCTTGTTTTTAGATTTCACATATACTGGCTCTTTCTGACACTAGACTTTCTTTAATGTTCCTTTATAATTCCACTCATCCATAGTAATTCAAGTGTTTGATGTGCATATGCAAGTATCGTTACTTTAGATATTTTATCTTTAAAAGAATGCACTGCCTGGTGCTTCCATACACGGTAACAAATACAGTATTAAATTAAGAGAGCAAAGAAAGTTAATTTGTGTTATGGTGCCGCTATACTTCAGTGGAATGCTTAAATAAATATTATGTGTTAGAACCACTTAACAGTTAAATTTTTAATGTGCTTTCTTTATATTAGCTGTAGCAGTACTCCCATCTCCCCTCACCATGGCCTTTTTAATTTATTTTTCATGTCTCCTGGCCCCTGTTCTCTGCTGCATTATGCTTTTAAGATGCACTGTGGGTGGGATAACTACCGGTATCTCCTTTATGGCTTAGATATGACTAAGTCCTGTTGTCTTATTTAAGGCTGTAGAAAATAAATGTTTCACATCCCTGTGGTTTCATTTACCTGCATATGATATTTCTGTTGACATTTCTTAGGAAGTAAATATCAGTGTGGTTTTGAGTTTCAGGTTTTTGTGTGTTGCTTTGTAAGATCTAGTGTTAGTTACACCATGTGTTGTTAAATCGTATGTCCTTTTGTTTGTTTGTGTAACAAAGTTAAACATACTGATTTTATTCTGTTTTATGTATTATTCAGGTGTTCCTGAAGTAGCGGTGTGTGCCAGCTTTTACACTTTGCCAACCCATGACAGTTCCTTTGGGTTTGGCCAAATGGTATCACCCCCTCAACCTACTTTCTTTATGGCCAGTTACTAAAACATGTATATGTTTTTTTTGAGGCTCACATTCATTCAACCTTTATTTAGGTAGATTAATCTCATTGAGCCTCGAGGACTCATTTACAACATTAAAAGACACATTGACAGTCAAGAAATTCATAAATCACTGCCGTATTTTGTTGCCAAATAAACAATTGAGACTAGAAACTGTGCCAATTACAAATTGAACTGCATTTTATATGTTAATGACCTGAACATTCAAATTGTTTGATTTAACTTTCACACAAATACTACTTCGTTTAATCAACTGCAAAATTTCAACCTCAGTAAAATATTTTTGTAATTTTCTCTATATGAATAAACTAAATTGAATTTATTTTTTTTTTCCTGAATATAAGCACAAGCAGGGGGTGTCAAACTCACTTACAAAAGGGGGCCAAAATTAAAACTTTTTAAAAACTAAGGGCCAGTTTCAGAACCTACATTAACTTAAGTTACTGTAGATATCCAACATCTTTTCTTGGTCACAGGTTCCTCAACAAGTTTAATTGGTCTCATTTGATGTTCTTTGTTGCACTTTTGACATCATAATCAAAGGTTATTGAAAAAAATTAAAGTTATGAAAGTGTTTTACATTTAAAATATCATCTTGGCAGGGCCAGATAAGATGTCAACAAGGGCCACATTTGGGCACTGGGCCTTAAGTTTGACACATGTGCTTTAGAGTATTAAAATGTCTCTATCACCTGCTTATATAAAAATATACCTGTACAAAAATAAGTTTTGTAAAAGTTTTTTGTCAAAATTAAATAGTTATTGGAATCTGGTGGCTTGTTTATCTGAATTTAAACAATACTTGATTAGGCCTGTTGCGATAAACAACAAATCAATTAATCGTATGATAAATTAAAATTATTGACCTCATTTTCATTTATCGGCTTTATCGTTTCTTCGTGTTTCTCTCTTTCTACTAAAGACACTGGATGACAAAATGCTCAACTCCAATGCTCTTCACTGACCCCTCCCTTTCTCTTTTCTCTTTAAAATCTGTTTGAACCGTCCAAAATAGCATTTTTGGATCGATAAAAGCAGCTAAGCTGAAATGCTAAGCTATGAGCTAAGCTGACAGGCCAAACCTCCGTCTTATCAAAGCTCCAAAATTCACAGTTGAAACCCGTGCCTTTGTGTAAAACGTTATTTTTCTCTGCAAAAAGAAGCTGAGAACTTGTTTACTGATTTTTTAAAATTTTTATTAAAAGCTTTGTGCGAAAAATGCTATGCTGAAGAAAAAAAAGGAAGGAGGGAGCCCATGTCACATCAAGGGGCCTCCCTCCTATTTTTCTTAAAGAGACCTGCTGCTCACTTTCTCACTATCCATCCTTCAGTTCAAATATGCCATCCAGTTGTCAAAAAAAAAAAACGTACTACACTCAAAATAAATTAACCAACATTTCTTCTTAAATTTGGCAATAATTACTAATTATTGTAAAATTTCAAACAATATTATTGTTTATCACAATAATTTCTGAGACAATTAATCGCCCAGCAAAATTTGTTATCGTGACAGGCCTGTACTGTATTTGATATTTTACTGTGTACATGTACATAACATCTACATATAGGATAGTTTTGCTAGATTTTTCTCTGTTTGAGATATAAAATCACACATTTTTGATTTCAGCCTTTTGACAGCAATTCTCTGTACAAAAGTATAGAATTTTTTCTGATTACCGGTAAGTTTCTGATCGAGTGTTCTTTTCCTCCCACTTGTTTATTTTTTGGTCATTCAGGCAAATTCTTCTGAAGTTTTGCGCACTTACAGCTTATCCCTGCTGCACAGCCATGTTGTCCTGCTGACGAGAACCCGTGCATGCAAGCTGGAGGCCCCACCCAAACCTCCACCTGTGCCAAGATGGAAACTCATTCGTCCACGCAAGAAGATTGTGTTGTTCTCCGAACCACAGAGTGAGTGAAAGAAAGAAGTGCTGAAGTGGAACTGGGAGTAGGATGCAGGGGAGTATATCAAACCAAGAGAAAAGCACAATGATGTCACTGTGTGTAGGTGAATACTAAAATAACATGTATCTAGATCAAGAATGTAATATAATGCATGAAATTAAGAACACAGTGCAGAGGGTATACTGTATAATGCTGGCAGGTAAAATGAAAATATGAGGACACCACCTGTAATATTTTAGTTTTGAAAGTACCTGTTGGCTCAGGCATAGCTGACGAAGTCTGATCACTGAAACATTATCGCAAAGTCTGATCAGCAGTATTGGCATGTTGTGTGAAGTATTTCTCCCTTTCTCTTTCTCTTTTTTCCCCCCTTACAGAGTTTATTTTTCCAAAACCAGAGCAATTCATTGAGGTTGCCAGCCCTTTTCTTTGTTATGGTGTTAAAAGCAGCAATGGCTCAATCCCAGAACTGTATGTAAATTATCTAAATATTCTTTTAATCTGTCCCTTCTCTTGTCTTGTCTTCTCTTGTCTTCACTTGTCTTGTCTTCTCTTGTCTTGTCTTCTGTTCTCTGTCTTATCTTGTCTTCTGTTCTCTCTTGTCTTCTCTTGTCTTCACTTCTCTTGTCTTATCTTGTCTTGTCTTCTGTTCTCTCTTGTCTTCTCGTCTTCTCTCTTTTCTCCTCTCATGTCTTCTGTTCTCTCTTGTCTTCTCGTGTCTTCTGCTCCCTCTTGTCTTCTCTTATCTTGTCTTCTGTTCTCTCTTGTCTTCTCTTGCCTTCTCTCTTTTCTCCTCTCATGTCTTCTCTGGTCTTCTGCTCCCTCTTGCCTTCTCTCTTTTCTCCTCTCACGTCTTCTGTTCTATCTTGTCTTCTCGTGCCTTCTCTTGTCTTGTCTTCTGTTCTCTTCTCATCTTCTTTTCTCCTCTCTTGTCTTCTCTTATCTTGTCCTGTTCTCTTCTGTCTTGTCTTCACTTCTCTTGTCTTCTCTTGTCTTCTCTCTTGTCTTCTTTTCTCCTCATGTCTTCTCTCTTGTCTTCTCTTGTCTTGTCTTCTGTTCTCTTCTCTCTTGTCTACACTTCTCTTGTCTTCTGTTCTCTTCTCTCTTCTCTTCTTTTCTCCTCTCTTGTCTTCTCTTGTCTTCTGTTCTCGTCTCTCTTGTCTTCTGTTCTCGTGTCTTCTCTTGTCGTCTTCTGTTCTGTTCTCTTCTAGTCTTCTTTTCTCCTCTCTTGTCCTGTCTTCTGTTCTCTTCTCTATTGTCTTCTCTTCTCATCTCATGTCTTCTCTTGTCTGGTCGTGTCTTCACTTCTCAGTTCCATGGTGTTATGAAAAGTAAATATTTGTTCATAGTTTTTGTCATGTTGCCTAAAATCAAGTTTTCTGTGTGCACAGAGTAAATAAATCACAAATCAAACGAGGCAAATGGAAGTGATGCTGTTGGTGTTGATGGCTTCAATGTGGCATGCAGTTTGTAGGTAAAATGGTTTGTTGCACTATAATAAATGTGTTTCTGTGAGTCAGCAATGCCAAGCAGAGCACTCCAAGGAAGTGGTCCTGTGAGTCCCCATTGGTGTCCATTACTGAGACAGAAGAAAAGGAAAATCCAAACAGCCTTGAGCCTGAATGCACCACTACCTCATTAAACAACATGGAAAAAATAGAGGTATACAAATCATCATCATCATCATATAGGATTTTTTAAAATACAGTTAACTCTTGTTTTTTTATATTTAAGACAATTATTTATTGTAAATGCTGTAATCCCTTAATTATTTTTAGGAATTTTGGATTGATTAGATTATTTTCTCTCTGTTCTCCTACACCTCTGTGCACTCTGTAAGTATCCAGCTTAAGGCTGATCAGTTGAGCTCTGTGTGTCAGTGACAACAAGGCTGCCATCCCCCAGTCTCAAAGTCACTTCTGTTGTTTCCCAGTCAGACCATTACTGACTAGGGGCACATTTGGACTAAAGAGAGAACGAGCTCAGAAAGGAAAATACCAGGGGGCCGATGTTCAGAGCAGCAGCACGAGAGAGACAGAGAGGAATGAAGACAAGTAACAACGGCAACGAATACAAGGGAGGTGACTACTGTGCTAGACAATAATGAAAAAGGAAGAGAGAGAAAGTGACAGTTTGGCAAGGAGAAATGAAAGCAGAGCAAGAAACAGGGGGGAGATGGGGAAAAAAATCATTTCTGTTGTGATGTAGTGAGTGAGCCGCATGGGTTTTATACAGAGAGAGGTCGTGCTCTGTGCTGATGAAAAAAGCAGCACAATTAGATGGTGAGCCATCAGTGTCTATGTCTCTTGGGGGGTTCATTATTACATTTCACTCTTAGCACACTGAGGAAAAAAATAGAGTCCATATTAATCACCCTCTTGTGTAAATGTGACCAGTTATAGAGCAGTTAGGTGAGGGCAGTGTGGACATGCTAATCTGATGCCATTTGATGAAAGCACACAGACTTTTTGGATTCTGACTCTCAGTTTGCATGTGTCATGTGTGTGCCATGTCTGTTGTGAGTGTGACCCTGCTCCTCTCAAGCACATGCTAGGTCACATGCTGAGAAACTGTGCATCAAGCAAGGACGGCGTTTACTGTCTTGACCCCTCCCACAGTTTCTGTCAGTCCTGGCCAACAGAACTGAGCTTTGTATTTAACCCCAGATAAGGGGAGGTGCTGTCACATGGCTTATCTAATACCCTCAGTAGTAGCCTATCATTTCACTGTGTGTGAGCTAAAGTTCTAGATTCCAGTATAGGCTTATGTTTGGGTTGTGATCATTTACTTAATTTTCAAAGGTAAAATAGTTCAGGTTATGTTTTTACTTGTAGTTTTAGGGAAACCCTTAAATATAAAGTCAGTCTCTTTTTGAGAATCAAATCCAATCTGTGTAAAATAAAGCTAATTTAAGAGTGGTATTAATGTGCTCTTTTCTATCTACAAAGACTTGACTATAATCTGACCATAAGAAAAAAGAACTGTCTCTGAAATCCGCAGCTAAAAGTCCCAGCGGGCCTTCTGTGCAAAATCCATCAGTCTCAATGACCCCTTTCTGAACAGACAAGACAAATAGTCTCATGAAATTGTGCACTGTGGGAGCACAGAACATCTCATGCCTTAAAGCCTCACTGAAAGTTTCATGCACGATTGTGAACATGCACACAAACATGTACAAACTGATGTTTCTGTTGCAGGAAAGTGCTTGTATAGAGGCAGAGAGGAGGTCAAGTGTGCCTCCCAATCACAATGCCTCTTTCCGTCTGTCTCTGTCTCTGGGTACTTATTTGAATAAGCGATGACTCACATATAGCTACATACACACACAATCTCTCCTACTGAGTCATCAGAGAGTCTTGGCAGGGGTTGCTTTGAAGTTACACAACACAAAGACACACTTCTTGTTCAAAACTGAGTAAACTGTTGGACATTCACCATTTTCTTCTCCTAAATGGAGCACGGTTTAAGAAAACCCTCAAGCAAATGGACCTGGAGAAATGTTCACAAAACAGACAAGATGACCATACCTAGTTTTGATTTCCCTTAAAGGCTGTTCCAAATTACTATCTTTGCATTACTTGTCTAATTCAGTTAAAATAGTGTATTTATATAGCAACATTTTACAAAAATAGTCTTCTTTAGATAGTACAGTTAAGTATACTATTCAGTTTACCCCAAACTAATTACAGTATTACCAGTACCGGTAGTTATTTAGTTTTAACTCACTCTATTTTTATTTTAGCTAAAATCTGTAAAATTTTAAATGGTTAAATTATAAATGTTAATACAGTATTTGTAAAATTCAAAATTAGTGAAAAATCAAAACCAAAAATAATGCTGATCTAACCGGTGAATTGCAATAAATACCACTTTACAATAAGGCTGCCCTTATAGTTGGCTAATAAATAGTTTATAAATACATTATTAATTCCTCTACAAACACTTTACACATCATTAATAACTGCTTTATTATGCATTAATTAAGGGTGACGGAGAAACAAAACTGACCTGTATTTTGCCAAATAATGAGTCAAATCTGCCATTTATACAATATTTCATCTAGAGTTGTTATATTAAACATTTCAGACTAAGTTACCTTGTAAGTACAATAAGCATTTGTAAATTTATTTCTTTATCATATAACAATGTACTTTATCACTACATTATAAGTATCTACAAATAATATTAGATCCTATAGCATAAATAAGCAGTTATTAATAATTTATAAAGTGTTTATAGACTAATTAATAATGTAACTATAAGCTATTTATTAGCCATCTATAAGGGGAGCCTTATTGTAAAATGGTACCCAAATAAATCTTTTCTTAGCGTCAGCCTCTTGGTTTGCACAGACTTGAAGCAGTGGGTGACTGAGAAAACAAGAACTCCATTTTAACAGGAAGAGATCTCCAGCAGACTCAGGAAGAGCGTCCATATGCTTCTAGCAGTTGGGGTGTGACGGGACAGGATAAATACATGAAAGTAACAGGATAAAAAAAATCCAGTGTTGTAGGTATATGAGGAAAAAACTCGTTAGATATGTCTGTTTAAATAGCTCAATAAACAGGCAGGAAATCAGAGCTACTGTGTAAATTGCCTCTAAAAGTAGAGGCATCCGCACAACATGCTAATTTCTCATCTGACACTCACATTCAAAGTAAATTAGAGCTGGTAGTTGCTGGTGTTTTTAGCAGGGGAGGAGCAGCCCTTGTCACATTGAACTGTGTCTCCGTGTTAGGCGAGAATGGCACAACACCACGACTGGTACAAAATTACCAGAGGGTAGACGCGTATCTCTTGCAGTGGAACTCTGGCAGCAGCTCACAGTTCATGCCTCTCTCACTTTTTCTTTTTTTACTCCCTCGTTTGTCCCTGTAGGTTACAGCAGAGGACAAGATAAAGGACAGCGATCCCATCTCCAATGGTAAAAGCTCTTCCTGTGCGATGCTCTCAGTACTTGAAAGATAAATCTGTACCGGTATCTCGATTGTTTTATCAGATGTCAAATATTTGTCTACCAAACTGGAAGAATACTCATTAATTATGTTTTGCTGGTGCTTTAAGGATCCCAATAATTGGTTTACTTAAACAGAGTCAGTGCAGTGTAGCCCAGTTAATGTGATTAGAAGTATTTACATCCATCTTTCTCCCACCCTCTCTGTGGGCCAAGATCATTTCAAGAAGATAGGACTAAAATTATGCTTTTTGACATCAAGGCAATTCTCTGTCATTTTCCCTGCCCCCGTTTAGTTGCTTAGTAACACCTGCAATTTGAGTTAGACCACCATAGCTGAGCTGCAGAGATGCTGGCCCTCAGTCTCCTCAGCTTACTGATCAGAATTTTGCTTCAAGTAGAACTCGGGGGCAGACTGTTTATGTGTGCGCGTGTGTGTGTTGGGGATGGAGAGTGTCTGTGTGCATATGTCTATGATTTTGCACAGTGTGCACTGAGATAGTGGGAGTCTGTGAGTGGGAGTATGGATGTGCCTGTGTGCTTACACTAAGCCATTACGTGGGAGTTTGGCCAGTTCAACTTACTGTAAGGATTTCAGTCTAGGATAAATTGCTGTGAGTCACAAGCATTTTGTTACTTGCAGCATTTTGTGACTTGAAATTTCATGGCCAGCTCCATGTCCATTTGGTACTAGGTGTGACACGAACATCTCAGTTGATACCTTGATTGGGACATTTATCATTATGTCTGGAATTTGTGTTAGCAACAACAAAGTATGAAACAAAATACTGAATGAACTATCTCTAGACCGGGGTTCTCAAACATTTTGGGATCAGGGACCTCTTACAGGGGAGAAAAAGTTTCAAGGACCCCCTCATAACCCTCATGTTTATTAAATAATTTTCTTCAGTTTGTCTCTTAATGCAATGAAAATACTTGTGTAACATAAATACTTACAGTGTTAATACAATTTTTATACTTTTGAACATGGGGTATTTTTCATTCAAGACACACTTAATTAACATACTTTTTATTTCAACTTCTAAAAATGACAGTTTTGAGAAAATTAGCAGCATCAAAAACCACTTTAAAATTTAATGAACATAATTTTTTTTTCATTTGACCTTTATTTTTCCAGGTTAGTCTCATTGAGCCACGAGAACTCATTTTCAAGAGAGACCTGTTAGGGAGCAGATGGTGGGGGTTAAGG
>JARVGV010000192.1:20030461-20041065 GCA_031762435.1 Hypsolebias longignatus | reverse complement strand
ACACCCACGTGTACCGTTACATGCCTAATATTGTGTGGATGTGTGTGTGTGTGTGTGTGTGTGTGTGTGTGTGTGTGTGTGTGTGTGTGTATGTAGACATTTTAAACCCTTCCCACAGACTGCAATATTCTAAACAATGATTCTAAACTCTGAATGCTTTCAAAGCATATCATGAAATCAGCTCTCTGCCTCCAGCTGTTTTCTGCCAGCGCTCTTGGCCACGCCCACTTCTCCGCTGCAGAGCGGAGATATGACACGCTGCAGGAGGAAGTTTCTTCTGCTGAGGGCTGCACACAGGTGCAGCAGGTGCTAAATAATTTAAAATAATTTATTTTAAATATAAATGCCATGCCGATCATGTGGCTCATCCATCAATCAACCAGTTGAAAAAGCGCGAAGTAGCGAGTCCGCGAAAATCGTACCGTGAAGTAGCGAGGGGCTACTGTATAGCATTTAGTTTTGAGTTTAATTAAAACAATGTCCCTTAGTTTTTATTCTGGTTTTAAAACTATGTTTCGTTGATATTTCACTGTTTCTATGTTATGCCCACCACTTTCTTTTATTCTGTCTGTGGTTTTAGTAGAAGTAGGTACAGATTCAGAATCAGCAGAAATCTGGAGCAACAGGCAGCCAACAGAGGAAGAGGTTCATGCAGCAACTCTTCTGCAGGCTGGATTCAAAGGGTCTATGGTGCAAGAGATCCTTAATGCTTCAAAACCTGGTAAACATACAACATATGTAGCATGCATTTCAAGTAGCTTTACTCTAATCTATTATATGAATAGTAACAGTACTCTGGTTTAAGATGTTCTACTTCTCTCTTTGTTTATTCTGCTCATGACGTAGCATCTGAAAGCATTTATCATGTACAGAAAATGCTTTCTGCTTCTTGTTTGATTGGGATATTTAATCAAGACACGTTATTATTGATTATTGTATTGAGCTTCAGAGCAGAAGCATAAGTACTGATGAGACACCCACTCTAATGCACCATAAAAATTGAAGGGTGGTCTTAAAGATGATAAACAGCTAAGGAAAAAGCACAATTGCTTTTATGCACATAACATGTCTGCGTCTTCAAGCAAACCTTTCATTTGGGACAGGATAAAAACAGAGAGATCACTGATGCAGTGGGTAGTTTACAGAAAATAACAACTGAATTACAACATGAAGCTAAGTAAATTTTTTTATGTAAATCTATTCATAAATTTTTTTCTTAAAAATGTGTATGAAGGTGCATCTTGCTGCAGCTAGTTCCTGAGGAAGCACAGTGTGTGTGACATTCCTATTTATTCCTGTCGCCTGAGGCTAGCTGTGACAACTCCAGGCACAACACACGTCAAAACAAAACACCAGTTGTATTTTTGAGATGTTGCCTCTTTTAAATTTCAACAAGGCATGAGCATTTTACAGAACACATCTGCTTGCATTACTGCTAGTGTGTGTATATGTGCTGTTAGCAAGAGGTGAACCAACCTACACACTTGTTCATGAATCTATAAAAAGGATGTCAAAGTTATTTTCCACAGTTTCAATTTATTGACTCCTCAAAGCACTAAGTGCACCTTACAGAGTGGTGCTTACAGTAATAGCAGCAAAACACTTGTAGATTAGAAACAAGACCTTCATAGTTCCTATTTAAAATACGGGTAGCTAAATATACAAAAGAAAAATCATGATTGAAAACTCAAATGTGTAATTGTAGAAAACATGGCATGATTTGGAAAATCAAAAGCGCAAAGCACTAGAGTTGCATTCAGGCCCAAAAAAATCTGACCCGTCCCAGCACCAGCCCGTAGCCATAATTTCCAAACCCCACCCGACTCAATGAATTAACAGTAATTACAGGACCCCCCGCCCTGACATTTTTAAGCTTTGACTGCTTATATAGTTACTAATGGTCAGCAGACATGCATGGCTGAATAAAAGGGGCAGAAGATTGGAGCTGAGGGGTTTTTTGTCCTTTCATGGCCGTCAAAACGCATTAAATCCCTGCTTTTGTCTGCATTCTGCATTATTCTGACACGGACCCTGCTCTGACATGTCTTCTTTGGAATATCACCTGTTTGGGTTGTCGGTCGTTCGCGTCCGCTTAGTGCAGTGGCTGAACATCCATTTGGGTGATGGATCACGGCCTGGCAGTACCAGTAGTCCCATCTGAAGCTTAACTGAACTTTATTTTACCTCTTTCAAGGCTGCTCAGCTCGCAGTCAAATGGTCGCGTGTGGCTGGTGATTGTATGGCAAGCCATGTTGCCACATAATTGGATCGCCAGCCGTGCGCATCCGTTGATGCAATCAAAAGCCCAACATTGAATCAGCCTGCCCATCCAGCATATTATTATGGCCCGGCCCGGCCCAAATTTGGGTCGAGCTGGGCCGGGCTGGGTTACAAATGACAGCTCTGCAAAGCACACACACACAACCAGCAATCAGAAAATAAACCATAAACCTTCACACAAAAAACAGACAAAATGAAGGTGATACTGCATTTTGCTATTAAACCATCTTACCCTGACAACTCATGTCGAAATATATTTTTGTGTTTAACATCTACATGAATTACCTTTTATTTTCTACTAGTCATTGTGTTTCTCTATTTGTTTGTGCGCTCATGTGATCCAGGAACGGAGGAGAACCTTAGAGCTTTTGAGATCCTTTCAGACATGTGGCCAAAGATCAAATCAGATGCAGAAAAACACGCTGCCATCTTGCTACGGTAAACGATTACTGTTGTTATAATGTATGCTACTTTAATGTTCAAAATAATGCTATCTTCTACACCTAAGCTGTTGACCTCACACTGAATAAATTTTGTAAGAGAAAGGTTATTATTTGGTGGAATCTGAGTGTCGTCTGACTTTGCTCCTGTATGACATGCACGTAGCCTTTCTGATGCACTGCATGCTCAGAGTCTGCTCCCTCTCCTGGTTGTGACAGCCTGTTGGGGCTATGCAGGGAGCATTTTCCACATTGTGCTCCATCTTTTCCCAGTGGTACCATCTGCTGTTTATACTCTCCCCGTTCCAATCAGCTAGTGGCGTCTGCCGAATGACCCGCTGCCTGGGGAAGTATGTTTGCGCATGAACACTGACCGAAAGCTCAGTCGGTGTGTGTATAAAGGGCAACGAGAGGTGTTTGTTGGGTGTTGTACATCCTTTGAGCATGTGCTTGTCTACACTGAGAGAAATGTCCACTCCATGAGAGGCAAAGTGCGTCTCCTCTCTGCCAATGCGGTCTTTTCACATACGTATTTAACGTCATTCACCTTAAAAGGTGTGGAGGTTTGTTCTAAATTGGCATCAGATAACATATTTTGTTTTGGTGTTTTTATTATATACATGATTTAAATAATAATAAAAAATTGCTGTTGCTGTCTCTGTTTTCTGCTCAGGTACATCATTAACAGTTTGGGGACAACAGACAAACTTTGCCGTTGTTTACAGGATGAATCGAACAAAATCACCTTTGCTGATTACTCTGTCTCTCTCCAAGACTCATCCAGCTCCTGGGTGTTGCTCTTTAGGTTCAACATTTTGTTGTTTCTCTGCAGCATTGCCTGCTTTCATTTGTGCTTGTAAACTTTTTGAATTAGAAATTTACTCTTTTAACTTAAACTTCTGACAACTGAAAGTTCATCGCTGTATCTAAAAATGCTAAGTCTGGCCCTCTGGACATAAAAAAAAAACAAAAAAAAAACCAACCAACAACAACCACAAAAAAAGTAGAAATGTTTCGTCTTTCATCCGAAAGATTTCTTCAGTAAGCTGAAGAAGACTTTCGGATGTAAGACGAAACGTTTCTACTTTTTTTTTTTTTTTTTATGTCCAGAGGGCCTAACTTAACTTTTTTAGCTTTTTCTACCTGGATTATTAAGCATGCATCAGGATATTCATCTCTCTATGTTTTGGTTATGTGTAGAGAGGTGTTCTTTGTTCCTATGGAGATGATGCTGCTGCCCAAAGTTTACTCCTCCATCCCTAATTGTCTGCTGCATGTCATAAACAATGATACAGAAGAGGAGGTGAACGTGCTCAGACTGGCACCCTGTGTCTATCAACCCAATGAGGTCTGTAGATATGAAATGTGCTTCACATGCATTTTAGAAATACTGTATTAGCAGTTTTTAAACCAATTTGTTAACTGTTATTTTATTACACTAAATGAACGTTAAATAAAAACTGACTTGTACGTTTCCTGGTTTACATTGGTCTTACACACACCTAAAATTAGACGTTTTCTCTGTGTTTTTGTCACAGCGTGGTTATACTTTTGTAGCAGAGGCTTTCACTCATGAAATACCCTCTGGTGGTGCCAAGTGGAGGATGCGGTTGATTGGCACAAATGAACATCTTCCAAAACTGTCTCGTGAAGCTCCTCTTAATGCATTCTCTGTGAAGGAATTCCAGGATTATTACGTCCCAGACGACAAAAATGTTATATGTCGGTGAGAGAATGATCGCAACAAATAACATTTATTAAAAATCAAGCCAAGCCACAGAAGCATAGCGCACATTTGATATTCTAAGAATAATAAGACCTTTTGAAATCTTTCTACAGTTGCTGTGTTCAGGTGGCCACAGACAACGTGGGAACAATTCAGTTTGAAACTTCCAACCCAGATGTTATAATACGTCTGTCTGTTCTGGACCAGGAGAAAGAAGTGGCTGGCAGCACTGGGAAGGGTTCTGTCGTACTTCCTGTCGTCTACTTCCTTGCCAACAAAGGTTACCAGTTCTGTAGACTTTCTAAAGTAACTCATTATTCATTATTACAAGAAAGAAAGAGTGAATTAAAGTTTTGTTTATGTGCAAGAAAGTAGTGTGTTGATTACGTTTCATAATCTTACCTCAGTTTAGGATTCAACTTAACACTTGAATGCTAATTTAAAATAACAAAAAAGAACCATTTTACCATTATCACCTTTATCAGACTTTTTTTTTTTTTTTTTTCAAATTCAAAATCCTCATTTTAAGATTTTATTTTATTTTTTTGGTTAAGCTAAATAATTTTCCTACACTAACTGTACCTATGCTGAAATTACATTATACATTTCACAAGATCCCAGAATAAAACCAAACATTTGTGTATATCCTGGTCCATATAAAGTCAAATAAAAGGTTCATAAAGCATTTAACTGTTTTATTGCTTTTAAACTCATGATTTTTTTTTTTCCAAAAACATTTTACATGTTAGACTTTCTGTCCATCTTGGTCAATATTCTCCCAAATTCTGCTGCTGTATTGAGACATTAACACATCAATCTTTCATCACAATATATAATATTAGAACTTTTACAATTCAAATAATTTTCATATTATATGCCATAAACAGAAGTAATAGTTCACAATTTTGTGTAAAATACTTTTTTTTTCTCAGCAAGACTAGTCTTGGCTTTTGCGTCACCTTTAAGATCACACATTTGTTGAATCAATAAGCACGACACATAACGTTTGTGTTTTGATATTTTCTAGACAAGGTAAATATTGGCATGCAGCACACAATTTTTTATCTATTAAGCTCATCAAATGTGAGTCGTATATGCAGTAAGAGGCTAAAATTTAAAAATGGGGGTGTCGCATCAAGATTCCAAAATATCAACTAAAGTGAAGATGCTTTCTGTTACAGAGCCCAGTTGCACAGAAGAGAAGAACCAGACTGAATCCTCTACCAAGGATGCACCCCAGCAAAAAAATGTGACAGAAATTACAGCTGTACAATCAGACTCCTCATCTGACCAGAACCAGACTCCCACGACGACTGTGGTATCACTGGTAACACCTTACTGGTTTCACTTTCATGCACATCTCATTTTCCCTTCCTGCATTTCTTACCACTTGGTTGCTGTCTGTTCTTATCCTTTATCCCCCGCCAGTTAAGTCCTTGATTGTAGGCACACACACAAGAGCATAAATCAGTCTTCACCCACACACATTCACACTGAAAAATCTGAGAAAAAGAAGAGCAGCAGAAGTTGTTGGAATGTTTATTCTTGTTACTCTGTGTGACTTATCAGTACCATAGGTAGTAAAATGTGCAAGGATTATAGTCTGAAAACACACCTGTTTACCAACGGTGTTGTCCAGTTCAACAAGTATTCTGTATATTCATAGGTTTACATGCATTTTAACTAAATGTGCACATTTCAAACACCTGGTGGAGACAGTTTCGACTTAGCAGTGGATTAAGAAAATAGAAAAACCTCATTTGTGCTAATAAAAACAGATCATTTTAGAAAATTATTATAAAAATGCATTAATATAAAATCTGAATCAGTCAAGGCTTAGGGCAAAGGGTTACTTGTCAGAGCATTTTTTTTGTTGTTGTTTGTTTGTTTTTTACACAGAAGCATACATGACAGTAATGCTCATTGAAAGAGGATTAGTTGTAAACACTTGTATATGATGTTAAACATACATATTTATAAATACTTATTTATATATTGTGTATCTATAATAATTTATTTATAAGGGAGCATTGACGTATTGTTTTTGTACTACAGGTCAACCTCGGTTTACGTTCGAGTTCCGTTCTTACGGGCTGAACGTAAACCGATTTGAACGTAAACCGAAACTGAAGCCACATGGCGAACGGTAACGGCTTTTTAAACACGTTTTTTTCAATGTAACCCAACAACAGCGTACTTAAAACGCCGTTTTGCTGTATTTCCAAGCAGTTAGCTAACACAATATCCTCAACAAAAAAAAAAAACATAAAATACTGCATAAAAAACATAAAATGCTGCATAAACAAGTCAGCGTGAGGTGTGATGACGTCACTGGGGAGGCGGTCGTAAGTGCGAAAAAACTTAAACCGAGAGGGTCGTAAACCGAGGTCAACCTGTATTTGTATTCTTAGTTTTAGTGTACTTCTTAGTTCATATCTTAAGATCTTACTACAGTTTTTCTTCACAATTTATACTTTTTACTTTTGTTGGATGTAACTGGGACCGTGTACACAATTTCGTTCCACCACATGTACCACATGTGGTGCGAATGACAGTAAAGAACCTTGACTTGACTTGATAAGCAGGAGAAAGAAAACAACAGTAGGTAAAGTTATTATGTGTTTTTACAGGCTGAGGAGGCTGAGGAGTGTGATTCCCCTGTAACTGTACAAACCCTCCAGTCCCCGTTCTTGTAAAGGGGGCTATCGCCCCAGTGATACTGCCTCTGATGTCCGTGTAACGTTGCAAAGATGTGTCAACTGTGACAGCCCAGCAACATCCAGGTCCTTGAAGAACTCAGCACAGATCGGGTCCATCTGTAGAGCCCTGCCACCACAGAGCTTTTTAATTACTGTGACCTCAGCCTCAGTTTTGGACAGACCATCCACAGAGCCCCCCCACACTCATTGTCCTCCATGAAAGACATGCTGGTGAAGATTGAGAAGGTTCTCAAAATAATATTTCTGATTACATCACTGATTGAAGTCAACTCCACTGTACACAGTGTTGTTTCAAGTGCTGCTTTTCCTGCCTCAGCCACCTGATGGTTTGCCAGAATCTTCTAGAGGCGATCAAGAATCTTCACCAAACTTTTGCCTGAGCAACAGGGCTGCAGCCTGCTTAGCCTGACAATACCCCTCAGCTGTCTCTGGAGTCCTACCAAAAAAAACAAAACTCAACAGGACTCCTCTTTTTTTTTTTTTTTTTTTTTTTTAAGCTTGAAAGCATCCTTCACCTGAGTGTCCACCCCAGGTTCAACCTTGCAGCCACAGCTCATGGCAGCTTTCTCAACAGTGAAGGTGCATGACCTCTGCTGTCATCAGAACATGGCCCAATCAGACCCAATTTCCTTTACTTCCACCAAGATATGGTTGAAAATATCTTTGAGGTGGAAGTGTTTTGTGTCCTACACATATGACCTAGTGCCATATGCACCGTTGGACACCCTTATATTTGAACTTGGTGTTTGTTATGGACAATTAGCACAGAAGTCTAATAACAGAATCTGGCTCAGGTTCAGGTCAGAGAGGTTGTCAGTTCAAGTATTAAAAATGTCATTTGACCAGATAGAGCTACATTTGTTTATTCATTTAGCTGCATCCTGTGTGTCTCCCTGTGCATCCCAATTTAATTTTTTCTTTTGGAAATACTTTGTAATTCTGTGTAAAGTCTTGCTCAATGTCATACATGTAGGTTTCATCCGTGATGTAATCTTGACTTAGAAGGCCTTTGCTTCTTGTTTTCTTTTGCTCATCAAAAAGAGCAAACATGAAATAATTTTTAAGACTGCTCTTTCTTTCTCAATCATCCTTGTAGTTTACACCTGCATGCTCATGATAAGTTATTTATTCAATTTTAGCTTTGTATTTATGTGGTTGTATTATACATTCATGTTTATATCTTTTTGTATTGAGCATTCATTGACTTTATTTTTAAGTGTGCTTATTATGTGATATAAATTTCCTTCATTGTGTTTTACAGGATCATAAGTATGTGGTGCAGACAGAAGTACTGTATAAAAGCTGGAATTTGGATGAATCTCAGCTGACTTTTGTCCGTATGCTCGATGACATGAAGAAGAACGAAGTGACAGGTGCATACTGTACATAAGACATCATGCCACATCCAACTGTCAGACATTTTTAGTCTAAGCTAGTCACTGCCCAAAAAAAAAACATGATCTGAGCATGTTAGTCTAAATTAAAGATGATTCCGGTTGCCTCAACTGCATATATGTCTGCCCTTTGCATTTAATAATAGTCAGCATTATGTTATAATTTTCCTTCTATGCTACTTCTTATACATTTCATTTATTTGTTGTTTTTTTTTTGGTGTCTAATTTGAAATGTGTCTAATACTCAGGAAGCAGTGTCAGAGGCTAAGGCAGATTCAGTTCATCATCTGTTTCTGATAGCCAGAGGCTTGTAATCGCCAGCCTAACAAAAGCCAAATGAATACAGCTGCTTTCACAGATCACAGTGTAATTTCCTTTTGCCACTAGTCACTGGCTGTGGCAGTAATCCTGTCCTCTGTCACCCTCTATGCACTTCCACTTTAATCACGCTGCATAAACGATATCAATTGAAAAGTCATAGCTTTATTATTATTATTTTTTAAGCGTAATAACTATTTGAAGGGGCTGAATGAAAAACTGCAGGGGTGGATGATGTTTTGGTTTAACAGAGAGGGAGCAGTTTGCATGACTGCCTGGAGAGAGAGGCCAGTCTGCTGTCATTGAATTCTCACACTCTTTTGTTCCTCGGGACAATTGTGACAGGATTTATACATCCAGTTTTCATGCCATGAAATGTACCGATTAGTCATGAGCAAGATGAACACTGAGGATTACTTGCTGCCCTAGAAATACTATCCACCTTCCATATGTAATGTGATATTCCTAGTGTGACATTCTTGTTTGTAAATGTTATTATGAAAGGGTCAGTGTTCACACCCAATTCCTTTTAGTTCCAAATAATTTGGTGAAAATGGGTCAACGGGATGTCAAATGAAGCTGGCTCTTGCCCCCTTGGCGTCCAGGGAAATCTCCTGCCAGAAGAGTGAATTAATTTCACCCACATTAATACTGTCTCAGTGGTGGGACTGTGGCCATCATCATGCTCCCTACATGCAACATAGATGCACATGCAGCCAAGCTTTGAAATCTGTTTTACAAGCTGTTTAACAAACTGCAAAGAAAATACTCCACTGCACATATGTTTAATAAAAGCACATCCCAGTTTCAGCTGCAGCTGTTTATACTACTTGTGGCAGTAATGTTAATGCCCTTGAGCACAACTTTGACATTTTTACTTTCTATATGACCAAAATTTAGTTTGAAGCCTTTTACTAAAAGAAGCAACAACTTTTTTAAAATAAATTTTATTAATGTTTGGCAGCCTTTCCAGCACAGCTCTTAACTTTAAATTCCAAGAGCACAGATTGGTGTTTAGATACAGCTGGAACACATTTCTGTATATCTTATCAGAGTAACTCAATAAGTATCTACTAAAGAGCTTCAAGAGAATGGCAGGGAGGATTATCTTGTCCTGTTGTTGAAGTAACTCACTTCATCTGAGCTGGGAAATGTTTCAGCTTTAAAGTGCAACAGTGCCATCTAGCACACAAGTCCGTGCACAACACTTAGATCCGTTTCTCAACGAAATGGGAGCTTGTATGAAGTAGAACATAAAAACTTTTTTATTTACTTATTTTTAGCAATGAACAAAGCGCATATTAAAAAGGAAGTACATTATTGGCGATTTTCCTCCAAGCAAAAAAGTAGGTGAAAAATAATTTTTCTCTGTTGAAGTATTCACAAGACGAACCGCTCAGTGTAAGGAAAAAATAAATAAAAATATGAAAATGCTTACATTTGATTTAAATTATAATAATACAAAATAAAAACTTTTCTAGATTTTTTTTTAATTTAAACGTGATGACTGACTTGTTTAAAACTGTAAACAAACAAACAAAAACATTAAGTTTGTATTACTGACATTATTTCCTGCCTCATGTCAGTGTGCAGTGAAAACAAAACGAAACTCAAGATACAGTGCTAGTAAAAAACTGTTTCACTTTGTTACACACACACACACAGACACACACACACACACACACACACACACACACACACACACACACACACACACACACACACA
>JARVGV010000192.1:19970248-19982378 GCA_031762435.1 Hypsolebias longignatus | reverse complement strand
CCCAGAAATAAAGGCTGCTGTAGACAGAAACAAACCTGTAGTTGATGTTAGCTGCATACAAATAGTAGATGTGTGTCCTTACCTGCTTTATTCAAATTTCCAACCACAGCAAGTCAGCCCTCTTTTGAAGTTTCTGTATTTTTCATTACTTTATAAAGTTTAAGTCCCAAACATAATTTCACACAATCAGAATCTGTTCTATTTCACACTCTTTACCTCATTTGCTAAAGGCTAATTTCTACATACTTAACTAAACCAACTCCAGCTGGAGAATATTAGAGTCTCTGTCAGCTGTAGCTAACAAGCTTACTAGTGTGGCCATATGTGTAATGTAGATTTTAGGCTAATAATTCAATACATAACTAAGCTATATGTTAGATTTCCTTTTTATATGTAATGAAACCACTTAAAGGCTGTTTTTTGTTGTTCTTTCTTGTATAGAAGCTAACACATTTTTAATTTACTGTTGCTATAAATGCTGATATATTTTTTGTAATCTTACACACACCCAAAGAAACTCTATCCATTAATGGTATATATCATTACTCTGTGAAAAATCTAACGGACCTTCGCATTAAAATGCAGAAGCAGTAGCAAAAACAAAAATTGTGAACAGAATTTATCTGCATGTTTATCTCCGTACTTGCTGAGCTGAATGTGCACAGGCCCACAGACCCACAAAACAATTTATTGGACAAACAAAGCTGAAATTCTCAGAAGACTTCAAGTTATTCGCATGCAGCCTATGCTGCAATCTACTGCTACACTCGCACGACAAACGTCACGCACTGCACACGTCTCGCATGTTCTTTTGTGCTGCTGTGGCTCGTGTTTTAGCGTCAAGGAGAGTAGGATCGATATCAAGTCAAAATCAGTTTATTTCTACAGTTGACTGCAAGTTCAAGAACAAAGAAATCTAAAACACTATTCAGCTGAAGTCAGCTACTCTTAATTATTTGGCTCCAATTAAAAAAAAAAAAAAAAAAATGCAAGTACATTTTAAAATGCCATTTAAGCAATTTGTCTATCTAGCCAGCAGACTTTGTAAAAAATAAATAAATAAATAAATAAATTTGTTGCAGTCTCCCATCCAGAGGAAGCACAAAGTTACATAAATAATGTTTAATCAACCACATTCTAAAAATCCTCATCAGTAATAAAAAAAAGGCTTTTATAAAAAGCTGTATAGTTAAGAAAACCATTGAATTCTGTGCATTTTGATTGCTATGCTTCACTGCGTTGTTCTACTATCCTAAAGTGTCCTTGGGTAAGACACTAAGCCTGCTTCTGACTCCGTTACTGTGGGAAGTGTGAATGGATTAATAGGAAATGCCATATAAGCACTTTGAATGCTGTAATAGTATTAAAAGCACTAGAGTAGTGCACACTGTGTATTTATTTTTAAGCATAGAGTTAAACAGAAGCTCAACCCCCCCCCCCCCTTTTTTTTTTTTTTTTGTTGCTGCAGGCCTGCAAACAGCTACTGCAAAGCCATGCTGCATTCACTGCCAGTGCTGCTGACAGTACTGAAACAGCTTCACGACTGGACTCTAGTTTTAAGAAGTTTAGCTTTGCTTTTAGAAGTTGGTATTTTTCCCCCTGGTTGACAAAGTTCACTTGCTAAAATGTTATGCATTTGAACTCAGTCCAGTATCCATTTATTGCTCTTGCTTTGCCTGCTATAACTGACTGCTGATCGTAGTGTCTGCAGTGTTTCTGTACTTTCGCTTCTTGCTGATTGCAGCATTTTAAATGAAACTTGGAAATTTTCCTGAGCTGAAAAAATAAAAAGATGTCTCTAAATGTCCATTCAGAGACTTAAGCCTTACCCCTGCCAGCCTAAACGGATGACATTTTCTAATGGACTTATCTCAAGTAAAGCCTGTATCACAAACTTTAAGCAACAGAGGACGTGCGTCTGTCCAGGATTTGATCCAGTCTTTGTCAGTAAGAGCTTAGCAAATCCTGAAGCTTGCTAGTATCAGTCCCTTTCAATAAAGATTGTTCTTCAGTGTGTCGTCATAGGAGCCTGAAGGAAACGGATGCACATATGTGTCGGATGGCATGACGACTCAGGCTGTAACGCCCCGCCACATGGCTGCCATGGGCACAGCCACTCCCCTTTGAAGCTATCATCTTGTGTGTGACATCGGCCTATATGGCAGTGTGTATGAGGTAATGTCCAGCATGTCCGTCTGAGCATGGCATTAAACTCGCCGCTGGGCTACTGCGCTGTTCGATCTGATTAAAGTACAATATGGATTATGCTGTGCTGTAAAATGTAGAGGGATGGTGGGGGGATGGGCAAGTAGGATTATGCAAAAATTGTAGGATTCACAGCAGCGTTGGGAGGGCAGCGTGTTATGCACTTTGTACCTGCTTTAACATCATTCAGAAAGGCAGATTATGTTTGAGGAAAGCGTGCTGTGATTTTCGTTTCCCCTCCCTCACAACACAAAAATCTGCTGGAATAGCATCAGCGTTTTTCAAAGCAGTAACTGTAGAAAAACCTGAAGGGCTGGAGGCGTGACCTTGGTTTGTCATTCACTGCAGCATGAGCAGAGCTGAAGCTCTGCAGCGAGCGGAGACAGGATGGCAAGCAACAGGAACAGTTGAGGGCTGAAATCTCTGCAGACTGACAAAGTTGTTTCTAAGTTTAGAGGAGTGTAGAGGAGGAAGAGAAATCGGGCTGAGGTATCGAGTAGGAGTGTCTGCATATGGGGAGCCATGGTGGATGCAGCCATTTCAGTCAGTGACTCAGAGGCCGGGTTTTTTTGTGGTTTGCAGAGATTTGAAGGCAAACGAGGGCAACCATTTTCCTGTTTGCCTCTCTCCACCAAAAAAAGAGCATTTTCTTTGCTTTAATTCATAACTAGCAAAGCCCAGGAAGGAAAGGACAGCCTTGCAGCTAGTGCATTGCCACTTTAATTTCAGTCATGAAGTAGCTAATTTGTTTGATAAGCCAGAAGCCTCGGCTACCCCCCAGACAGTAGTGGGAGTGAATGATGAACGCTCAACAGAGGAAGTCTCAGCCAGCCATGCCACTAGGCCCCTATTAAGCTTCGATCGAGGTCTATTGGCCAGATTTCTCTTCCTGTCTGGTGCTTGGCAACACTTTACCATCACATTCGAAGCAGGTGTTGATGATTGCTGATATCACAAAGTGGAAAAACAATGGCGATTTATTAACCTATTGCTAGTGCTGCTGCAGACATGACCCCATGAGTTACTAGAGATAACCCCTGCAGTTTACCATTTAAATGAGGAATAAGATAAGAAAGAATGGCTGAAATGTTGGGATTTTACTGTATAGTTGTCCATCCTAACTCAAAGTTATAAGTATACTAGCCAGCCGAAGGCCTTTCAGCTCATTTTTAGAAACTGTGGCTGCAGCGCCTTGCATTTTTAATGGCAAAGGCCATTGCGGGAGCCTCTACTGTGTGTTTATTTATTGCTTATGTGTCTGCTTTTGGGGAGTAGTCGGGGTTGTGTTAACACTGCACAAAGAAAGACTTGGAGACCTTTTTCAAAATTTCCACATCTTATCATCTCAGAAAAGTAGACATAATTATTTTAAACGATCACAATACATTCTAGACCTTTGGAGATTTTTGTTGTATACTGTATTTAGCAAGAATGGTACTAAAATATTACAAACACAAATTCACTTTTCCTACCTGCTTTGCAACTAAAGTCACTGCAGGATGATGTCGTCTTTCTTAGCAGTCAACAAGCAAGAGTAAGAAAAAATCTTGGCAGGTTACGAGTCCATCAATGGGCCAAACTGAAAAGTCCTGTTCACTTGGGTGTGTAATGCCATCAGTTTGTACTCGTATACATAAAACCTTTATAGTTTTTTGGAAATGGTCCTAAATGGGTTGTAAGTTTGGAGCATCTTTATTTTATAAGTTTCTTAGCAGAATCCTTCAAGCTAAGCCATTTTCAGGTGTCTCCATAGTCTCCTGGCTCTGTGCCCCAACACTGGCCAGATGTTGACAGAACTGTCACAGATGTTTTGTGAAGTATTCGTTACGGCAGGATGCTTCAGTTTGTTCTGAAACATTTGCCTTGAATCCAGAGCATTCCAAAAAAAAAAGATTCTTGCAGTTGCTCAGTAATTTTCGCCAGCCACCCATTTCTTTAGTCTGTTTACAAAACCCTGTCATAGATAAAAATCCCTCGTGTAGAGTGCTGCCATCGACATTTTTAACCAAAGTGCTTGGTTTTCTGCAGGAATTATGGCCAGATCATTCACCATTTCATCTGCATTCATTCAGATAAAAAAAAAATGTTTTCTTTGATTTGCAAATCGGGCAGCACCGTGGCACAGTTGGTAGAGCTGCTGCCTCTCAGCGAGCAGGTTACCCTGGTTCAAATCCCGGTCCGGGGACCTTTCTGTGTGGAGTGAATGGTTGTTTGTCTCGTTTGTCTCGTTTGTCTGTATTTGTCTCTGTGATGGACTGGAGACTTGTCCAGGGCGTATCCCACCTCTCGCACAGTGACTGCTGGACATGAGCACCAGTGACCCCCGTGACCCGAAAAGGAAGAAGCGGGTAAAGATAATGGATGGATGTATTGATGGATTTGCAAATCAGTCTAGGCTACAATATGCAAACACTTGTTGTGATTTAAAGAAAAAATAAATTTATAATTTTTGGCACACTCGTGACTATTCACAGGTAAAGTAGGATTTCTCAGCTTATTAAGAATGTATTTTGAAATTTGACACCTACGTTAAAATTTTGGGTTTGACTGGTGTCCTACCGTAGCTACTGCACATTACTGTACTCTGAAGCAATATGTACTGTTATCTCCTCCTTCTCTCTCCCTCACTCTCTTTTTAATTTAAACTTTGTAGCAGCAGATGGTGCAACTTTAACTTTAGGAATGATGCAGCATTCTGTTAATCCTTTCCAAATAATTCAGTGAAAATCATCTTGTAGCATAAAGGGATTCATTACAAAGTGGCTACAAGAGCAAAACTGTGAAAAGTTGACAAATCATAAACATGAGGTTCTGGTTCTGGTCATGAGAGAGTTGCTACCACTCATTAATTATTTAAAATAATTATTTGTTGGTTATTTTGACTGGACACAGTTTTGTTGACTTTTTTTTGTATTGAACTTTTTTTTTTTTTTTGATTTGTTAAACTGTTACATTCTTTGCCCAAGACATCCTCACAAAAGCATCTGCAAAGCACTTATTTAAAAATAAAATTATAAAGCTGACGCCTCACCAGCTGCCTGTCTAAATGGTAAAGGGTTAATCTGCTTTAGGATGAATCTGTTGCTTTATTATGTGGAAAAACATAACCTATTAATAGTACTTGGTAACTTGGGCATGTAAGCCTGTGTCAGCGTATGCGTATATTACACAAAGGTCTGATTTCACACACTGAATAATTTTAAATAAAAGTTATTTGGCTAAGATCCCCAGATGTTGCTTTGTTAATGTTGCCAATGCTCATGTGCATCCTTACAAAATTAATCTAAAGAAAAGAAAATAAGAAAACTGATATTATGAAAATAAAATCAGGAAATCCCAAAATTATACATTTTACAAACAATATGAAGTGTAATTTGTGTTTAATAACCAGATGGGAGGGCAGCAGTAGCTCAGTGGTCAGTGCTTCGGTCTTGTAGTTCTGAGGTTGCAGGTTCTAGCACAGGCAGGGCGTCCAGCGTAAAATGTTTTACCAAATCGTTTTTTTCAAGTTCGCTCGCTGCGACAGAAAAACAAACATCCCAAATGAATATTTGCATTGCAGAATGATTTATTCCTTAAAGAAGTTTATTTCCCGTCACCAAAAGAAACGTTTCTATGAACTGACATGTTTTCATCACATTCTTTTAGTTGGAAAATAACTTTTTCAAAGAGCACAGTTGGAGATGTACTCTGGATCCTTCACTGCTCCGGGCAATGTCAAAGAACAGATTGACTTTTGAAGCAGACTTGAAACTCTTGAGGAAAAGCCTGTTTTTAAGAACTACCTTCCCTTACAATTTCTTAATGCAGATAAAGACTAACTTCATTTCAACCTCTAAAAGCTTTCCTGAAAGCCTGGATGTTTGTAGATCCTTTGGTTGCACGACTCATGTTTTAACGCTGGTAATCAAACACGAGAATTTTTTGGAAGACTTTCACTCTTGTCTAAAACCCCAAGAAGGAAGTCGTACTTTCAAGGTTTCCTTGAACCTTCGAGGTGGAGTTGAACATGCCATTGATCAAATTTCCCAGTTTTCCTCTCACTGATTTGCATTCTAGAACTGAAACACATTTTTTAGACTAATTGTTGACTGCTGGTGAACCAACAGACCCTCCAGCTGGTTTTATTTGCCCAATATTAATCTAGATCTAAAAACTGATGATTTTAGCAACTGTTTTGTTAAGTTTACATTTTACCTACTATTTCGCTGTTTTCTTTTTGTTACATACATGTTAAAAAGTCGATGTGTTATAGTATAGTCTCCCTCTGTCTGTACATCGACAAACTTTCTCTTTTCCCGCCCGATAACATCTGATCCACTGAAGATAATTTAATAAAACTTCATACACTTATGCATCGTCACAAGACTGAGTGTCACATATAGTTTTCATCACCCCAGCTCCAAAATCAATTTGTCGATGGCCATTTAATGCTATACCAAATGCAGTACTCTTCTTAGCTATTGTTTTTCTAGTCATAGCATTTTACTTGCTACTTTGCAAATTTTAGCATACTGTACTGGTTGTTTTTAACTTTAGAAATTCAGTTTCAGCTTCTTCAATATTCGTCGGCAAAATCATTCAGCATTCGGCATTCATACTGCATTTTTAAGGAAATTTCAATTTCTTATATAGTAATTATGTTTATTACCTTGCATATGTGATAGTAACAGGTTCATAATATATATGAATGGTCTCCAGTATGTTGATACACATTTAGAGAGCTATATTTGGCTAAAACCTCATTGGATTTTCTAAAGAGGATTCTTATTTTTCATCACTACTGGCTGAAATTGTGTTTGACTGATGCAATGGTGAGGAATTAAGAACCACCTCTCTTTAACACCTGTGGATGTAAATAGAATGAGTGTGCTAATGTTAGTTGATTGCTTTACTGTTGATGGTAAAAATAAGTGGAGAGTTGTGAAGACCCATTGTATTCAGCATTTGAGAAACAGGTCTTTGGACGTGCACGTAAAAAGGATGGCATGCATCACCAGAGAGGATAAAGGTTATGTGGCAAGAAAGTCAATACAGGTAGTCACCGACTTACAGCGCCAACGACTTACTGCAACTCGGACTTACGGCAACTCGGACTTACGGCTACGCCCCCAGTGACGTCATCACACCTTACGTTGCCTTTTTTATGCAGCATTTTATGTTTTTATCATTTCTTTTTTAGGGTATTTCATTAGCTACCTTCTTGGAAACACATTAAAATGGTGTTCTAAGTACGCTGTTGTTGTGTTACATTGAAAAAACGTGTTTAAAAAGCCGTTTAAAAGCCATTACCGTTTGCCATGTGCTTTCAGTTTCGAGTTACGGCCGAAAATCCTGAGTTACTAACTCCACGTGGCCGGCGCTCCGACTTACGGCAAATCGAGATACGAACGCGCCGTAGGATCGGAACCCGTTCGTAACTCGGGGACTACCTGTACTATTCTATTTGACTCTGTCCAAAATGTCTTTGCTTCTAATACAGTTTTTAAAGTCTTCATCTATCAATCTTTGATAAAATTGAATTAGAATTTTTTTGTTTAATTAAATTTGTTCTTTTATAATCAAACTAAGGGGTCAGACTAATAAAATGTGCAACTTACCACATTCAACATGGTTTTTGGTTCATCTTGTCCTCCAGAGAGAACAATATGTGAACATAAGACACTACAGTGTAAATATACACCACCTCGCTGGGGAATTTGAAGGTGCCTGGAAAGAAGAAAAGTAAAGAAAGATTAGAACTGTATTCACTAGGACGCACACTCAGCTGCACGTTTTCTTTTCGTTCCAGGGAACAGAATCGGTTTGGTGCCAACACATACTGGTCACCTTATCATTATGTACAAATACATCTCATATACTGAGTGTAGCTTACGCCTTTCTGTGCACTCGCTGGCATGCTCATACCTGTACTAACATTTGTCGGCTATGTAACGAGAGCCCCGCAGAAGAATGATTGAATGAGAGGGAGGAAGATAAAAGAAGAAAGAGGAATCAGACAGATAAAATGACAGAGATGGTATGAGCAAGAGAAGCAGAGCCGACGGGATTAGCGGCAGAGCAAGGAAGATGTCCTTTCTTTTTTGTGATCTCTCTCCTTTCCCTCCTTTTCTTCTCTCTGACTCACTTTTACCTAACACACCCTGCCCTGTTTGCCCTCTACACTGTATGTCTACAAACACATGGACAATCCTCTGGATTTACACCTTGGTTTTAATCTCTGCTCACAGTAGATCCCTCCCTGAAAAGCTTGTATATGGTGGATGATGTGATTATGTGCGGGTCTGTGTCTTTTCCATTCTCCTTTCTCTTTTACCTGTTTCAATCTCTACAGGTGACACAAACACACACATCTGCATTGATTTTGCACTCCATTAGTCTGTGTTGTACAAATGGACGTGCAGCACATCAAAAGCACTGTTAATTAATTTTGCTTGAATCTGCAAGCAAATCAATTTATTCTGCAATAAACAAAGAACATTATTTTTATTCTTCTCGTAATTCGCTTGTGATGGACTTGCGAGCCTTTCCAGGGTGTAACCTGCATCTCGCACAGTGACTTCTGGAGATAAGCCCCAACTAACCTGCGACCTGACAAGGAAAAGCAGGTTAAGAAAAGGAAATGATTGATGGATGGATAGTATTTACCTTTATATAACAAACCACCAAAATACACTTTTAAGACATCTTTCCACAATCTTTTCTGATATTGTGTGGCCAGTCATACCACCTAACAAATATATATTTTCAAAAGTTGCCCCAGTTTTCTTTAACAATTCTTAGTGGATCAGTTTTCTGATGCATTTAAAGTGTCAGGTACTGTGTGCCTTAATAATGGAAAACTCAAAACGCATTTTAGACATTATGAATTATCCTATTTAATCATTAGTTAATGTTTATTGTATGCCAAAACAAAACAAAAACAAAAAAGTTTGAGTAGCTTAAAATTTGTCAAAAGATAACTCGTGAATAAATATACAGGAGTGCAAATGCTGGCATTTTTTTTCTGTACAGTAGTCTCTCGATTATTGCAGGGTTATGTGTCAGACACCACCGCAAAAGGTGAAAAACCACAAAGTAGGAACACTATACTTATTCTAATATATATTTTAAAACTTTATAAATGCTTCCCACACTCTTGCAATGTTCTAAGCGCTTAAACCTTACAACATACATATATGTACTGTACAGTACAGTATGCCAAATTTTACTCACCAGCTCTGCAGACCAGCAGCTCAATTCCGGTTCGGCAGACCTTCCCTGCAACGACGAAGTCCACCGCACCGTCCAGGTTGATGTGCGCGTGGATAACTGAACTTCAGAATAATTTGTAACTTTCCTGCCAGTTCTGTGAGCTTAATACATAGATCATTACTTCTGATTTGCATTGCTAAAACTTTCCCTCCATTTCAACAGAAAGCAGTGGCCAGAAGCACTGTTGGCTTCTGGGTATTGTAGTTCTTTTGACTTGCGTTACAGTACAGGCTTATTGAAAAAAACAACAAAAAAACTACAACATGGCAGCACCTGTCCAAAGTATTTTTTTATTAACTTTTTATCTCATACCATCCCTGTCACATGAGTAATATTAAAGTTGCTAATCGTGTGTCGTGTACAATCTTACATTGAAAAACTGCGAAAGAGCGAGTCAGCGAAAGTCGAACCGCAAAGTAGCGAGGGACTGCTGCACTCCTTACTTTTTTCCCCTTGCAGGTGCATTAAAAGCAGCAAAACAAATTCGTGCTCTGAGACACTCCTGCTGATGGACACTTACAAAGAGAAGCTTAAACTTTTGTCCTCGGGTTGAAGGACACCTTCTCTTGTGTGTCCACAGCCCGGCTGCCTTCTTGTGTCTGTCTGAAAGCTGAATATGAAGGTGGAAAGTGTGTGTGTGCACATGCTGGTTCACTGGTGGTCACCAGTTAAGTGCAGAGAATACTCGGCCCTCTGTTTTACATTTATAAAGAGCAAAGGACAGCACTCAGATTCATATTTTATATCCTGCGTGACACTTGGCGAGACGCCCATGTCCACTGGCATAGTGACAGCTGTACAGTGTACCAGTGGTGTCTAATTAGACCTAAAGGAGACACAACAGAATTCATGCCAACAGGGGATGCTGGACAAAAAAACTCAATCCATCAACGTGAATAAATCTATAAATCAGCGTGCTGTTGGTTTGTACAGTCATAGCTGTGCCAAAATGATTAGAAGTCTGCTCCTTTTTTCTAGAATATTTTACTAAACATATATTTGAATGTACTGAAGTAGGCTCTTTGAATCACAGCTGACTAGGCATTTTTGTGTGTAGTTTGCATGGTACCTCAGGCACAGACCTGCAGTATACAATCATGCTGCTTTATTTTTTTATTTATTTTCAAATTGGCCTTAAGAATGAGGGTAAGGGTGCACAGTTGTTTTAAACTTGTGACATCTGTGTTAGGTTGCATCCCTCTATGCAGCAAAAGAAAGCGTGTACGAAAAGTAAACAGTGAAAACTGTGTGTCCATACAGTCAGTGAGGTGCTGCTGCAGGGTTGGCAATATGCTGATCTTTGCTTTCCTGGCAGCTTCCAGGCACTTTGAAAGCAAGGCCTGGCTCTGCATCGGTTGGCACACTGAAACACATTAGAGGCCAACAGTGGCTGATCTCTCATGGACCCACTTTTGAAAAGATGTGTTTGATATTGATGCCAGTGGGATGAGCATGTGTTTGTGTCTATGACAGTCCAAGCAGATGAGCAAACAAACAATACAGTGAACACTCACTGCTTTGGGACAATTAGGGAATTCAGAGTTTTAATTTTTTTTTTTTAGCTTTGCATAATTGTCTAAAGAAACTACCAGACACTGTACAAAACAGTGAAGGACCAATAACTTTTCACATTGGAGTAACAGAAGTATTTTATAGGTGTTGGAACATTCATAAAACAGATTAATGTTAATGCCGGGGTGGACTGGCTTAAGGTTAATTCGACAAATTCTCATAAAACATTCTGCTCCGTACAGCGTTTTAAAAATGTAATACACGAGGTCATCTAAATGGATATTTCAGTTCCCCCATCTATTATTCATAGAAAAGATGAAAACTTGTCAGATGTTATCCTTTTCTCTTCCATTTGTTTTAGTAAAAACCAACCCATGTTTTTCCCTAATATAATTTAACACTTTTTTCAATCCTTTTTTTTTTTTTTTTGCAATAAAGGTATATAGTAGTCCCTCGCCACTTCTCCCTTCATTTTTTTGTGGACTCGCCCTATTGCGTTTTTTATTATTTTTTTTAAAGAAGACAATGGCTGATTGATAGATGAGCAAAACGATAGGCATGGCTTTTTAATTTAAAATAAATTATTTTTAATTATTTAGCACCTGTGTGCAGCCCACAGCTGTGGGATAACTTCCTCCTGCAGCTGATCAGCTGATCTCCAAGCAGAGAAGTGGGTGTGGCCAAGAGTGCATCCGAAGGCAGAGAGCTGAAATCATGACATTCTGTACTCTTTTAGAGTGTGTAGAGTTTAGAAACATTGTTTAGAATATTGCTAGAGTGGGAAAGTAAAAAAAAAAAAATCCTTTGTATATACAGGTAGTCCTCGACTTACGACGTAGATCCATTCTAATGCGGAGGCGTAAACCGATTTTTGACGTAAGTCGGAACGTACTTACATACTGTACCATATACATGTACAGTACTGGATTACCAAGCACTTAGCCTATCCTAACACAGTACTCTACATAATTATCAATTGGGAGCCATAATGAAGGCCAAAAAGAGTTAATAGCATACTGGGATGCTGGTGACGCCGCCGTCCTCGGTCCAGAGCGGTGTACAGTATTCCTCCGCTGCTGCGTTACGTTTACGACGTAAAACCACATAACTCGTAATAAGACTTTTCATAGTAAATGGGAGCTGCGTCATAACCTCGAAA
>JARVGV010000192.1:19893035-19903206 GCA_031762435.1 Hypsolebias longignatus | reverse complement strand
CTTCTCCTACTCCGCTCCTGTTTCCTGGAATATCTTGCAAAAAGATATGAAGCTCTCGACCTTGACCTCTCTAAGTGGCTTCAAACTTCTAGGTTCTTGGGGAAATCCAATGCATACATGTTCTTGTGTTTAGTTTTCTACATTGCCTTACAACCTAGCAGTTATTCTTTTGTTACATTTTCTTTTAAATACCATTTTATTTTCACTTGTTATTCTCAATTTTATGCATCTTTTATGATTGTCTGTTGTTGCCTTTGTTGTCCACTGTTGTCATCACTCTTTGTTAATACCAGGTCCCCCCAAGGCTCTGTGGGATTAATCTGTACAAATAAAGGTTGAATGAATGTGAAGAGGATGACTCTTGGCTACTATCTCACCAAATTTTATCAAGATAAATGAGATGGATGACATTCCCCCCCCCCCCCCACACACACACACACACACACACACACACACTTTCTTGTCTAAGTAGTAAACACTATACAGGGTACTGTCCGACTATTATCAGCCTATTTCGGAGTTACCAGTAAGTGAAAAGTAAAACTTCTGAAAGTATTTTTGTTAATAGCAAAGCAAAAGGCAGGTGCCAAAAATTGTAATTTGTAAAATTGTACAAAAAAAAAAGGTAATTTATTTCCCTTTAACCATCTGTCCATAAGCACGCAGTGAAGGGTCCTGCAGGCACTATCTGAAGCTGCAAAATCAACTCTTATTGACGTAGTTGCGTGACAAATATTGCATCATTTTGTTCTCAAAGTAGCTTTGCCTGCCTGTTCTCGACACAAGACCCTGGCTGAACGTTTTCTCACAGTATGTTTTCTCAGAGTATGTGTCAAGTATTGTGTGATTGGTCAGAAGTTTGTGGGCATGTTTGTCAATGTGGAAAAGTGCTCAAACATTCCTCTGTACTCTTGAAACACACTAAATTAGTCAACCCAAACAACTCCTGGATGTAGCTCGTGCAGACATTGTGCACGGAGGAGTCTGTCTGCTGAAAAGTGGGGAGCTTTCTTCATGATAGATTTGTTGCCAAATGGTAGGTGCAAGGACGGAATGGAGATCCTGGCAGGAAGACACCCATAACACGATGAGAGCGGAACGGGTTTCCCAGGAGCTCTGCATCTGTGTTTCATGGACTATAAAAGGTGTGTGCAAAAATGAATGTACTGCAGCCTTGTGACTGTGAGCCAACTGTTTGGTTTTGGATGGAGCATTCTGGGCCCTTAATGGACATTTAAAGCACTTCTGAGCACATGTATTGTATGGCTGCAGCACTGCAGCAAACAGGTAGCATAGGGGACATGGTGGAACATGATGTTTTTATCCTGCTGAAGCAGTGACCGATCCCCCCCGCCTCCTCTTCCCTCCCTGCTTGTCATTTCCTAGGCTATCCACTCCGTTGCTTGGCATCATGAGGGCAAGCAGTTCATTTGCAGTCACTCAGATGGAACTCTGACCATATGGAACATCAGAGGCCAAGGCAAGCCAGTCCAGACAATCACACCGCACGGTAAGGAGGACAAAACATACATACCGGTACACAAGTTTTTATCTCTATTCTTGTTAGGACATTGTGTTGATTCCCATTCATTTCTGCACCCTAGACCAACCCAACCCTGACCGTTATGAGTACATCCCTTGCTCTAACCTAAACACAATTCATATCTTAGCCCCAAATATCCCACAATATTAGGACTAGAATTTGGTCTTTACGGGTTCTGACAGTGTAGGTGGTTGTACCAAAAAAAAAATCCTAAAACGGTCAAACCCTTTGATTACAGCGTAATTGGTTCAGTAAATTATTCAATAACAGTACATTTATTCTTATTTTTCTTATTAAAAATAAGAAAGATGTGGGTCTTGAGGGGTGTGTATTCACTGTGTGATCTCTATGTTAATGGTAGATTTGCCTCTTTTGAACAGCAGGTACAGAATTTTAATATCTACAAGTCACTTTTTTTTTTTTCAGACATTTGCAGCTGAGACATTTTGTGAAGTCTAACTCTGATTGTTTTCCTTTGTAACCCTCTAAACAGTTTGTGGTTAAGATTTTGATTTGTAGGTCTGATACCAAGGGGGCCCTTAGTAAGATCTATACACTGCTCATTTCATATCATGAGACCAATTTGGACTCCCATAAACTGAAATGGGAAATGGACCTGGAGGAGTCCATATCAGACTCAATCTGGAGAAAGATCATTAAGAACATTTACTCATATTCAATCTGTCTGAGACATGCTGTAATTCAATTCAAGGTGGTGCACCAGCTCCACTGGTCCACAGACAAACTGTCTAAGATCAAAGCTGACCTGGACCCCGCATGCAATTGTTGTGAACAAACTCCAGCTACGCTCCTGCATACATTCTGGACCTTCCCCAAACTTCAGACTTTTTGGCAATCTATTTTTGACAGATGATCTGGAATAAGTGGCAAAACTGTTCACCTATAACCACTCATCTCACTGTTCGGGGTTGTCCCTATGGATACGTCCTTTAGCAAGTACGAGGAGGATGTGATTGCCTTGGCTCTCTTTTGGCCAGGAGATTTGTTTTGCGCAACTGGAAGGACGCACACACCCCGGCATATGTACATTGTATGAGAGGTGATGTATCATATCCTTCTGGGAAAAAAATAAGATATAACTTGAAGGGTTCTGTGAAAACATTTTGGGACACTTGGCAGCTTTTCGTGTTGTATGTAGAAACATGTCAATGCCTAATTAGTTCATTTGTTTGTGTGTGACTGATCCAGTGTGGGAGGGGGTGTTGTTCTATGTTTTGTTTCTTTCTTCTTCTTCTTCTTCTTCTTTTTTTTTTCTTTTTTATTTATATTTTTTGTTGTATATATTTAAACAAAAAAAATCAATAAAAAGACTGATTAAAAAAATAAATAAAGGCAAATGAAACTTGGCCTGTGTCTAATTTTTTTGCATTTTCAAGCATTACTTATGTTATTATTATGTTGATTATTGTACTTTGCTCAAGAAAAAAAAAAAAACTTAAGCCTTTGTATAGAACAGTTCAAATCTATGTTCACAACTTTTAAGCTTGTAATGAAAAGTTACAAATAGACATTGCTTGCATTTAGAAAAATGTGTAAAACGATTTGACTATAGTACACTATATCAAACTTATTTTTGTATGTTGCACACCAGTGTAAAAATAAATGCCTCGCTTTTCACAGATGAATAAAGATTAGCACATTCATTGACTCTTCATGATCCGATTTTTTTCAGAACCCTTACATTACTCCCATCTCCATTGAAAATCATCCATCATGAGTCTTCCTACACATAAATCCTTTGTTGTTTCAATTAGAGGAATACTGTCAATTCATTTAGGCTTCCCTCCGTTTGTTTTACCTTGTTCTTGCATGTGCATACTCGATTGCTGATGCTCTGTTTATCTCTTTTTGAAAGCAAGTTTGCTCTTCTGAAAATGTATTTCAATAGCTACACACCCACACACACACACACACACACCACCATCATCTCACCTTGTATTTTGACGGTTCACAAATGAAGGACATAGAAAAACAGACAGGTTGTGTGGGAGCGCCGACAGGACGGAGAGCAAAAGAGCGAGGGTGAAAAGGAACAAGGGAAGTAATTAAAAGAAAATTGAAAGAGGGGGGAAACTTCTAGTTTTCAAGCTGTTTTTGTATGCAGGGGATTGCAGGAAGGATTTTACCACACAGGCTTTTTAATTAGTTGTTTCCCTACTGCTGCATACATAATTACTTTAGTATTTAATGGGCAATTATGTAAATTTCTTTTACAGATTTAAATAAGGCTTTTTAAGTCCTCCTTTAATTGTCTTTTTTTGATATCCATTATTAGGACATAGTTGTTTAAAGTATTTTTCATTGTATGAATTTGCACAAACTGGATGTCTCATTTTGTCTCTTCAGTTATAGTTAATATATATTCAACCTCCTACTGTGGGGCTAAAATAAACAAATATGCAAATTGTCTTCACACATTGACAGCCCCCAAGGTTTGATGAAATTGATTTTTGTAAATCAACAACTATCCTCACACCTTCTTTGTGCATAGCCCTGCCTCTGCAATTGTCCCTCTCCTTTCTAACAAAAAGGTTTCTCATTGTCTGGTTGCTGTTCAGCTCAGCATTTTAAGTGCTGCTTCTGGGGGAAATCGAGTTGACAGATGAAATGAAAAAAAAAAAAGAGGAGGAGGAGAAGGGATAAACTGAAGAAGAAAAGCAACTTTTGTTTGTTTCGTTTTAGGAAAACAGCCCAAGGATGGAAAGAAGCCAGAGTCATGTAAACCCATTCTCAAAGTGGAATATAAAACGACTAGAAATGGGTAAAATCCCTATCTCCTCCCTACATACATGTTTTAGTGTATTTTGAAGCTTCTAACATTGCGACCATTTTGCTTTTGTTTGTGCTCTTTCCAGGGACCCTTTCATAATTTTCTCTGGTGGGCTTTCTTATGACATGGTGGGTCGGCGGCCTTGTCTGACTGTTATGCATGGAAAAAGTATTGCTGTGCTGGAGATGGATTACCCTATAGTAGACTTTCTCACTCTATGTGAGACACCATATCCCAATGGTAAGAGGATGTTTGTATTGGTTTAAATTTGCACTTCAATGTATTTTCCTTTTTGATACAAATATAATGCATATTTGTAAAGAAGAAGTTGTCCTGATCTTCTTTTGGACTTTAACAAATGCTTACACATCAACAGCGCTGTTGTAATTATGCTGGATTATTTCCCTCTGTTTTGATACTAATTTGTGATAAAGTTCCCAACAGGACAAATTTACCTTTCATTATCCGACAACGAATATCTTATTACATTCTCATTTCATACCTCTGTTTATAATAAGCTTCCATTTGATTAAATGATCTATTTGTTGCATTGGTGAATTAACAGCTAAAACAAGTGAAACTGGAGCTGAACGGCGAGGGGTCCAGAATGTGTGTAATCCTGTCTGTAATCTGCTGCTGTGTAATGTAGCATGTGTACAGTTTTAGGAAGGATTAGTGCATTATGTAACAGTGAGGACTTCATTAAGTCACTGGCTTTCATCTGGTTGCGGACATAACTGGTTTTGGATTATTACACAATACGTCTGGCTGATGGGACGTTGTTGAAAATGCTTAAATTGTCATAACTGTTGCAGTTTCTTCTTCAATGTTGATTGGAATAAAAATACGTACCAAAAAAAGTACCAAAATTAATGAACTTATAAAAATATTTTGCTACTTGAGCTTTAATTCTGTATGTTTTACAAGTATAAGATAAAAATATTGATAAATGCCTCTACAAGGCAGTACAGTTGAATTTCTTACACATCTTTAATTTAAATGTAATATTTTCTTTCTTAAATTAGACTGATCAAAAAACATGCACCCACAAATATAAATTATTAAATAATAAGCCTTCCCACTGTAATAATTTACAAAGCTTTGAAATTATTTTATTGTGTAAAGAACTGGAATACTCCTCACTAAGGTTTGCTGGGGTTTCGCCATAATTTTCTGGATGATTTTAAAAATTCACCTTTTTTTGTTTTTGTTTTTGTTTTTGCTGCATTTGCACCTCTTGGCCACACAGTTTTTGGGGAGAAAAAAAAAACTGATATTTTTTTTATACTACGTATCTAAAAAAAGTTAAGTCTGGTCCTCTGGACATTCAAAAAACAAAATGAATTAAAAAAAAAAGTGAATGTCCAGAGGACCAGACTTAACTTTTTTAGATTTTTCTACCTGGATCATTGAGCATGCATCAGGATGTTCTACTATGTGGATTAAAAAAAGTTGTTCATGGTATTTTCGAGATACAAAGGTTTTCAGAAACGATGACATAGCTGCCTCTTTAAATTACCTTACTTCTTTAAAATGTCTTCAGTTGATCCAAAATGCTGCAGCCAGAGTCTTAACTGGAGTTAGTAGGAGAGATCATATCCCTCCAGTTTTAGCTTCTCCATTGGCTCCCTGTCAAGTCCAGAATTCAAGTCAAAATCTTACTTCTAACCTACAAAGCTCTCAACAACCTAGCTCCATCTTATATTTGAGATCCTATTGTTCCATATGTTCCCAACAGAGCACTTCCCCCGAATTTCCAAAAGCAGAAGGGGAGGAAGATCTTTCAGTTATCAGGCCCCTCTCTTGTGGAACCAACTTCCAGTTTCTGTCCATATGGCCACATTGTCCAGTTTTCAGACTGGGCTTAAGACTTTCCTTTTTTTGATAAATCCTATAGTTAGGGTTGGCTTGTTATGTTGCCTGAAGCTTAGACCACTGGAGGACAAATTGACCTCATTTCCTTAAATGATTTGCTAAAATTGAATAGTTTTCATTCAATACTATTTCTATCAACGTGATTCTGGACCTGCCATTGTGTATCTGTTCCTCTCAAACCCAGCTGGTCGAAGCAGATGGCTGCTTGTCCTGAGTCTGGTTCTACTAAAGGTTTCTTCCTCATGAGGAAGTTTTTCCTTTCCACTGTCGCCTTCATGCTTGCTCAAGATGAGAATTTGTGATGGAGTTAAATTCAAAGCAGTCTGCTCCTCAGATGAATTGTGTTAACTTATTATTTTTATGAATGTTTTTGATCAGTGCCCTGAGACGTCTGCTGTGACTTGACGCTAGATAAATTAACTGAAGTGAATTGAATTGAATTGAAAATATGCCCACCACCACTTTGGTACTGGCAATCTACAAAACACTGGAGCTATTTTTACCTAGTTTTTATTTATTTATTGTCTGCATCTGTTTTGCTTCACCCTGATTATGTTTATATTAAATTTAGATCCTATTTTTTCATTCAACTTTTCTTTATACAGGATAGTCTCATTGAGCTACGAAGACTCATTTACAAGAGACCTGTATTTTGAAATGATTATTAAATAAGAGGATTATGTAATAACAGTAATAAAGTAAAAGAAATGTGCCACGGTCATTCTTTAGCCAAACTGTCTTTTTTTTTTTTTTAATCATATGTGTATAATTTCTCCATCTTGTGACATGACATGTTACGACGTGTTTGTTTCAATTTGTGATGTGACAAAAACAATCAAACTTTATTGAATTTCTCTTTAAAAAACTATCCACATAGTGCAGATGTGGCCTTAATTAAACATCAGGAATCAGCTTTCTTGTTGTGTTTTCTTTTGCAGATTTTCAGGAGCCTTACGCTGTCGTGGTCCTTCTAGAAAAAGATTTAGTGGTGATCGACCTTGCACAAAATGGGTACGTATTTGCTTTATATTTAAATGGCTACACTTGCGTTCACCATTTTTGTTGACAGATATTTTCATAATTCAAAAGCCTAATTCCTTGAAGGAGTGCATAGTACCTGTCAACTTGCATGCTAACGATGTGAAGAAAGATCAATAATGATCCTTTTGTGCTCACTGTAGGTGATGAGAATGACCCTCAGCTATCACCACACCCATTTTATTCCTCACTTTCAAAATAACTGACTGAATTATATTCATGTTTTTGTGTGCTAAAACTGATTAGCTGTGACAGTCGCCCTGAACTGGGCTGACATCAGTTGTAGACGTGCATCCAAGGGTTCATGAGATGTTTTGCTAGCAGAGAGGCAAACAAACACATGCACACACTGGCACAGGCAATTACAAGATCACCTGATGCCATGAAAGGCAGATGACAATTATAGTTGGCAGTTTTTAGAATTTGTCTCTTAATATCAAGAAATCATGTGGCGATCATTCAGAATAATTTCATTAAGATATTGTAACTTGTGCGTTGAGCGTCTGTTCCCTTCCGTTAACAGTTACCCCATATTCGAGAACCCGTATCCGCTGACTATTCATGAGTCTCCTGTTACCTGCTGCGAGTACTTCGCCGACTGCCCTGTGGACCTCATACCTGCACTTTACTCTGTTGGCTCACGGCAGAAACGACAGGGCTACAGCAAAAAGGTACTGTGAAAAAATTTTTTAGATTTATCCATCCATCCATAGTTCCATTATCTTTACCCGCTTCTGCCTTTTTGGGTCATGGGGGTCACTGGTGCCCATATCCAGCCATTACTGTGCAAGAGGTGGGGGATGCCCTGGACAGGTCTCCAGTCCATCACAGGGACACATAGAGACAAACAGCCATCCACTCTCACTCACACCTACAGTAGGAACAATTTAAAGTCATCAATCAGCCTAACATGTATGTTTTGGTCTGTGGGAGGAAACCGGAGTACCCGGAGAAAACCCACGCACGCACGGAGAGAACATGCAAACTCCACTTAGAAAGGCCCCTGTTTGGGATTTGATCTGGCAACCGTCTCATAATAATATTGTTTTGACTAGACTCTGTTACAAATTTTACATTACTTTTTCCTTTTAAAAATGTATAAGACATTTGGTTAAATGTTTATACATGGGTTGCACACAATTGCCTTAAGTCCATGTTTTACTTCGACAATACTCAGCCTTGCTAAACCTGTCCTCGCCGTACAGAATGCAGTGATTTTTATGAAGCTAATGAACTATGTAGAAGAATGTTTTGTTAGCCAGTGATCCTCCATCCCCTCTTCACACTTCCTCTCTCCTTTCATTCTCTTCTTCTTTCCCTGTATCATCCCAGACATACCCCCTGCTCTTTAAGCCATTATGTATGCTTCTGTTCGTTTCCTTGTCGCCTTGTTCTGCTTTCTGTTGGAAATGTCAGCATGCACTGACCTAAGCTGGCAGCCTCGCTGCTTCCTTTTTTTCCTTTTCTTACTGAGCAAAAGTCTCGCTGAGCTGCAAGGGGGGCCGTTCTCATATGAAGATCACTGGGAGCCATCCTGCTGACCTTTGTATGTGTCAACGTCTTCAGAGCCAGACCCCCACTAACACACACACGCACTGAGGGGCATAATGTAATATACCAAGACACACTTTGACAAAACCTGAAGAATTCCTTTTTTTTGTGCACATTCAGAAAACACAGCATAACTGTGGCATCTCTTTTGATGTGGGGTTATGTGAAGAAGTTATGAATTAATATTTTATCTGTTGTAGATAACTTTTTGAATGACCTCAGTTTGAAGATTTTGTGGAGCCAAGACCAAAATGTTTCACCTTTATTTTATAGTGGCTATCCTAAACACCATTTTTAAATTACCTCACAGTCAGTTATGCATTCTGTGCTTGAATAAAGAGATTTTTTTTTATTTTTATATTTGTTGTGTATTTGCAAGCACAAGTAGTGGTGTCAGCTAGTGATGGTGAAGCCAGGAATACTTCCAGCTGGAATATCAATATATTTCTACTAGAGTAACTGTGTAATGTAAAACTAACAGTGGTGTTGAGGTTTATTTAATCACAGTTACATGAACCACTATGACATTTTTGAAACCAGAGTTGCTTTAAGATAGCAGTAGAATCCACTTTGGGTCTGGGCTCTCTCCAACCAGCAGTTAGCTCACGAGTCAGATTTAAGCTCTATGACCCCACTGACACCCGGCACTAAAATCTGTCTTCAACCATCAGATTGCATTTAATTAATAAATGAATAGTGTGAATGGCATCAATATGCATTACAACATTTTCACGTAAACCACTTTAGAAATGGTCTGGATTTTTATTTTTATTATTTATCTGCATGTGTTAGTTCGTTTGAGCACAATCTGTTCAGAACCCCACTGTAGGACCTCATACTGAGCTGATGTGACTCCACACAAGCAGCAGAGTTACTCCCTAGACATCACAGTGCATCTAGTTTTAAAGAAATAATAATAATTTTCAATTCAATTCCGTTTATTTATATAGCAACAAGTCACAAAAGAAGTCGTCTCAGGGCACTGAACAGAAACATTCATGTACATAAAAAGTAAGTTAACAGTATTTATCTGAGAAGCAGACTGCTTTGAATTTAATTCTATTGCACAACTCTCATCAGGCATTAATAATAAATAAAAACGCCAATTTCACCTGCCTGCTGATTTAGGACTGTTAAACATCTTTGTGAATACAGGTAGTCCCCGAGTTACGAACGGGTTCCGTTCCTACGGCACGTTCGTAACTCGATTTTGCCGTAAGTCGGAGCGCCGGCCACGTGGCGTTCGTAACTCCGGATTTTTGGCCGTAACTCGAAACTGAAAGCACATGGCAGCCGTAACGTCTTTTTAAACACGTTTTTTTCAATGCAAAAACAACAACAGCGCACTTAGAACGCCGTTTTAATGTGTTTCC
>JARVGV010000192.1:19858670-19868724 GCA_031762435.1 Hypsolebias longignatus | reverse complement strand
TTAGATGTTGGCACCTCCACATCATTGCATTCAGTTTTTATTCACAATTTGTTTAGTGTCCCAACTTTTTTGGAATCGTTCTCATAGTGGATCAACCAGTCTGCCAGTGACATCCAAAACTAGCTGTTGACATGCAAAAGGAGAACCAATGTGAACTAGACCGTTCCAGGAGAAACTTTGACGGGGATTACCACGTGGCGGCCATTTATAGATTTTGAATTGACAGTATACTGTCAATATGTGTTGGGGTTTACTCTCAGCTACCAAAAAAAAAGAACAAATTTCAACTCAATATGGAGAAAAAAAAATATCAATGTATTATAGTAATTTTTTTCTTGTAATCTATGGTGGCTATCTTGGATTTTTATGTAGGTTCAGTTTGTGATGGGGAACATTCTCAGCTATGATCAAACCAAATTTCAGCTCTATATCTCAAAGAATGACCGCATTATAGTCAAATTTGAGTTTTCTGAGGTAGCTGTGGCAGCCATTTTAAACCAAAACGGCTCCAAAAATTATTCAGCGTTTTGTGCCGAAACCTGTTCCCTCTAGGTCATGTGACCACACTGAGGCAGTTAGAGACTGTTGACTTCTGTCAGTGTTTTCCAATGAGAAAAACTGTCTTTGTTTGCAAACTACATCACCATGGTAACTCAATATGCCATTAAAAGTAACAGCACACATTATGGTGCCAAGTCGGTCATTTTCATATAAAACTTGTGGAGGTAAACATTGCTGTTTGGGCTGCATTAAAGTTGAAGTAAGAGCAAGACCCTTTTCAGGTGGATTAATAGTAAGTAACTGCATGCAGTCTCCAACAACTAGATTTGACTGTCACCAGGTTGGTCCATACGAGAAGGTGCCATTCATAAGACTGAGTTTGTTGCAGCTCCTCAGACTGAAGAAGTCTTTTGGATAAAAGATGAAATGTTTCGACAAGAAGAATCCATCCAGAGCTGACTTAACTTTGTTAGATTTATCCACTTGGATTATTGAGCATGCATCAAAATACTTATTTAGTAAATAAGTAATAATAAATAATATTTACTTATCTTTTTTTTTAATGAAGTTTTTACTGATTTATTTTCATGCTCACCAAAAAGTAAGGTTTGTCAACAGTGCTCAGACCAACACCAGGTTGGTTTTCATGCAGTATGTGGCAGGGTATAATTGAAGAGGGGTGTATCCGTGTGTTTGTTGTCCTCATCAATCTTTATTTCCCGGCAGTGACAGAGACAAAACATCCATCCATATGGGTGTCTGACAAAGCAAAGATGTCCAGCTGTCTCCCTGTCGGCTTGTGTTTCTGTGAATGTGCAGACGTGTTTGGTCTGAAAGATCAGTACTTGGAAGCTGTTCTGACTTACAGGAGATTCAAACGTTACGTGCAACACCGGCAGTCGTTTCTAATGATTAAAACTTAAATTCCCAGCTCTGCAATTCTCACTTCAACAACTAAAGTGACACAAACAAAAGTTAAAGTTCTGAATTCTGATGATTTTTTTTTTTTTTTGTCTCCTGTTCAGTGTACCGGGTCTGAGACCGCTCCTGGATGTAAACTACCTACCTTTGACTGACATGCGAATAGCCAGGACGTTCTGCTTCACCAACCTGGGTCAGGCCATGTACCTCTGCTCCCCTACTGAGATCCAGAGGATCACATACAGTCAGGAGACATGTGAAAACTTACAGGTGAGTACATATCTCACATAGGCGTGTCGCAATAAACAATAAATCAATTAATCACGTGATAAATGAAAATTATCAACCTCATTTTTATTTATCGGCTTTATTGTTTCTTCGTGTTTACTGGACACTGGATGACAAAAGTCTCAACTTCGGTGCTCTTCACTGACCCCTTCCTTTCTCTTTTCTTTTTAAAAGCTGTTTTAACCGTCCAAAATTGTGTTTTTGGATTGCTAAAAGCAGATAAGCTGAGAAACCAAGCTACGAGCCAAGTTAAAAGGCCGACCTAAGGAAAAAAAAAAAAAAAAACGGTTTCGTCGAAGCTCCATGATTCACGGTTGAAACCCATGCCTTCATGTAAAAATTTGTTTTTCTCTACAAGAAGAAGCTGAGAACTTGTTTACTGATTTTTTATTTTTTATTAAAGGCTTTGTGTGTAAAATGCTATGCTAAATAGCTCAAATCACACCGTGCGTCCGCCATTTTGAGAACCGAAAAAAAGGAATGAGAGACAGCCCATGTCATGTCAAGGGGCCTCCCTCCCATTTTTCTTGTTCACTCCCTCACTATCTATCCTTTGGTTCAATTTGTCTTATACTGCCATCCAGTGGTCGAAAAATGGTACTACACACAAATAAACTAACCAACATTTCTTAAATTTGACAATAATTACAAATTATTGTCAACTTTAAAACAATATTATCGTTTATCGCAATAATTTCGTAGACAATTAATCGCCCAGCAAAATTTGTCATCGTGACAGACCTTATCTCACACGTACACGTCTTTTTTTAAATACATATTTACCGAAATTGCTCGGTGCAGTGGTGTTAACGGCTCGTTTTGTAAAATTATCTTGTGCTCTGTAGTGAGAGCAGAGAGCAGGTGGAAGAGAGCCTGGAAAGGTGGAGGTATATTCTGGAGAGAAGAGCAATGAACGCCAGTAGAAGCTAGCCAGAATACAGGCAGGTCTAACTGTGAGGCTGTGAGGAGGATGAAGTAGATGAAGAAGAGTCTCAGGGATGATTTGTGACAAAAGCTTAGGTTGAAGACTGGGAGGGACATGCCACGATGGATGGTTTGGAGACGTGGGCTAACAAAAATAAGTGAATTGGCAGAGATGAAGATGTTCAGATTTTCACTGGGAGTGACGTAAGAGAACAGGATTAAATGAGTATGTCGGCTAAGGCTAAGGACGGCTAAGTGGTTTGGAGACAAAGTTGGTGAGGCGAGGCTGTGATGGTTTGGACGTGGATATATTGGATGAAGGCTGGATATAGAGCTAACAGGGGAACGGCAAAGAGAAGATTCATGAAGTAGGAAATGCAGAGAGTTAGTGTGACAGAGGAGCAGTGGAACGGTAGCAACCGAATACAGACAATTTAATCAAATTGAATAAATTATTAGATTTCTCTTGTTTTCTGATTTAATCCTTCAGTTTAATAAACCTCTCAAGTGTTACACGTAAGTATTTTACTGTAAACACTGTGACGCTTCTTTCCAACAGCTATTTTGATTTACCAGTGTAGGCATTTGCATGTGTACTTATTAAATAAGCATGTTAAAAATACAGTATATGATTTTGATTTGTCTGTTATGGAAAGTAAATTAATAACCTGTCTTTAAAGCCATGGTCATAATGTCCCTTCACTGATCTAAATATCAATACATCGTCTGACCTAAACCAGTACTCTGACCAAAGAGTGGGCGTCCTTTACGTTTACTGATAAACTTTTTATTTATTTATTTTATATTTTTCCTCATTTAAATATCACCAGCACTGTGTTGCATAAGGCCTTCTTACCATCAAACATCAGAATGCCTCACCTCATGAGGTTTGCTTGATTAACATGTAAAAGCTCAGTTGTCAAGTTTGTTATTCTTTTTCGCAGAAGTCGTGAAAGTTGTTTGAGCAGATACACACAATGAAAGAAAGATGTATGGAAAATTAATAAAATGTAATGTAAACAAGTTCTGTTTGCTCCAGATGATATAGTGGAGAACACAAACATAGCGTGGTGTAATGTGTGTTAATATTTCAGGAGATGCTGGGGGAACTTTTTACACCAGTGGAGACACCAGAGGCGCCCAACAGAGGCTTCTTCAAAGGCCTCTTTGGAGGAGGGGCCCAGTCACTTGACAGAGAGGAGCTATGTATGTCAGAGTCACACAGGAAATAAATCATTTCTGTAAAGTTCTGCCCTACAGGGGGATACAGCATCACGTTGTGTTTTTTGTCCTTTCCCGCCTCACTCAGTCGGTGAGTTGGCAGCTGGGAAGGCCTCTCGAAGCCTGGCCCAGCACGTGCCCGGCCCAGGTGGCATTGAAGGGATGAAAGGGGCCGCTTCGGGTGTGGTTGGAGATCTGGCACGGGCTCGGATAGCACTGGATGAAAGAGGCCAGAAACTGGGCGAACTGGAGGAAAGGACAGCTGCCATGATGGCCAGTGCGGACTCCTTTTCCAAGCATGCCCACGACGTAAGACACTGTTAAAATAAATAACATCTGGAGGGAAAATTTAAAAAAGTGTCACAAAAGCCAAGACAGCCAGAGTCATAATCATGAAAATACAGAGACATAGTTTGAATTGAAATGACATAATAATGAGATTTTGTCAAAATATATTTTAAAAAAGAGATCATTTTGTATTCTAGCTGTAAACATTTAGCTTTTGAACATCAGCAACTTGAGTTGAGAAAGTGATGTTTTATTTTGGATGCTTGTGGCTTAAAATTAAAATAATGTTCACTGACACTCTTTGATCGCTAGAGGGCAGTAAAGGTCCATATTTATAGTGAGCTTGTTCAATGCTAAACCCATCTTTGTTGTCAAACTCACCTAAAAAAGGGGCCAGAATTAAAACCCTTTTCAAACTAAGGGTCTGTTTCAGAATCTACATTAACTCAAGTTAGATACCCAACATCTTTTCTTGGTTGCATGTTCCTCAACAAGAGTTTAATTGGTCTCATTTTGACATTCTCTGTTGTACCTTTGACATCATAAACAAATATTACTGAAAAAATTAAAGCGATAAAAGTATTTTAAATTAAAAATAACATATTGAGGGGGCCAGATAAGATGTCAACGAGGGCCACATTTGTGCCCCGGACCTTGAGTTTGACACATGCTCTAAAATATGTAAAGGTCTCATTTCTGACATCATAAATAATTTGATTGATTATGCAAATGTGTCAAATATAAATATAACTAGTAGCATAACTTCAATGGCACAAAAAGATTTAGTAGATGACATCCAGCCTGCGCACGTCGTGTATGATTTTGATCATTTTCTTTGTTTGCAGATGATGCTGAAGTGCAAAGACAAAAAGTGGTACCAGTTCTGATTAGTGACCGGGGAGGAGCAGCGCTCCGTGGACTATAATCTGACTGACCTTCCATCGGCTCATTTAGACTCGCTGTGACTCCCGCCCATCCGTCTGTCCACCTAGCCGTCCCTCCAAGCCTCCTTCACAGAAACACTTGGGATTTTCTTCCCCAGCACAATGTTGAATACTGTTTTTACCTCAGTCTGAGGGTGGAACTGAGGGGTTGGTCAGGGGAGGTGACAGACAACCTTAAAGGGAAGAAATGGTGTATTTTTATGTTCAAGTCTCTTTGTGTTCAGTCTCCCGTCCGAGGTAGCAGATTGACTCAAGCACCCGGAGATCCCTCGTTCTCATTCGCCAAAACGTCCTTCACAGTTGCCACTCTACGGCAGTTATTATGGCTGAGAGTATCTAATCAAGTGGCCGACTTATTATGATAGAAAAATAAAATAATTTCAATGAATCCGTATATATATACATAGATCTAATAAATGTGCAATGCTGTATCTATTTGTAGACTTTTGTATGAAAGGAAGGGATAGCTCATCGAGGTGGACGAAGAGCGTGACGAGAAAGGAGGCGGTGGCGGTGGACCATCAGAAGAGCTCCTCCACGCCACAAGTCACAGGGATAAAAGCAACTCACACTGACTTACGCTGGATATGTCATCATCTCGCTCCATGTCTAAACTCTCCTCTGTGTCTGAGGCTTTCATTCTGGTCCAAACATAAAGAGAGAGAAAAAGAGTTCCTCCTGTTATTCATCTGTTTATTGTTTGTTGGGAATTTTGTTTTGCTTTGTATTATCGGGAAAAATTATTTTTCTAACGTTGTGAAAATGGATATTTGATTTCTTAAATGTTTCTGTGACTTGCCTAACACAAATTGCTTTCTTCTTATGAAAAGGGCTGGAATCTATGCGGAGAGCAAATATATAAAAGGAACATAATACCCCTCTCCCCCCACACACACACTTTTTTTAATGAGGATATTTGACTTACACAAAATTACTGCTAACTGCAACAAACCTGATGTCACAGGCCTGTTCAGTTTGGTCAAGTGTGAGCTTGTGGCTGTATACTTGATCACTTGACCACATCAGTGTTAGATGCAGTGTTGTTCTTGCCACATTTGTTAGGAATTCAGGAGTTTCCAAATTCTACGTATTAGTACTGTGCTGGCTTGCATAGAAATCTTATAGTATTTATTTATGAGAAACTGGAGTGCAATATTTGAAAGATGATGTTTGTGGCTTTTTGTTGTCCTGACAGACTGTGAGAGAAAACTGTGTGGGCTCTGTCGTTATCAAAGCAATGGTTCAGATCTTTTGAAGTCGGGTTGTGTTGAAAACGCCAACTTTAACAATTAATATCCTACTTGTGCGTAGCTCTTTGAACAGACACCGTGTGGAGAAATGATGTTTAAATCTGACTGGAATGACGAGCCAGAAGCTAGTCCGATGTGGGTCAAGACCCAAGCTGCTGCCTTAAAACAACCTGTCAGTCAAATTTAATTGTCAATTCTTTTAAACAATACAGTACTGTATTTTACAAACCTTTGCATCTCCATCCGTTTGTCTGTTTCAGCAAAAATAATATGATATTCCTGCTGGAAGTGCTACAGCTAGCTGCTGTTAATGCTATTTAGCCCACATATTTTATGTTAAGCCCAATGTCAAGTGAAAATGACGGCACTGTAAAAGCATTTGCATGAACTGATTTAAAATTTTTTTAAGACTGGAGTTGTTTTACGACTGCAATACAGTAGTCCTTCACTTATCGCAGCAGTTATGTTCCAGACACGCCCATGATAGGTGAAAATCTGCAAAATAAGGACATTATATTTATTTTATTATTTATATATATATTAAGGCATTCCCACACTCTCATAATGTTCTTAACAAAGTTCTAAACTTTCACGGCGAAAGTCAGTCAGTCTACATTCTCCTTTCTCTTTCTGAGGCTGTCTGCTGTGACAGACAGCCTCAGAAAGAGAAAGAAGGGGGCAGGTGGGGTCTGCCTTTCCCCATCGCTACTGCTCAGGGAGCTTCAGTGAGGCGGATACCTGAGTGAGTGGCATGGTTTGTTTATTTATCTATTTATTTAGCTTTTGGTCCAGCCCCTCGGCTATCACTGAGCGGGCCAGGCCACCGGGAAATGTTACGGTGCTCCCGATGACCAGTCTATCCCTCAGCACAATGCGCTGATTGGTCGCCTTCCATCAATCAGCCAATCATGTGCCGTGTACAATCTTGCATTGAAAACCCATGGAACAGTGAGTCCACGAAAGTCGAACTGCAAAGTAGAGAGGAAGTATTGTAATCCTCTTTCTTGGCTCTACTTGGGCTAGCCGTTAGCTTGTCCACCTACTGAGAATTGATCTGTTTTCCCAAACTGAGGTTGTTCAAAGTGCCATCTACAACAGGTGAGATATTTTTTGTTCCTAACTTTTCCACAGCACCCCATTTCAATGGATCTGAACTATCCCTTTAAGGTTTAAACATTCCCCCTGATGATCACCATGTTTCTGTTACCATATTTGCGTCAAAGCTCTCCTGTGTCGTGTCTCCGTCAAACCTTTATTTGTATATAAGTAAATAGTTTGACAATCTCCGACCAACGCGAAAGTAAACATTGAGGTTGCACAAGAAACAAAAGAGGAGACAGGCCATATTTTTTCTGACGCCAAAGAGTTGCTTTAGCTTTTCTGTTGCATTATCACTTGGGTCCAGAGTCCGGGAACCAGATGGCGCTCGGTAAGACATCCGTCTGTGTGCATCAGGTCAGCTTCATATCTAGGCAGAGGATCAGGTTTATTTTAGAACTATACTGCCTTCATATCTTGTCAGAGTTCCAAAAATGGGAAGCTGTCGTGAATCACCATTTATAGAATTCCAAGTCATTTCAGCTAATCTTAAATGTTCTCGGTGATCAGTTCCATCGATTTTTATGGCCACTACATTAAATCGAGAACCACATTACACCTGATTCAGTATTATAGAATTTACAAACTGTTGGTGAGTCGGTCTCCATCTACATCCGGTGATATAAATTGGTTTGTTTCTGGTAGCTCGTGTCCCAGTCCGGTCATGAAGTGTGTCCAGTCGAGTGTCTGCTAGATGACTGTAAATAAAGCTGCCAATGCTCGAATAAAGAGGATCAAAGAAGGACGTTTAAATTATGTCACTTGTCAGACGTTGCGATTTAAAACTATTTGAACGTCATTTGGTTCCACTGTTCTGGTGCAGATTCAGCCTTTTCTGTGTTCAGTGTGAATGTGTGCAGGAAGTTTTGTCTTTGAAGAAGAAAAAAACAACAACAAACTTCAGGAAAAAATAGCCCATCTTTTTCTTTTTCCTAACTTTGTTGTGTTTGTCACTCAGATTTTATTTTCCCCTCAACGTCCTGTCTTTGTTTTTTTTTGTTTTTTGTAAGGTTTAGTTTCCATGTCTGAGTGGTTTGTTAGGTATGCGGTACTAAATGAACCGACATGCTCCACACCATTGTGAGGGGGTCCTGTTTGCCACACGCCATCTTCTGTTCTGGATTCTACAGTTATCAGTGGGTTGCAGTATTTTTCTCATTGTAGCCAATCTTGTACAGTTTTATGCAAATTTCACATGGATGTTTATGGATTTATCTGCTGCCACAAAAAAAGTTCAAAAACTCTGTAGATAGAGATTACTGTGCTATGGAAAATAAAAGTGAAAAAAAATGTATTTTTGTCTGTTAATTTCCCATCTACGTTCACATTTAAAAAAAAAATAGACTGGTCTTTTTGGATTGGTAGAGCTGCCGCCACTCAGCCAGAAGGTCGCCGGATCGAATCCCGGCCAGGGCCCTTTCTGGGATATGGGCACCAGTGACCCCCATGACCCAAAAAGAAAGAAGCGGGTAAAGATAATGGATGGATAGACAAAACATATGGTTCATGTTTCTTGTTTCAGCTGTGCTCTGCAGGCAATCGACCAAATTTCACATTGAGGATATTTCATTATCACAATATAAAATATAAATAACGCAAATGTATAAGTACTTGTAAGTTGAATTCATTCAATAATTATTTATACAGGTTAGTCTCTGAGCCACGAGGATTCATTTACAAGAGAGACCTGTTTTAACAAAGAATACAGATGAGGTGCCGACAATAGACAATCATATAAAAAAGCATATAAATGAAAATGTAAATAAATGATGTAAAAATGAAACAAAAACAACAAAAAAAAGCTACATTATAAAGCGTCGTAAAATGCTAAAAACAGGAACATGTCTGTGCTGGTTTTTGCCATGAACTTAGCAGATGTTTGAAATTCCTGAGAGGTCAAGGTCAAGAGCTTCAGAGCTTTTTGTAAGATATTCCAGGAAACAGGAGCAGAGTAGGAGAAGGCCATTTTGCCTGGTTCAGTCCTCACTGAGGGAACACTGCAGGTAATAATGTCCTGACTAGGAGATGTATGAAGGCAACAGACCAAGACGTGATTTAAATATGAAAATGCACCATGTAAAGTCAACAGATAAGCAGGTGTAAAGGATCAAAACATGAGATGAACTCTAACCTTGAATTCTGGAAACAGCTACAAGTGTATTTGAGGCTAGGTGCCCGTTTTTAAGCGTGCACTTTAGTACAGTATCTGTAAAATGAGCCATTTGACAGAATATCACATCTAAAATTCATTCAACCATTGAGGCTCGAGGACTCATTTACAAGAGAGACCTGGTTTCAACAAAGAGTGATGACAACAGCAACAACAATAGACAATCATAAGAGAGGCAGACAGATTTTTTTTTTAAATAACCAGACTGCCCCTTTATTTATTACTCATTTGATCCAATGTATAACAAAAAGGGTTAAATCATTTCACCTTGACCAGTTTCTTTAAGGGAGAAACATTTTGTCTTCCATCAGGAAGACTTCATTAGTCTGTGGCCTGCCAACCACATCTGTCCCATAAGTATAAACTGTAAAGTTTACAATTAAGGGTGTGGATTGCCTCAAACTTGTACCATTTCAGATGTTTCGTGGGGGGGGGGGGGGGGGGGGGGG
>JARVGV010000192.1:19720119-19739691 GCA_031762435.1 Hypsolebias longignatus | reverse complement strand
AGGAAGAAGAATGTAAACATGTGACAAACACAAAGTATTCTAGCCACATTGGTGGTTTAAGACTACAAGAACAGCTAGCTGGTCCTTGATGAACTTGTAGCCGCAGATAGATTTGTTGGTACCTTCCAAAGTTGTTGTTTCCTCTTCAGGGGTCTCCACAGAGATTCATCCTCCTCCATCTCACTCTGGCCTCTCAAACTGCCTCTTCTCCTTCTGTCTCGAACAAACTGGTGTCGCTTGGATGAACTTGTATATTAGTTTTGGCACAAGTGTTTTACCCCTGGATGCCCTTCCTGACACAACCCTCAGCATTTACAGCGGCTTGGGACTGGCGGTTGGTTTCGGTACCCTTCCAAAGTGATCCCAAAAGAAAAATAAATGGTGTGAAGTCAAAAAGTTCCAGTTTAGTCTCATCAGTCCCAGAATCTTTGAGATTTATCAACATGAGTTTTAGGCTTTTTGGTGTTTTCCTGCCAACAGTGGAGCTCTGTTGGGTCTTCTTCCATGGAGCCCATTATGGTTTGAAACGTAGCTGATGGAGTTATCAGAAAGTGACGTATCTCGACTTTGGAGTTCAACTTTAATGGTTTTAGACCGTTCCCTTGGCATTTTTTCTACCAGCCACGCAATCTGTCTCATCAGCCTGGGGTTGCATTTCCTCTTGCATCCACATCCTGGGAGGTTGAACACAATCATAACAACAGTGGCTGTTTGTCCTCTTTAAAATGGGCTGGATGTTTGAACTAAAGCTTAAAGGGAATTAAAGGTCAAACATACCTATAATGCAAATATTAATTTATTTAAGGGCCCTGACAAATCTGTCAAATTTTGTAGGAAAAAATAAATTAAAATTTACAATTTATGTTTTACTTCCTCACCAACTGAATGCAGGTATTCTTTAGATAATTTAGCTGAATCACTTTTCACAAGAAGTGACACTTTGTTTTAACGAGCTGTAAAGGCATCAACAACTTTACTAGCATCAATAAATAACATTTAATTTCTGCATTAATTAAATTTTTTATTCCGCCCGTTTGTTTCTGAGCGATGTGAGGATATTAAAGCTTTTAACTCCGAGCGGAGAAAAGATAACTGCTTTAAAATCTTGTCTAGCTGTGCTTGTGTGTGCACTAAAATAAAATGTAATAAAACATCTCTGCTCCTCAGTGGTTGTAAGATCATCGGGTTTCTGATGAGATGGTTTCTTTTACAGAGATTATGAATGATGTCATCAAGAAGGTGAAGAAGAAGGGAGAATGGAAGGTGAGTTTCAGAGTTGATGTTTTCAATGAACTGAGTGGAAATATTAGTTTATATGTGGGAAAATGAACTTTATAGAATCATAATAATAAATATGAAAGATTATAGTTCAGAGTTTATGTTTAATGTCTGCATCAGAAGTTGTAGATTGTTTCTATGATGCAAGTAAATTTTATTTATTTAGCACATTTACAGGTCAGAAACCACAAAGTGCTTTACAGAATATAAGAAAAAACCCCCCACAAAAGATAAAATATAAAACATATGTATGACATAAGAAAAAATAAAACTAATTAAAAGACTGTTACAATAATCCAGACGGGATGTAATAAAAGCATGGATAATCATCTCTAATTTGGATTTTGACACAAGAGACTTAAGCCTAGAAATATTTCTTACAGTTGAAAAAAAACTATTTCTGTTTAATCCATGAGAATGGCACTGCAATGACATGGCAGGTTTCTGAGATTTGTTTTGACAGAAGAGGCTAATTCATCAAGGTGTTGCTTCATTTCAGTTATTTCATCGTCAGCAGCGATAATTAAGGTTTCAGTTTTATCGCAGTTAACTTGCAGGAAGTTGTCACTGAGCCACCGTTTGAAATTACAGTTTATACAGTTTAACAAGGAGGACAACTTGTGATATTCAGAAGATCTGAAGGAACAATATAGCTGAATATCATCAGCATAGAAATGATAATCTAAAAACTGACTTACTATTTGGCCAAGGGGGAAAATATACAAAAGAAAGAGAATAGGTCCCAACACTGAGCCCTGAGGTACCCCACATAGCAGGCTCTTGCAAATATGTTATGAATTTTAACATTTCCTGATATTTTACATACATTAAGTTATGAGTTGAAAAAAAAATCCTGTTTTGTCCAACAAATTAAATAATTTAACCAACTAAAAATGTTTATTTTCACCTTTAAACTCAAAGTCTGTTTACATTTGAGAAGCTGAAACTATAAACTTATTTTAATTAGTAGAATGATAACGCCACCGTGATAATAAGACCTGCAGCGTAAACGTTGGCGCCTCCTTCGTGTTTTCAGGCTCTGATCGTGGACCAGCTGAGCATGAGGATGCTGTCCTCCTGCTGTAAGATGACGGACATCATGACCGAGGGCATCACCAGTAAGAGACGTTCACGGTTTCTCTTTACCGACAGGGTTTATTCAGTTGTGAGACGTGTGTAACCGTCTGTCCTCATCTGTCCAGTTGTGGAGGACATCCACAAGCGACGAGAGCCCCTCCCCAGCCTGGAGGCCATTTACCTGATAACACCCACGGAGAAGGTAAGGACGCCTCCATTTGATCAGAGATAAAGCAGATTAAACTTTTCCTAAATGGGATGCTCTGTTCTTGCAAGTGTATTTAATTTATTAGGCACACAGTGATGATTTAATTAAAGTAAAATTTAAAGTTTAACAGTTTCCGCACTGCTCATCAGGTTGTTCCTCACATTAACAGCTAAAGAAGCCAAAAGACACAACTAAATAGGCAATAATTAAAAAAATAAACTCACAGAAGACGGAGCTGCGACCTTTTGATATAGAGAGTCATTGTTGCCTCTTCACACGTTAAAGAAAATGTGCCTGACGCTGCTAAACCTGCCGCAACTGATTATCAACTGGTGGCCCATGGGCCAGTTTGAGCTTGTTGGAGGGAGGCTTTTCTGGCTGGTGGGGTGACAAGTTAAAACAAAAAAATATATTAAGTTTTAACTTTTTAAAAATATTTTTACATTTTAGGACAAAAGAAAATATCATATTCATGAAAAGATGGAAATACTGTACTTGTTTATGCCAGTTTTGATAAAAAAACTAAACCATATGCAAAGCCTGCCCCACTGCGAAGTAACAAAACATGTACATATACAGAAACGTCATACTTTTGGGTGTGTAATTGTGACTTATTGAATTTTAAACTAAACATTAGTACTTGTTGTGTGGCACGTAAGCTGTAATTAGTTTAATTCATAAAGTCCACACATTCCTCAAAGGAATCAAGCCCGAGTTTTAAACTAAGATCATGTTTTGTTAAAAAAAATAAATAAATAAAAAATGTAGCGTGGGTTTCATCAAACCTTAAAAACAACGTCACGCTCAGAGCGTGTGTTGGGAGTCACTTTTAGCTGCGGTCACATCAAATACTAGCTCAGTGGGAAACAGTCATTTTTGTGTTGGTTAGGGTCAATTAGCTGCGTCGGCCATCTTGAATAACCTAAACAGCTGTAGACGTACACCCAAGGTTTACTTTGAGTTTTATTAAAACCTGTCCAGTGGTTCATAGGGTATTTTGCTAACAGACAATCAAACGCAGGAATTTTGGCAGCAAATGCTAAAAATGTTGAGCTAAGTTATAAATAATGTAGTATTTCCTTTATTTCTGCAGCTTTAACAGCCTAGCAGACAAAAAAAACTCAATCATTAATTTAAGATACAGCTTGTCAGCGTAACTTGGTGACAGTTATATTTAGCATTTTAATCTTATTTACACATAAGCAAACAGATAAATTGTTTTTTTTAATAAACTTTCTTTCTTTTCAGTCTGTCCACACGTTCATCGCCGACTTCAAAGATCCTCATTCGGCTAAATACAAGGCAGCCCATATTTTCTTTACTGACTGTGAGTTCATCCTTTTAATTAAATGTTTGTTTCTTTATTTTGTGCAAGTCACTAAAAGTGTTATTGCACTGCACAGAGGTACGGACATTACGTTAAAGTTATCTTTCGGTCTAATTGTTATTTTTAAATAATATTTAGTTATTTTTCATTCAACCTTTATTTAGGCAGGTTAATCTCATTGAGCCGCGAGGACCTGTACAGTACATATTGTATTTATTTATAATTGTTATTTTTTGTTATAATTGTTATTTTTAAATACCATTTAGTTATAATTGTTATTTTTAAATACTATTTGGTTATAATTGTTATTTTTTAAAACAATTTTCAGTTATAATTGTTATTTTTGAATAATTTTTAGTTACAAATGTTATTTTTAAGTAATATTTAGTTATAATTAATATTTTTCAAATAATTTCTAGTTATACAGTAATTGTTGTTTTTAAATTATTTTACTCAATTATTATTTTTAAATGATTTTTTATTTATAATTATTTAAAAAATATATATTTATAATTGTTAATTTTAAATAATTTTCAGAAGAGTTAAGTAGCATGACAAACAACTGGACAATATGAAATAATTAAGTTTCCTCTCTGTTCAGCCTGTCCTGATCCGCTCTTCAATGAGCTGGTTAAGAGCCGGGCTTCTAAAGTTATCAAGACTCTGACGGAGATCAACATCGCCTTCTTGCCCTACGAGTCTCAGGTAAAGCTGCAGCCACACCTTGAGGTTTTACGATCTCAAACCGCACGTTAAGTTTATTAATATTCTTATAAAGAGTCGTCCTCAGGCGGAGGAGTTAATCTGAGAGTCTTTTTCTTGATGGTAAGATGGAGCTGGAGCTGGATCAATGGATTGAGATCTCATATTTAGTAATAAGGGCGTTGCTTTGGTCCGGTTGTGGTGGAAAAAAAAAAAGTTGAGTTGGAAAGCAAAGCTCTGGATGTACTGGTCGGTCTATGTTCCAACTGTAACCTGTGGTCATGAGGTCTGGACCCTGATCGTAAAAACCAGATCCTGGGTACAAGTGGCTGAAATGAGCGTCCTTTGTGAGGTGGCTGGGTTCGCCTTAGAGGTGAGGAGCCCCATCATCCAGGGGGAGCTTGGCGCTGCTGCGCCATCAAAAGGAGTCAGTTGAAGTATTTCATCTGAGTAGGACGCCTCCCTTTGGCAAGTTTCCTGGAAGGATTATATATATCTTCAAACACCTCAGGATACCCCAGTAAGTCCTGTAGAGTTTCCTGGACCTGTTGCTTCTGCGACCCAACTATGAATAAGCAGAAGATGGAGATGGATGCAGGGAATTCTGTAGGTGAAGTAAGATGTCGTCGGCGTACGAGCTGACCTTAAATTGACCTTTAGTTTTGGTATCCGTGTAACGTTAATATTTATACGTTGCAAGTGGTTTGTGTTTGTCAGGGGAGGCGAGGTCTTTGTCTTTAAACACACGAATGGGTTGTTGGACGTTTGTCTGCGTTTGTGTTTTTATTCAAACAGATGAAAGAAAACGGGCTCCTCTTTGTCGGAGGCAGAGAAAGATCCAGATACGAAGCGCAGCAGCTACAGATCCATTAAAGCGGGTGCTGATAAAGGACACTGACAGGAACAGTAACTGTGAGGTTGTTGTTTTATAAAAGCTCAGGTGGTGACTGGGCACAAAGCTGCTGACTCAGACTGGTCCAGACTCTTTTCACTCCCTTCATGTCGCCATTTCTCCATCCCTGCCTCTGCACGTCTTCCTGCAGTCTCGGCCTAAAGCTTTTTATTTCTCCTCCGTCCTCCCCCTCCGCCCATTCTTTCACTCTGCCACTATCTGAAGATGAAGGGTGACCCACAATGCTTTGCTGCTCTCCTGTCAGCTATGATTAATTCACATTCAGTGGTTTTCTGCTCCAAGCAAAATGCTGCCTCATAGCCCCGCCCCCTCATTGCTGGCGACCCATCTGCGGTGTGGTCATGTGACTTTGGGCAGATGGGCTGGGAGGAGGTGTGGTACAGAAAGACGAGGAGACTTGAAACTAGGAGCACGTCAGATAACGGCACACGTTTGATCTCCTGTGTTCAGGTGTACTCTCTGGACAACCCAGACGCCTTCCACAGTTTCTACAGCCCCCACAAGACCCAGCTGAAGAACCCGGTGATGGAGAGGCTGGCCGAGCAGCTGGCCACGCTCTGCGCCACCCTGAAGGAGTACCCCGCTGTCCGATATCGAGGGTGAGGAGGCGCTGTGAGACCACCACGCCACAAGGAACGTGACCTGTGCTGACAAAACGAGTCAAATTCCAATCGTTTTCAAATTCTCCATTTTAAAGCTTCAAATTGATCCAATTGATCAACAAGCTGCTTTTGTCTGGGCCCGTTTGAAGACGTAACTTTACTGGTTTGAGGTGATGTCATCAGGAATTACAGACAGATTTTTAAAAAAAAGGGGACTCCCCGTGTCATGACACTGAAAATTACCGTATTTTACAGCCTATAAATCGCATTTATTTGTATAATTTACATGTCCTGCGACTTATACACCAAAGCAACTTATTTATACAGGTAGTCCCTGGTTTACGGCCGGGATCCGTTCCTACAGCCCGGCTGTATACCGATTTAGACTTAAACCGGAACTGCTCACACGTGGCGGCTGTAAACGCGGATTTTAGACTGAAAATGAAACTAAAACGGCAATCAGTAACGGCTTTTTAAACACGTTTTTTCAATGTAAAACAACTTAGAACGGCCGTTTTAATGTGTTTTAATGTGCTTCCAAGCAGTTAGCTAACAAAATACCCTAAAAAAAAAAACGATAAAAATATAAAATGCTGCATAAAAAAGGCAACGTACGGCGCAATGACGTCACTGGGGGTAGCGCCGTAAGTACGAAGCGCCGTAAGTAGAGACCGCCGTAAGTCGAGGACTACCTGTATAAGTATGGGTGTCGTTTTCTAACAGTGGAAGTCCAGATTAAAAGACGGTCCGAACTGGACACAGAACAGTGTTTGTGTTGCCAGTGTTTTATTGTAAAATTGTTTTCAGTGCGGTGCGTTATTTAGTGTTTATGATGTTTATGCCAAATGGGAAAAGTACATTTGCGTTAATTGCTCAAAGAGATTCCAAGGACTGTATTCATTTTATTCCTAGACCCCATGGTGCCTTGCATGAATTACGGGTGCAACTTCCGATGCAGACCAGAACCGGCATTTACTGTATGTGTGAACTGCTTCTCTAATAGTGGATTTAATTTAAACATGTGGGAACACCACCTGTCAGAGCTCAAACAGGGCAATAGAATCATACCACTGTTTCGATGAGGGATGGGAAGACGACCTGAAGAAGTGGCTGCAGATTACATCTACTAGCATATTTAGGTACTTTGTTGACTTGGCTCTTCCGACAATAAAGTGATGAACAACCTGAAAAGCTCTGAGGCGTATTATCTACACAGTAATAAGGTCAGTGGTGTTTTGTTAATCGAGTGGGACACAATCTTATTTACCTTAAAGCAGACATAGAGCCCAAAGCCTTAAAGTCCTCCATCACTGAGCTTGGGTTAATTGCAGAGAAAATCATAATAGAAGTACCAAAGATGAACAAATACAGTTCTATAATGCTGTGTCCTCCATACACTTGAACTCATACCTGTTCTCGTCACACTGTTTTTAATCCTTCTGAGCTTCCGGCATCTCTTCTCTGGTGTTTTTTTGTAGTCCAGCCACAAAGTAGGATGCGGGTTTCCTCCATCGGCCGTCGCGTTTTGGGTGGTGTCTTCAAGTTCAGATTGTTCAGCCACATTCTTCTTAATTCCTCATCTGTAGGTATAGGCGATGGAAACTATACCGCTTTTCACAAGAACACTTTTTTTTTGTTTTGGCTTCGTGTTCAAAACACTGTTGTTGTAGCCACTGATTTAGTTTGGTCTGGTTGTTCGTGCAGCCAGTAACAACACAACAGGTACCTGAACTCAACAAGACTATCTTAGTAAACTTTACGGTTGTTAAATAAATGTAAACAAAACAAAAACAGTGTTTCATCTGCTAAATTGAATGAAAATTACTTTCAATTAAACCACGGTCCGTGCTCCGCTACCATGGTTAACCAATGCTTACTGCTACTTCTGGTGTGTGACAAGAAGTTGTACCCAATCGTTTATAGCAAGGGTGTCAAACCCACTTACAAAAGGGGCCAAAATTAAAACCTTTTTCAAAGTAAAGGCTTGTTTCAGAATCTACATTAAGTCAAGTTAGATACCCAACATCTTTTCTTGGTTGCAGGTTCCTCAACAAGAGTTTGATTGGTCTCGTTAGATGTTTTCTGTTGCATTTTTGACATCATAACCAAAGATTACCTCCCAAAAAATTGTGTTAAGTATTTTACATTTAAAATAGCATCTTGGGGGCCAGACAAGATGTAAAGGAGGGCCACATTTGGCCCCCGGGCCTTGAGTTTGACACATATGGGTTATACAGTAGTGCCTGGAATAAATTGGATAGGTACTACGTGGAAAAAGCAGCTAAAATGGTTATATTTTTTAAATAAAATCTTCACAAAGTCAAGAAAACTATTGTTTTATATGAAAGTTTGACTTTACTTGTTCATTAGTTTATTATATGCGTTCTGCTGACCCTTGTTTATCTTATTAGACTTTTATTATAATTGTTTGAAAAATAAATTCTCATGCAAATTTCAATGTGTCTTCTGATTTTTAACATACTGAGATTTTATTTTTTAGAACATTTGATCATCTCCACTTTAGTTTAGTCTTCTTAAGTCTTGACTTGAGATAAACGTGTGAAGAAATCGGTCAAAAACTTAGCCTTGTAGAAATGTTACCTTCTGTGTTCAGTGGAGGTGACCTGGTTTGACTTCTGTTCAATGGTGGTAGCTTATGTAACCAATCCACTAACAGTTTGCTTTAGTTGCTTGAGAAAGGATTTGACTAAGTCTGTATTTATTTCAACATGTAAGTCTTTGAACCCAGCAAGCTAATAATGAGCTTCTAGAAAAATCTGCTTTGAATCACGGAATAGTTTTGCTCTCATGAGATGGTTAGCCAAGCACAGGAAGTTGGCCCAAGGACTCCGTAATCTGTTGGTTAACGCTTGACTCTTGACAGATTGATAAGTGATTGGCAGGGGAGTGGCATTAATTTGGTTAATCGCCTCCACGTTTTGAATACATTCATCCCACAGCCGATGTCGTACACAAAAGCCAAACAATGAGCAGCCCAACTGGCAGCTCACAGCTCCAGCCCCGGCTGGTGGGGCGGGTCATGCATCGGGAGTTTTTCTTCTTTGCTCCACCGAGCATCCTCAGCCAGTTCCGCCTCATTCCCGCTAACCTGCAGACAGGCAAGGCAAGCTGAAAGACAAATTTACGACACACTGGCAGACCTGTCAAACTGACAGACAACAAGAAATAAGGACTGACAGCTGGTAGGACAGGCAGACAAACAAGTGGTCTGTTTAGACAGACAGAAAAATGAGGGGGGAAAAATAAAAGAAATGGCAGAAAAGTGCAAAATGTAATGTGCAGCTTAGAGTTTTTTTTTAGTGGCACTTTCATTCTCTACTGCTTTGCTATAACATCCTCTATATCAACTGCTGAAATCTGCACAGTCAAGACTGAGTGTAAAGCTTTGGATGAGAGACAGTTACTCTCGTATTGCACGCTTCTAAGACAGAAGCTGAATAGTCAATAATTAAGTAATTAGATCATGCATCCGTCCGTTAATCGTGTGAGAATGTCGACTGTGGTTACCATAGGGACTGACTTGTACAGCAAAAGCCTCAAGTAAAATAATTTTATAAAAAGCAATAGTTTTGTCAGATGGTATTGTTTCAGGGCAAATGTAACACCTTGCACAGTAAAAGGTATAGACTGAATCTTTTTGGCTCTGGTTCTGTGGAGAGATTAGGAGCAGTTAATATGCAACCTGTTGTAGATACCTCTTTGAACGGCCTTATTTAAAAACAAATCATTTAATTGTGTTCACGCTGATGAGCTAATGGCTAACCTGAGCAAGGATGGAACAAAAGTGGATTCCAGCCATTTTTGTGGTTTGCTCAAAGTCTAGTTTATAACATTTTCTAATGCTGCCAGTTTCACATTTTTATGGTGTTTGCATAGATTTCTGCAGTTATATGTAAGCAGCAGTAGCAGCTAGCTGTAGCACATCTAGTGCAGACTGAAGCTCTAGAATAGCCAGAATATGTTTCTGGAGAGCCTCACCTCAAAGATCTGAACGGTCCGTTCAGCTGAAAGCATTTTTATTCCACTTCCCCTTTTTGCTTTTTGACAACAGTTGTGACAATGTAGGAAGTTAATTCTCTGGACTGGGCAGCAGCATGGAAACATGACAGTGGATGTCTCCTGGGTAAACTGTATTGTGATATGGGTTTTTGTTTTGTCCATAGTCGTGTCTGGATCCAGGAGAAGGAATTGTTTTCTTTCCTCTCGGATGAGAACAGACTGGCAGCCTGGAACAATGGACTGCAGGGCAGGGCCCTGCTAGGCTGCCCCAGCAGCTTTGGTCCCTGTCCATTCCATTTATGGCTTAAGAACTAAATGCTAGCTACCTCGCTGCAACTGCACCCCTCCCATCCCTGGTGCAAGCACTTTTACCCTTTACTTCATATCAAATCAACCCCACTCTTTGAACAGTGTTTTTATGCTCTGCCATATATTTTAGCATCTGTTTAACAAGCTAATTTCTAGCCACCCGACCAGATTACTTGACTAACACTTTGTAAATGATGAATGGAGGTCCTTTCTGCTTCCAGTAGCTGTGCTCAGGCTTGTGCTGGAAGCAGATTACGAAGCGGCAGTGGAAGTTTAGGCTAGCGATTATGTGCAGAGACGGATAGTCCTCATTGTCATGCAGGAATTCCACGCTTGAGCTTATTTCAATTGTTATGTAAAGCAGACACTCATATCGTACAGTCCTCCTGGATTTGAATGTCTGCTGTTTTTTGTGTGTCAGAAAAAGGCAGAGGATGGTGGTGCATTTGTTCCATCCTCCTTGAGATCAATACCCCTGCCTACAAGTGCACATGTCCTGATTTTGTCTTGTTTACATTATCAGATGTTTACTTGTCTCCTTTCTTGCAGGTCAGACACTTCATGTTGCGTCTTATCTACGTTTGTGTCAAAATCAAAGTCTTTCACCGATTCTGTGATCATTATCCTGCAAAAGCACAACAGAGAGAAAGCATCTCGAGGGTTACTGTTGATTAGGATAAGTCTTATCTTGTAACCCCAATCAGAATATTGATGAGTCCTTCTCAGTCATGTAAAAAGCTCAATGAGGTTTTTGTTGTGAAGTGGGATCAGGTCCTTTTTGAGGTTGAGGCTTTTCGATGAGGTTTTGCATTTTGGCCACATAAATACGTTTGTTGTTGAGACAACACTGGAAAAAACATATCCATATAAGGTTTTGTGTGATAGTATTTTAGTCATAAATGCTAAAGTCCTATCAACACAATTTGGTGCTGTTTAATTGCTCCTTTCAGTCAGCAAGCATGTTGCACAGGTCGGCCCAAACAAGGAGAAACTTTGAATGGACAATTGAACAAAAACTGCAGAAATTGGACAAAAAAGTTCCACCAATGGCAAATATTGGTTCATGTGCTCTTTAGAGATGGTTTTCTTTATTTCTATAGACTTGTTGTGCATTAGGGAGGATAGAAACATCTTTACAGATTGACTCGACCTAACAAAGATTGAATGCTGTGACTCGTTGGCTGTTTGCTGAGCTGAAATTTTATTATTATTTATTAACCTTTATTTAACCAGGCAAATCCCATTGAGATCACAGATCTCAGGACAGTTATGTCCTGTAACTGACTGGTGTCCATTATCTAACATGCCGTTTACGCGTGACGAAGAAACACTGCTCGTCATTTTGTCTGTAGTAGATTTTCTTAGAGTTGATTCAAATGTTATTCTTCTCTTTAAATTTTAAATCTGGTTAGCAAAAATAATCTAATTTTTACCAAATTTCGACCTTGTGCATCGTCTATGGTGACAAACTACTGCCTTTTTTATTGGCTTCGAACCAGTTAGTGTCTGAATTGTCTTTCTTCTTGCATTTCAAAGGATTTTTTTTTTGTTTTGTTTTGTTTTATCTGAAACCTGACCTCTTTCACAGAGACAACTGGTGTTCCATATTACGAGATTGGGTAGAGGCAGCGCAGCCGACTCGGGACCCGAAAGTCCCAGGTTTGATCCCCAGTCATTGCACATCTCGTGGTGTTTCTAAGCAGGACAACCTATCCTCAATTGCTCCCCAGTCTCTTTCAATAGCTGCCAACTGCTCCACCTTGCGGTGGATGGGAGAGCCAATTTCACTACTGTACAAGGTCGAGGGAGGCGTCCTCATTTCACCAGTTTTTATGAATCAGACGAAAAGGTTTATTTGATTTTTTTTATTATTATTTAAGATTAGCATACCCAAATGTGCAAGAATTTACACAAAAATTTAGCTTTAAGTACTTTTTAGATTAGCATTTTACAAGTTTGATATTTTGTAGGATCCACACTTTGTAGGTTGGGAGAGTAACAGTAGTCCTGATGTTCCTCTGTTTGTCGGCTTTATAACTTACCATTGGACATTTGGCTTTTTAAGAAAGCTTTTGTGAATTATTATTATCATTTTTTTTCCCCCCAACAAAGTAAAGATGTATAATTCACAACCAACATGTTGTTATTGGCAGCATCTTTATTGTTTTATTTTTAGAGATCTTTCTACAGTTCACACTCACAAGCTCCTCAGTTGGAAATAGAGGTGTAAAACAATGTTTTTGTCTTGCTTGAGATCAGAAACTCAATTTATTTAAGAATAATGCACACACTACAGCCATGTTTGTTTTATTAGTATGATTTTTAGTCTTTAATTTAATTTTCAATTTTTTACAAATTTTACGAGTATTCAGTGCAGAAATTTAGTACAGAAATGTTCAGGATTTCCACTCAAACCTTTGCTTTGAATTAGCTGGATCTTAATTCAGAAATAGATTTTGGATCCAAATGAAAACCTCATAACATTCCAGACAACTTTGGGCATAAAAATATGGAAAAATTTGTGCAAGTATTAAAAAAAAAAAAAAAAAAAAAAGTTGGAGGCTCATTAAATCATTTTAAACAGAGCATAATGCACTGAACCCTACGATAGAAGAGTTTCCCACTGAGACCAACTGCATTACAGGAACACTAAAAACCAACCGCTTAAAAATGCCATTAAAACGTGGACTTAAGCGGTAATAGCATGTTGGTACCACTGTTTAATAGCTGCACAGACATTGGACGCTGTCTACTTGGCTTATTGGAAATATTGATATGATGCAGTGCACAATATTGCACACAAATAATCAATTTTCTTCAGCTGAGCATTTTTTTTTTATGGTTGCAAGTTATTTTTTTATATTGAATTTTGAACATACTGTATATTATCCATAAAGACACATTTATTTAAATATTAGTTTGAACAAAAGAATAACTTGTTAAAACTTTTGACTACCTGCAGATTAATCAGTTTTTAGTAGATATGAAATCATCTTTCATTATATCCGGTCAGTGTAAGGGTATTTTAACGAAATGCAAACTAAGCATATTGTTTTAATGAAAACAGTGAAAGCTGACTTATTCATTTTCCTCTTGGACTAGACAGGTCACCCCCACCCCATGAGTGTTTTTACCATTTTGTCCCCTCCTTCAGTAGTTGAAGCAGCACATTTTTACTCAAGTTGCGTTGTAAAAGCTGCCTCATCACTTTCATACTCTGCCTGCTGTTAAACAGATTTTTTTTATTTTTACAATGCATGTGCATCACTGGAACTGCTGTGTAAGAAAGCAGGCATGAGTCTTCAGGCTAGTTAGTATCCCGGTGGGCCACAGGGGTCTCGGAAATTAGCCTATGTCGTTAGCTTGACTTCTATGAGACTCAGAGGGTTGTAAAACAATAATGAAAAATAATTACGTACATTGGTATTGTTTCTCTCTGGGAGTTTTGTTGTGTTGCAAACTGAGCAGGGAGTTTATATAAAACAGACTGAGATGATGTGGACTCTGAATATGTTAGTGATGGAGGAAGAAGGGTGACACATGCTCCTCACTTTAGCGACACTTGTATTGTACTTGTTTATGCAGGGCACCAGCAGGTCAGTAGCTTAATTAATGTATTCACCCTTTAGTAACCAGAACTCAGTCACTGAAGTAGAATCTGTTAAAATGCTGGTGTAGATTCTCAGTCATCCAGGTCATGATCAGTTAAAAATAAAAGTAAAAAAGGTTTAAAAACAAAAACAACTGGACTTCTATTTTAAAGCTGATGATGTTTTGCCTCCTACCTGGGAGGTTTTATCATTTTTGAATCGATAAGGTTTCCCAGATAAGGAGAAAAAAACATCTTCAGCTTTTTTAATAGAATCCGTTAATTACAAGGAATTCTATACCATAACAAATTAATATTAATCCAAATTAGGAGACTGACTTTGTCTTTGAAGTTTAGTTACAAAAATAATTAATCAAAAATTTAACATGAACAATAATATCAAATAAGAAGAAGTTGGATAATAACTAGATTTGATTCCGTAATAAGGATTAATCAAAGAGTAATTTTCTTTTATCTAAAATGAGTTCTTGGGACAGAATTTGTTTTGTTTTATACTGCCAAGAATTCAGATACAATTTTAACTATTAAGAAATAGTTTACTGGATGGTTGTACCACATTTTCAGGAATTTGGAGACTGATCAAGACTCCAAAACTCCACGAACACAGGCTACAGCTCAGGGGGTCCTTGTAGGATCGTACCAGGTACTTGTCCAAGATGATGACTGAGGTGGGATGTTAGCAGGGTTGGTAGGAAGGCAGCTGATGAGAAGAGTGGGTGGGTGATGAGCAGTCCATGTTCATTTCAAAGCAGTGAATTCTTGCAATGGGGAAAAAAAGTTTGTCTTCTATAATTAATGTATCTCTTTCCAGTTAGCAAAATTTGTTCTGGAGCAAATCTTGATTATATTTTCTCAGGAATAACAAAAACAATGAACAACATACAAAAACAAACAAACAAAAATACACATCAGCAGACGGGGAAAACAGACAAACAGAATTGACACGTTGCACAAAAGTGCAACTTTTGTGTGTCTGCAGCTCCCAAGGACAGCGCTGGCATTTCCAGTCTGTTTTTCACTGCCGACTGATGTTTAAGGATTTCTCTCTGTCCTCAGAACTTGACACAGTCATGATGTATCAAATCTGAGTTCTTTCTCAAAACAAAATGGAGACAATACGTTGTCATACCATTTCACAAGATTTCATAATGATAATTGCAAATAATAACCATCATTCACGTTCTAAACATGTTGTAATCAAATAAAACAACTTTGTTTAGGAGCTTAAACTCATCAGAAGCTGAAAATAAATATGTAAGCATATATCAAACTGTAAGTAACTAAGTGTCCAGGACAGCGAATGTGTGAAAACAGCTGCGATTATCCAGATCATGAGTAACTTTATAATAAAACAAGTTCAGGTTGGTTGTATGTGAACTCGGGGTCAGAGGTCAGGGTCAGGAGAGCACATCTTCATGCTGCGTGACTTAAAAAGCTGTAGTAACCATGCCAGGCCTGTATGTGATGCTGCAACGCTGCTACAGTATTACACTGACAAAGACGAGGAGCATGTGCAATAAAACTTGTGAACTTCAAACACAGGAAGAAAACAAATGCAAATATGAGATAAGATTATTTGTTCACAACCGTTCCACAATAACCAACTAAGAGCCAAACAGTTGTAAGGTGTAATCTTGTTCCGCATTTCAACCGCTCCTCTTGTGGTCCAGTGAGTAACAGCCTTTGCCAAGGACATGTTCGATCGCATCAGCACTTCCCAGAGTGGAGATGGAAACTGCAGGGCACAAGCAGAAGACTGACAAAGCTCTTTTTTTCATGAAGGCCTCAGCACACCGGCTGCATTTGCGCATGCAAGCCGAGATGGCTCAGTTTGCTTTCTGCCAACTCAGAATCGTCTCTCTTCCAGCTTGTGCAAATGCTAATTTGCCCCATTAATCCTGAATCTAAATTTTGTCTCCACTGTGAACGAGCGCAGGATTATGATGCTGCAAAACCCCATCGTTCCCTTTCCCATGTGACAAATCCCCGTCTGAGTGTTCCCTTCGTTCTGAAAGAGAGCACCAGGCCTGAATATTTATGTTGACAAGTCCCCACGGCTCTGAGTGCAGCCCCCCGCTGAACCCCATTCACACTCAGCTCATTATGGGATGTCAACTCTGCCATCTTTCCTCTTTTTCCAAGTCCTGAAACTGTTTTTACTGTAATAGGTTACCAAGGCAACATGCAGAAACACCACTGAGGGATTTTTGTGCTGTGTTCTCCTGTGATCCTGTGGACAATGAGCCCAATGACAGGCGGCACTGATAGGCCTGCTGCTGCAGTGTAATCATAATGACTGAGATTAGGTCTTGTTCCTACTCTATGCTGCCAGGTTGTCATTTAGTGATGAATGCTGTTTGTTTTGAGTCCAAATCAATTCCTCTTAAACAGTTCAAATCGTTTAAAGTGGGGTTTTGTGAATAAATTATGAACAATTACTATTTTATCTGTTGTAGATAACTCAGTTTGGATAAATAATTTGACAAGCTGACAGGTGAAGCAGGTTGAACGCTGTGGTCTCGGGCTTCACATGAGCACTAATGTTTGCACTATCTATAACAAGTAAGATGATAAGTACTGTACCATATTTTTCCGGCATATAAGTCGCGCTGGAGTATAAGTCGCATCAGTCCAAAAAAAGCATCATGATGCGGAAAAAACTTATATAAATGGCTTTGGCGTGTACGTCACGTTTATTATGTGTCGCTGCTGACACGTCGCATTTATTATGTGTCACCGCTGAACCCCGGGAAACGTGGGCTGGTGTTGTGCCAAAAATCAATTGGCGGCCGCAAGCGCTCGCACAGGACTCGCTGTGACAGTTCTTTGAATTTTAAAAAGATTATCACTTAAAAACAATTATTTGTTTGCTCGACATTATAGCAACGGTGTGTCACATTTTAACTTTTTCCTTCATAAATGCACTTTAATGGTCAATGTTTGGCAGGGGGCAGCAAGGTAGTGGTACAGGAACAACATATATGTCTACCGGTAGTTGTCAAAAACCTAGACGGCTCTCTCGCGCCTCTAGCGGCTGTAAATGGTAATGTTTACTCTGGTTCATGTCAGTATGAATGAACATTTAAAGCATCAGTCAACAATTGCATTATTAGTATAGAAAAAAACGTAAATAAGTCATTTCAGAGTATGAGTTGCAGGACTGGCAAATCTATGCAAAAAACTGAAACTTATATGCTGGAAAATACAGTAAATGTTAAAATGGTCTTTACTTTTGTAGGGCCTTTCTATTTTATCAAGATATTCAAAGCGCTTTACACTACAAGCTGTGCCCTCACATACCCATTTATACATCACCCTACTATTTCTATACATCAAACCCTTTCAACCAAATCCTGTTCTCCCCCCACAAAAAATAAATAAATAAATAAAAACTGTAAATAAATAACTGAACTGTCCTTTTAACGGCCCTCTTTTATTTTGCATGCCGTTCCTCAGAGGACTGAAAGAACGTTACAATACTGTAATATGTAAAACAGTGGGAAACACACCCAATAAGTCATTTTCCCCAAATGTTTCTCAGCTAAATGCCAAGCCCTTGAAGGGCTGTAGTACCATAGACGAAGACCTTCATTCATTCAGTACTTAAGACTTGGACTGCGGCGTGTCCTGTAGTATCCTGAGTCAGCCGGTCTTGGCGTGCCCACAGGCTCTCAGCTGCTAATGTGCCACTAACTGCATGTCACGTATCGCCCTCCTGAAGGTCAAAGGTTGAGTGGAGTGATTCATTTGATCTCCACGGATGCAAAAAAAGGCGAGCAGCAATGGGAGAAGTGTGGCTGGGTGGTGAGAACTACCCAGGGGTGGTGCCTGGGGGTGGGAGCGTGGGTGGGGGAGTGGGGTTTGACACATGCAAAGCTCCTATTTCCACACTTGGGAAGTTCCATCTATCCATCCATCCATCCATCCATCCATCCATCCATCCATCCATCCATCCATCCATCCATCCATCCATCCATCCATCCATCATCTTTACCTGCTTCTTCCTTTCCAGGTCGTAGGGGTCACTGGTGCCCATATCCAGCAGTTACTGTGCGAGAGGCAGGGTACACCCTGGACAAGTTTCCAGTCCATCAGGGACACTTCCAAGAAGCTTTCATTGTTAATTCCTTTCTTATCCAGAGAGATAGAATGGATGGAAACAAAGAGGAAATGTTACTAATTCTGGATTTACTGTTTTTTTTTTTTTTGTTTGTTTTTTAGCTTCACGTGTGAAATCTTGCTGTAATTTGTGAAATCTCTGAGTTTATACTTGCCACTCAAACACTGTGAAAACCATTTCAGATTTTGGACTCTCGACTGTTTAATTATTGAAAACATTTTGGTGAATAATACATGAATTAAATCAGCTTTTATTTAATAATTTATTTTTGAGTTTAAGCTCCTTCTATGGAGGAAGTGATACTGCCAGAGTTTAGACTAAGATCATTTCATAATTATTGGGGATGGAGCAATGTGGACATTATACATAATTTCATGCAGTATTGAACTGTTGGTTTTTGGTGTGTTGAGGATTACTCTCAGCTACTACCTTATTAAAATGTTGCACTATTTCTGCAAATTTGACTAAAGTTAGCTAAGGCCCAATATCAGTGGAGGCCATCTTGAATTTGGTTGACTGCAAAAATTAACGCGTTAGACGTACATTACATGATTACTTCTTGAAAGTTTCACAAAAATATATCTTAACGATTCAAGATATATTTTACAAACAAGATATATTCAAACACATTGCTACCTTCTGTGGAAGGTCATCCTTAGGGCCTCGTTATTTTTAATAGTTTCCATTATTGTGACCTCGGAAATGAGAACATCATTTTAACGATGTTTATTTCCCTTCTTCTTTTTCATGCATTTTTAATGGCGAATACATACACATACGTGAGACTTTTTTTTAAATCTATGGCTTTGTGATCCATGCATGTATTCAGGTTTGACTGTGTTGTCATACAGAAACCAGTGCATTTGATTCATCTTGACTCAGACATTTTCTTGGATGGATGCCAGTTTCAAGTGTGGTCTGACAGTTGTCATCATTCTGTAAATAAGAGCTCCCCTCAGACCCATGAGTTTGGCTCGAGCTGCCAAATGCAAAATGGGTCATGGTGAGAGAAACACTCTTACTACTCTCACATAAGCAGACTTTTGATGCCGTGAAAAAAAAAAAAAAATCAAATGACATCACGGGTATTGCTTTGTTGCTAAATTACATAAGAGTTCTGGATTTGTCCGTAAAATTACACATATTTACAGTCCAGTCTCATCTTAATATATGGGACATCATGGTGTGGGCCTAATTTGCGTCAGATATACACATCCTTGGTTTTTGTCTCACAAAAAAAATTTAAAAAACTGACATTTTTTTACTTTTAGAGATTCATTGTGATTTCAGTTAAAGCTCACCAGAAACAAAAGGTTTATTTATTCATCTATTTTTCCTGTGTAAGCACTCATCCTTGTGTGTGTGTGTGTGTGTGTGTGTGTGTGTGTGGGGGGGGGGGGGTGTTC
>JARVGV010000192.1:19670586-19682258 GCA_031762435.1 Hypsolebias longignatus | reverse complement strand
TTCAGTTTAGTTTCAGTTTCGGTTTACGGGCGAAAATTCGGACTTACGATCGCCACGTGCGATCCATTTCGGTTTACAATCAAATCGGTTTACGTTCAACCCGTAGGAACGGAATTCAAATGTAAACCGAGGTTGACCTGTAATGTTAAATGGACTGTACTTGTATAGCACCTTTCTACTTTAAGATACTCAAAGCGCTTTACACTACGTGTGCCTTCATTTACCCATTCATACTGCACTCTGCTAGATCTGTACAAAGAATAATCAGTGTTTTATCACATTCATACACCTATGGGACACACATCAGAGACAATGAGGGGTTCAATGTCTTGCCCAGGGACACTTAAGCATGTGACTGCTGGTGGAATCGAACCCCAAGCTCTCCCATTGGAGAACAACTGATCTAACCAGTCAGCACACAGCTGCCCCCAGCTCTACCAATGTAGAGTTGGAATGTCTTTGCATCAAAAACCAAACTAAAGCATGAACAACAATTGCATTTTTATTGTGTATGGAGAGAAAAAAAAAATCCCCTTAAGTATAAACTATTGTTTTTTTATTCATTTTATTTGAGTTGCTGTTAGTGTAGGCTTGAAATCTATGTTTTCGCTCTGGTCTTTGTCTGGCTGCCGTCGTGTACTGAACCCTGAAGGGTGGATAAACTGAGACAATTTGTAACAATGCTGTCCTTCCCCTGAGATCACAGTCCATCTCTGGTCTTCTGTCACTTTTCCAATCCTCACAGTCCATCCAGGGGTTTTATATGAATAAATTCAACATCTCTGACGTAACCGATTTTATTTGTTGGACCAGACTTTTGGTAATCCTTTGTTTCATTCCCTTGTTGGAAAAACATTTGTACAGTTTAGACTAAGGCTACACACGAAATTCCTCCAACACCTAAATGAATACTATACATCTCATTACAAAGGGGATTTAGCTTGAATTTAGTAAAGGGACTTAGATTAAAGCTTATAGCCTAATCCCTCTCCAGCCCATCACAGAGTCCTATTGATGGATGGTTCTCTCTTGAGAGCAAGAAAGAATCAATAGGCAAACGGCATCATTGATCCTGACTGCTTTGAAGTCATGTCTCTCCCAGCAGAGATCTCCATCTCTCAGATCCTCGCTGTCCCGTGCCGCCTCATCTAGTTAATGGTTGTCATAAAACAGCTAGCGTGTTTGCAGAAAATGTGGCGGCACGTGGGGAGAGAGCAGCCAATTTTATCGGCTATAAAATCTGTTTTATATTTCGTTTTATGCTTGCATCAGTGTGGATTTATTGTGGATTTCAATCTCTTTTTAAATATCTATTAAGAAGAAAGTGATGCAATAATTGATAACACGCTGACCTGATGTTCTGTGTCTGTGATTTGTAAAGGCAAAAGTGGCAAAAGATGCAGCTCCGTTGGGAAGTATGACGTTCTGATATGTTGCGTTTTGCTGCATTAACATGTCCCAGATGTGCCTGCAGGGCTCTCAGAAACGTTTCACCAGTGACTTCATCACAGTGGTTCAGACAAAAAGTGGTCCTTTGGACGAACAGACAACCATGTTATTATGTGGTTCTGTGCAGGACTTTGCCGTCTCTCTTAAATCCATTTGTAACACAGGAGAGAATCAATTTACCCGAGGTGTGGAAATCCAAGTTTTTCCAGCACTGAAAACGGATAATAATCTTTTTTTTGTTTTGTTTGTATCCCTAAAACCCTGTCCTTGTAATTTCTCAGAATTTGATTTGATTTTTCTCTCCCAAAACCCTTTCCCCCTGTGTTCCACAATGTGCTGACAGAAGCAGTTATCACAGCTTCCATTAATGTGAGGGTTCCCTCTGGTGAGCACAATGAAGGGCTTTGGGAAGTCCTGTCAAATCCAGTTATTTTTCTACAATAGGGTAAAAACAGTCCATTTTTTTCCCAGTTAAACACTGAAGAATTGCTCGTGTACAGTAATTGATTCTGTAACACACACACAAAAAAAAAAAACAATGAAAAAAAAAAACTACTGTGGAAATGATGCTAACTTCTCTCTTATTCACTATTTAAAACATCTGTGCATTTCTGTATAAATTTTACTGTCATTTAAACTATTAGAGATTAGGTGAATGGCTCTTTTATGATTTTGAGTGAATTGTATGAAGCAGAATCTAGTAACATTGTAAACATTCAAACAACTAAATTTAGATATAAATTCCTTCTTACAAAACAGGCATTGTTTTATTCCTTGATGGAATATACAATAAAACTGGTACATTGCAGCTGATCAGTATGTTGGAATAATACTTTAAATCTTAGATTTGTTTATTAAATATACATATTCCATATTATGCTGTATGTCACAGGAATATTAAATAAATAGACTACTGTATTGCACTATCGTGTGTTTTCTTTGTCCCTGTACACGATGACAGCGCTGGAAGGTAAAATAGCAGAGAGCTTAGATCATTAGTTTAGATCTGTGCTGTGCCCTGTCAGGATCACTCTACCAAGGTAGGATACTGATTCCTTTTAAGTAAAAAAAAAAAAAAAAAAAAAAGATGAATATTTGAATGTAGTTTTTTCTTTTTTTTTTTTTTTTTTTTAATGTGGATGGATTTCTGAAGTAGGGTAGGGAGCAGCTGGCATCTGTTAACTTTTTCGGCAATGATATCAACCTGACAATATTGTTTTGCCTGTCAGTTTTGGTGATTTTGAAGAAAAGGCAGTTGATTACTTCTCTTTTAGGTCAGCAGTGAAAGATGCAGTGAATTCAAGAATATAGGACTGAAGGTTGTCAATGACAGACAAAGGTAGAGAGCTGGCTGGCATGATGCAGAGAAGGAAGGTAGATGTTTGCGTCCAAGAGATCAAAAGGAAGGGCAGCAAGGCTCGCAGCATTGGAGCAGGGTTCAAACTGTTTTACCCTGGATGGAAAGAGAAATGGAGTAGGGGTTGTCCTGAAGGAGGAGTTGGCAAAGAATGTAGTAGAGGTGAAAAGAGTGTCAGATAGGGTGATGTGTTTGAAGGTAGACGTAGAAGGACTGATGCTGTGTTGTCAGTGGTTATGCTTCACAGGTTGGATGTGATGTGGAGGAGAAACAGAAATTTTGGAAGGATCTAACAGGGGTGTCAAACTCACTTACAAACGGGGGCCAAAATTAAAACCTTTTTCAAACCAAGGGCCAGTTTCAGAACCTATATTAACTCAAGTCAGATACTCAGCATCTTTTCTTGGTTGGAGGCTCCTCAAAAAATGGTTTGATTGGTCTTATTTGATGTTCACTGTTGCACTTTTGACATCATAACCAAATTTTACTGAAATAAATTAAAGTGATAAAAGAATCTTGGGGGCCAGATAAGATGTCAACGAGGGCCACATTGGCCTTGAGTTTGACATAATGTGATCTAGTTGAAGTTATAGAGGGTATTCCCAGGGAGGAGAGAGTGGTGATCTGAGCAGGCCTGAATGGACATGTTGGTGAAGAAAACAAAGGGGATGAGGAAGTGATGGGTAGGCTTGGTGTCAATGAAAGAAACCAGTAAGGGCAGATGGTGGTGGATTTTGCCAAGAGAATGGAAATGGTCAACACTTATTTCCAAAAGAGAGATGAACCTAGAGTGACCTATAAGAGTGGAGACAGGAGTACACAAGTAAACTACATTCTGTGTAGAAGAGGAAACCTGAGGGAGACTGGGGACTGTAAGGTTGTGGCCAGACAGCATCAGGTGGTTGTGGCTACAATAGTTGCTGCTTTGACAAGAACAAAAAAAAGTGTTTATTTTTACTGCTTCTATCCTGCAATGCTATCTTGTGCACTTAAACCAGATTAACAATTTAGTTACTAAAAGGACCTTTGCTCAGTTGATCCCTTTTGCTTTTGTAGAAGTCTGCTTACCTTATTTCTTTTATTTAAAGATGACATCACTAAGGTCAAAATGATCCCCGTGAACACAATGTGTAACAACAGGAGTGATTCCATCCACTATTGGCTACAGCTCTAATGTACTTCATCTCCTCACAGGTAGCCTGTGAACTCCCCAGGTAGTGTGGTTCAATATCTTACAGTTGTCTTTTAAAATCCTAAATTTGTTATTTGTCTTAATCAATGCACAATTTCAAATAACCACTACAGTCTGACTGCGTAAAGTGTAATGTTTTAATGTTAAAATACAGACTTTGGTACATGGTTTCCCTCCAGCTGTTTGTCTCCGTTTGTCTTGTGCAACATTACACAAATTCAAGGTCTAACATGCTTGATCAGTTATTTACCCATCCAGTCACCTACATCAGACGTCCAGTTTGTTCATTTATTTTGCCCGTTTGCTCAAAACAGTGGTAAACGCATTCATTGTGTTTGTACATTTATAGGCAACCTAACATGTCACGTTTCCAGAGTTGGTGCCTGCTGCTAGTTCTACTCGTGGCAACCCAAAACCCGTGAAACCATCCTGGAGGGACTTGTTGTTTAAAGGAGGCGGTCGATGGCGCAGATTGCCCGGAGAAGCAGTAATTACACTGAAATCTAAAATGGCAGCACTTGAAAATGGATGAACTGGTCAATAATTCACACCGCAGCCTTGAAGTGTCAACCCCCAAGATCCAACACCTGCTCATTTTCACCCTTTCACCACAGTTCATACCAGAAGACAGCAGATCGTAAGAAAAAAAAAATCTTAAATGAAACGTGAAGCTGTTTTAAAGATCAGTTGTGTCCTTTACTGTGGACTTAAGCAGTGACATTATTTTATTTATTTATTTATTTTTTTTTTCAAATCTATTTACTCCTCTCATTTCAGTGGGGAAAAACTTTAATGACTGCTAATTTTCCCCCCAATTTAAAAAAAAAATCTTTTTATTTATTTTTACTGTTTGTGACCAAAAACAAATGCTACAAACATTTTCACAATTTACCAGCTAAGAAAACGAAAACGTAAATCAAAAATAACATTTACATTTATCTTTAAATTTAGCAATACACAGCAAAACGTGTATGGTTAAAACAAATCTTGCGTGGTTGTTTTTCAATCCCACGTACAGTAGATGCAAATGTAAATTCTGCGTTATGTGTGTCAGGAAGTAAAAACATTTTGTTTTACACTTTTAGTATGTTTCAAGTGATAGTTCCGCTCTTTTGATGTGGGGTTTCTGTCAGAAGGTAATGAATTACTCGTTCATTTCTGGCCCGGTTAATGAGCACCAAAAGAAAGTGAATAATTGCTGCCTTCTTAAAACAGCTCCAATATCAAAAATGCTGCAGTGCTTCATGCAAATGCTGTTGTTTAAACTTTTACATCATACATTTACACCATGTGGTTATTTGCATACAATCTATGCATATTTAGAAGTTGTAAAAGCAACATTTCCTGAACTCTTCCAACAAGAATATCAAACTGTTTCTGCTGGAATAACTGTTTAATGGGAAATTGTGGCTGATGTGAAAGTTTGCAAAATGGTCTTCACTTAAACTGTTGAGACATTTTTGTGAATAAAGTTGCTTTTAGGTAGAATAAATCCATCTTGCTGGCTCTGCTTGAATTAGCCATCAAACCAGTCAAACTGTTTCTTTTTAAACTGAAGTTGCTCAAATAGCTATTTACAACCGGTACAACATTTATTGTTTATACGCATTACCCATTTAAAAAGTTCTAAGTTATTCCTTTTGTTTTTACCAATTCAACAAGCAATAAAAGCATTGGGGTTTCTCTACTTCTTAGCAAACTGATTTTTTGATCATTAAAGTTTTTTTTTTTTTAACTTGCAAGTATAATTCATCTGATGGATGTGGGTATGCACTCTAACAAGCACTCCTTGATCAGCCTGATGTGGCATCTCTGAGCACCAGTCATGTATGACTGCATGTGTGTGGTGAGCAGAGGTCAGTAAAACAACGGCATGATGTTAGGCCTGTCGCAATAAACAATAAATCAGTTAATCGCATGATAAATGAAAATTATGAACCTCATTTTCATTCATCAGCTTTATCGTTTCTTTGTCTCTGTCTTTCTACTGAAGACACTGGATGACAAGACGCTCAACTGCTCTTCACTGACCTTTCACTTTTTTTTTTCCTCATTAAAATCCATTTTAACCGTCCCAAATTGTGTTTTTGGACCGTTAAAAGCAACTAAGCTACGAGCTAAGCTAGCAGGCTGACCTCAGAAAAAACCTCCAGCTTGTCGAGCTCCAAAATTCACGGTTGAAACCCGTGCCTTTGTGTAAAAAGTTGTTTTTCTTTGCAAAAAGAAGCTGAGAACTTGTTTACTGATTTTTTTTTTAATTTAAAGGTTTGTGTGAAAAATGCTATGCTAAAGAGCTCAAACCACACCAAGCGTCTGCCATTTTGAGAACCGAATAAAGGAAGGAGATACAGCCCATGTCACGTCAAGAGGCTTCCTCCCATTTTTCTTAAAGAAACACACTGCTCGCTCCCTCACTATCCATCCTTCGGTTCAGTCTTATCAAACAGTCTTATCCGGTGGTCAAAAAAAGATACTACACGCAAAATAAATCAACATTTCTTCTTAAATTTTACAATAATTACCAATTATCGTCAAATTTCAAACACCGTCACACCGGCCTCCCATCGCACCTGTCTTTACTCCTCTCTGTTTTCTCATCCCACCAATGAAAACAACTGGGACAGACAAAACGCTCTTTAAAATTCTATGTATACAAGGAATAAGCAGTTTTTATTTTTAGGGGACACATAAAAATACTGTTCTTACACGCTTCTTTAAACTTCATGTCCAGTCTTAATTTTTCAGTTATGCACAGCAAATCCCCTGGGAATACAAATTCCCACATTACAGTTTTAATAGGCTTAGCCGTCACCTGCGGCAATTCGTCTTTTTTTTTTTTTTTTTTTTTTTTTTTTTACTGCATCAACTCTTTTTACTTTAATGTTTATTTTGGCACTAATTTGATGTTACCAACACTTCAATGTGTATTGAGTCATTAATTCCTAAAAGTATTTTTTCATCCTCCATATATCAAAGCTTTATATTTTAACCAGCCTTTTTATTTGAAGGTATCATTTTCCGTCACCTGAGTTGACCTTGTTAAACAAGCACAGACGTCTGCAGAAATGGTTAGAAGGTGAAGTGAGTGCATCGTAAAAAATAACAGTTTTTTTTTTTATTTATTTATTTGCTTGTTTATTTCACTTCTCTGTGACTGCTGTCACTTTTAAGTGCGGGGCCTGACAGAAGTCCCCCTCAGGAAGGGGATGAAGATTTGTGGACTTGACTGAGTTTGCCGTGAACAGGCTGCCTCATTTCTGACTTTGTTCTCACACATATCATGATCAGTTTAAAAGCAGCATTGTGACACGTTGACAAAGTAATAAAATACCACATGCCATTTGGAGAGAACTAGGCTGGCCGCATTAAAAACACAAGTAGCATCACTTCATATTGCATAAATTCAGTAATTTAGAAAAAAACTTGTTAGTTCTCCTTGTCAGTTCTTTTCCCCTGTCATCTGTTCTCTCCACACCATCTATGTATATGTGGAAGACTCTGGCACTGAAGAAGCACCAGATGGTACTGTCACCTGGAGTGTGTTGGGAATGACAGATGGCCACCTGTATGGTGTTCATTTCTAATAAGTTGTTTTGGATATTTATTATGCTGTATGTATTGGCACTGGTGGGGAAAATGGATAAAAATGGTTCAATGCACGTCATATTGTTGCTAAAAAAAATCTAATCTAGACTTTAAGACTGTGCGGAAATAATGATAGTTGTAGATTGGCTAAAACAGTGAGCTGAAAGGAGGTCCAGTATGATCGTTGATTTGATTTTGGTTATTTGTTCCCAACCTGACTGAGATTTTGGCATCAGAAGGGATTGAAAAGTATCTGATGATAAAATAATGACAATATGGGCAGCTGTGGTTAGAATGGTCGCCCTCCAATGGGGGAGTTGGGGTTCAATTCCACCAGCAGTCACATGTTGAAGTGTCCCTGGGCAAGACACTGAACCCCTCAATGGTTCCAATGTGTGTCCCATCGGTGTATGAATGTGACCTGAAACACTGATTAGTCTCTACAGATTCTGATTAGCTTTGTAGAGATCTAGTACAGTGCTGTATGCATGGGTAAATGAGGACAAAGGGTGTACCTGTAGTGTAAAGTACTTTGAGTATTTTGCTAGAAAGGCGCTATATAAGTAGAGTCCATTTACCATTACCATTTATATATTTTTATTTAGTTGCTTTCTGACTGGACTGCCGAACAACTAGTTAAAATGAGTCCAAGGCCAAAGTAGATTGCTCCTGTCTTAGTACAGCTCCAGTCACACACACAAAAAAATCACAAGAATTCATGCAACACAATTTTAAAAACATAATTATTCTGCTAGAAATATTCTGATATTTTTGTGCCCCAGACTACATCGGAAGTGCTACTGCTAGCTACCACTACTTCCTATAATGTTAGATGTTTATAGTTTGCATGAACTTTTATAAAGTTTGGGGGATTTGATTTATTTCTGTGGTTTTGGCCTTGCATAGACCAGCTGTTAGGTCATTAGTTAAATTAGCCTAATTCTTCAAATCGAGGTTGTTTAAATGAATATTTACAACAGGTAAGATATTATTCATTCATAACTTTTCCATCTAAGATTGATCCTCTGTTGACATCGGTCTGAACTGACCATTTGAAGATATGCCGTTTCATTCGGATTAGAACAAAAACTGTATGGCCAAAAGAAGAATTTTTTTTTTAATGATTTATCACAAAGAAGTGTCAAGCAGTAAATCCCAGAGATGAGATGGTTTCTAGCATCAGAATGTGTCTGATCTAAGATTGTCACAGTGTGTCTATTTGAACAAAATGTTTCAGTAAGACAGACCACTGGTCTCATCAAGAGATCAGCATGACCCAAAGTCAAACTGTGACCAGATATGTACTGTATTATAAATGGCAATTCTGTTGGCTCTTAAAGAGGACATCTCAGAAAACTTCTCAGGAAACATTACTTTTTACAACTGCACACAACCCAAACATCTCATTGCACACACTTGGTGAACTTTAGTAGGGCCTAACTATTAAAACAGTGCAACATGATAAACGGTGACATGGCAAATAATGTCAATTGTTTCCCTAATTCATTTCCATGAGAGGTCCTTTTTGCTTATGCTGCAGCTCGGCCATGTTGAAACAGTCTCTGTAGCAATAAAATCCAAATTACCTTTAAAACATCTTTGTTTTTAAAGGATAGACTATGCTCAACCCCAAGCCAGTGCATGATGTGCAGCTTTGATTGGAGCAGTTGTTTACTTACTGAGTAAAATAACTATTTAGTCTATACATCTCTTCTAAGCTCAGTGCAACAAAAGAAAGTGCAGATCATATATCCCACCCGCCTCCCAGCCTCCCTCTCCTGTCTCTCTCAAGCAAAGAGGTGCACTCCACAGAGAGCTGTCATCCATTGCCTTCCATTATCTCCGTGGCTGGCGGTGGATGGCTGAGTGCTGTCAGACTGGGGAGCACAGGGTTACCAGGGTTCCCAGCCAACACATTTCTCTTGCACAGTTGAAAGCCTCCCGGGCCTCTCATTGGACAGCAGCACACTGGATAAAAGATTTCACCTATAGCCCACCTTTTTATTTCTCCTCCTGCTAAGGAGCGATTAACACAGTGTGGAGTCTCTTCATGACTTGTTAATTAAACTGCAGACTGCTCTGCGTGCTCTAATACTGTTCAAGTTCATCTTGCTGCACCTGGTCTAAAGTAGTCCGGCTCAACCGGAGCTCCATCACCCTGTAGTAGTTTGTATTGTATATTGATTCATTCAGGTAGTTCATTAAGAGTGCCAATGTTTAGGCAGAAGAACCTGTATTTCTGTTCTGTTCACAATTTTTTTAATCTATTTTTTATTTTTTTTATTCACCCCAACTTTGAGTAAAAGTTCAAGAATACCATGCAACATATGCAATAAAATATAGGTCCCAATCCAGAATAATGGGGTATGTCTTTTGGGAGTGGTACATTATATGTCATAGATGACATTTGCAAAACAACTGTGAGAAATTGATGAAACAACAAAGAAACACTCACTGAAGCTCTATACAATGTTTTGAAGTGAATGCATATCGCCCGCCACTTTTCATGCCAGACTGTTGGAACTAAAAGCTTAACAATGAGAAGAAACAGAGCTAGCTGTTCTGGTGATCTCACTGTATTTTGCAAGTTCTGTTATTGTTGTGTGTGTATTGAGGATGGCTTCTAATACATCCATCTTCAGCTCAATATCTGTAAAACTAAGTTGTAGCGATTTTAGTGTAGCTGTGGCAGCCATCTTAAATTAAGTTAATTAAAAAAAAATTGCTATAGATGTGCATTGCATCCAATGGTTGTTTGTATATATCAGTGTTATTGACGGAGTTATAGACATTTTAGCACAGGGCTATTCAACTAAACTGCTCAGGTACCACAGTTGAAGAAAGCCAGCAGCTCAGGAGTCAGACATCCAGCAACTCAAGTTATTATGTAAATAAATCAAGTATTACAATGATCTGGTACCTTTTAAATGTGTTAATTTTGTTGCATTGAATCATAAATGCAATAAACAGACATACTTCACAGTAGAAACATCATTCATAATTTAAAGACTTTGTACTGTAGATGACAAAACTTGAACGTTATATACCTGAACTGAAATTTTGATATCAATAACAATCTTTAGATAATCACAGTTTTCAGATTTTTTTTTTTTCATGAACAAAAGTTCAGTAGATCCTACACACAGACTTTTGACCTGTTTGATAGAATTGTGACAGCTCTTTTTACTCATAGTTTTTCCACATGCATCAAGGGGCTTGAACCCCAGTGATAACTGCTCGCAGTTCTAGTTTGTAGTTATCAGTCGTCCGATTAATTACTGGATTCAGTGATTGTGTTCTGTCTATATGAACTGAGTAAATTCTGGTTTAGAAGCTGTGGATGTTGTTAATGTTTTCATGCTTTAGCTGATCTGATGTTTGCGCTTGTTGCACACCCAAAAACACACCTCATTGGTTTGTAAAAATTCATTAAACTTTTGCTCTCACAACACCATAGTAAGTAAAGTAATATAAACACTTTCTAAGTTTATCTTTGTGGTTATTATGCCTTATTGTAATTTCTGCACAAACCAGCTTCAGGATCTTAATGAACTGAGCGCCACTCCTGGGAGTGGAAGACTTGGATGTGTGGAGGAATGCATGATTAATCCTTAAAATGCCTCTGGAATCCACCTCCTTGGTGTCGATCCAATTTGACATCAAAGAACTGAAGAAAGAATGAAAAAACAGTTTGCTTTTCCCAGTTGTAATATTGCCCTTGATATGATTAATTATTAAATTATTATGATGCTGTATGTTTTACTGTTGCTCATAAATCAATGATGTTGTTCCCACTTTGATAATAATTATCATAATGATGTTGTGTTGATGAAAATATAAACTGAGGCCAGTGTGTTGCAGTTTGGGATTTATTTTATGCTTTACACAAATAACAATTAAGTTTGAAAAACAGAAGTACTGTAGATGGATTTTAAATTGAAACTTCTGATCCGTCATTCTTTGTCATTTGACATTCTTTCTGTTTAATATTTTGGTAATTTTAGTCATTGCATTTCCTTTTTAAAGAAAACTCATTATTCATCAGCATCTTTCCCAAAGATCAGATCTTAAGACTGAGTGTTTCTCTCT
>JARVGV010000192.1:19637996-19650478 GCA_031762435.1 Hypsolebias longignatus | reverse complement strand
AAATAAATGATGGCAAAAGGACATCCTATGCTTTTTATTTTTTTAATTCCTATTGAAAGTTTTATACCAAAAACATATCGTGATATATATCGTTACCGCCGCCCATCACAATTCATATCGTGATATGAATTTTATGCCATATCGCACATCCCTAGTGGGTTGCCAATATGATACATCAGCAACATGTGTGGTTTAGGTCCTGTTTTTTGAGAGGAGATGTTAGATTTGCCCAATACCTCAAGCCTGTTGTTCAAATTAGGACCATATTTGGAAATTCTTCTAATGCATCACAGAGTGAAAAGTGGCATAACTGACATATCATATCCACTGATACTGATGGACCACTTTTTTAAAAATGGTAATAAAATGTAAACAGTGCATGCTAAACCTAAATGAGTTATCTTCACTGCTGCAAGGAAAGCTAGGCAATAATGTACCGTATTTTTCACTATAAGGCACACTTAAAATCATTTAATGTTTTCAAAAATCAGCATTGATCCTTATAATCCAGTGCAACTAACGTATGAATTCTGTTTGTGCTTATTGACCTCAAACCAATTTTATGTGGTTATTTTGAATGAGTTGAATAAGGTTCGACTTATCTGACTGTTTTGTTTTGCTTAATACACTTTATAATCCAGTGTGTATTATAGTCCGAAAAATACGGTAATTGTCTGTGTTAATACCGGTATGTGTGTTCATTTGTCGCTTTCTGTTAGTGAAACGTAAAATAAACACAAAACAAGTTTAAATGCAAATTAATCATTGAAGGTACTGTACATGTGCAGCAGAAAAAATTTTGGAGTCAATCTAGTTCTAGTTTTCTGACGCAGCTAATTAATCGTTGAAAACACAAAAATAGCAATAACTGTTGAACTTACATGTGTTGAGCTACAATTTGGTCTTTTAGAAGCTGAGAGTCATACCTGTTTTATTAGTGTTTTGTGTTTTCCATGTGTTTATTTGACTTACTTGTGTTTCCTGTCTTCCCTGGTGTTTCTTCCTTCATGTTGCCCTATACTTCACCTGTTCCCAGTCCCAATCACCCAGGTGTTTTGCCATTGTGTCTCTCTTTAAGTTCAGTGTCTCTGTGTTTCCACCTTGTCCGTGGATTGTGCTTTCCACTGCCATCATGCTCTGTTCCTCTGTGCTTCTCATGCCCTGTCTAGCCGTGTCCCTTGGTTTTAAGTTTTGCTGCCATGTGCCTTTGTTTTGGCATTTATTTAATAAACTCTTTACCCGCTTGTTCCTTTTCGGGTCGTGGGGGTCACCGGCGTCCATATCCAGCAATCACTGGAAAGGTTGCCAGTCCAACACAGGGTCACATGGAGACAAACGAGACAAACAACTATTCACTCTGTCACTCACACCTAGGGACAATTTAGAGTTACCAATCAGTCTAACATGCATGTTTTTGGTCTGTGGGAGAAAACCGGAGTACCTGGAGAAAACCCATGCAGGCACAGAGACCCACAAGATTTTTGTTTGAAACTTTGACGTAAATTATTAGCAAGCAAAGCATTATTTTAATTATTATATTTAGGGTGGAATTGTCTTTTTTTTTTTTGGAGGTGTGGGGGTGGGGTGTTTGATCTTTTTTTATCTTCTTTATAACCTAACCATTACTGTATTTTTCTTTCCATTTTCTTTTCTTTTTTCAATTTCCCATTCCCCTTGTTTCCACTAATCATCCACTTCATATACAGTTATTCATAGTTTCTTAACTAAAACAAAGAAAAATGATACAACATAAATGGCCAGTCCTCAGCAAAGAAAACATGTTCTGTGTGCAAACACCCAGCCAGCAATCACTTGACAGACACATGAAACACCCAATTATTGGCTACCAGCAAACAATTATTCACATTATTCGCTGGGTCATCATCCAAGGCCGGCAATTAATGAAGGCTGCAGCCAGCCATGAAGCGGACATGATGGGCGCATTGCAACGGCACTCGTGGGTGGTGATGTGGGGAAAATAGGAGAAGGATGTTTGAGCATGTTGTCAACAGGCTTGAGATGTGGATGACAAATGACCAGTTGTGGTTTATCATCCAGCTGATGTCTGTGTTATTCACAGGACAGTGTTTGATTGAATAATGGCGGCATAAAAGAGAGCAATGGGATGAATACAGAGTCAATGCCTGTTTTGTTTTTCTGATTAAAACCCCCTCTAAACGAGACTTACTGATGCTCTCACAGTCTTAAGACTTGTTGCTCACCCAATGATCAGTGAATAAGTCTATGAACTGATTAGTCACCCTGCAGCTGTGATTGCCCCAGTCCTTCCTATAGTTTCTCATTTTATGTTCATTTGTGACCCTGTCTACAATCCTCTGAATATCTTTATAAATTATTTTCTGCAGCTTTTGTTGCACCTATCAATAGTTTTTGGTAAAAAAAATTAAATAAAATCCAAACATTAATTTTATTGCCCATTTTATGAGGCCCAAAACCCGGGCCCCATGGGGGTTAGAGTTTAGGTTTAGGACTAAGCATCAAAGTTCATGCTCAGTAATCAAAGTAGAAAATCCACCAAAGTTCAGTCAGGTCATCTGGATGTTTTTTATTTATTTATTTTTGTTTGTTTGTTTGTTTGTTTTTAGATATTTTGTCCTTCATCCAAAGGACTTCGTCAGTTCGAGGAGCCAAAACAAACAGAGTTCCACAAGCAGCACACCCACATAGTGGGCCAACCAGTTTTATGGTGATAAGATGGTTTATGGGGCCTGCCTTTTCCCCAGCCAACTCCTCTGAAGCAGCTGTTGCCAAAGTGGTTTAGAACATCAAAATTAAAGCTCAGTAATCCTATTGAGTAAGCTCTACTTATGGGACTGAGTTTGTTGTGGCTCCACGGACTGATTGAGTCCTTTGGATGAAGGACGAAATATTTCAACAAAAAAAAGGCAAAGAAAAGAAAAGAAAAGAAACAGTCTAGAGGACCTGACTTAACTTTGATTGAGCATGAATACTGATGAATAATAAACCATTTAAATGTTCTATATGAATCACAAAATCTATTCTATAATCTTCTAAAATTGAAAACCATCAAGCTGAATGTCCTTCTTGGCTTTCCTAGTCATGTTTCTGCTTTGAATTAAAGGTGCTTATGAGTGAAATGCGTTCTCCTTCATGAATGTGTCAAAGAGGAAGTGGAAACATAAAAAGCTGTGCTGCCTCAGAAATTACTACCTGCTTTTGCAACATAAAAAAAAAATCATTCTAGTCTGCCTGATGCTGATATTAAAGCTGTCTGGTGCTTTGAAGACATGAGCTTTTATAGAACGAATGCTATTCATCAACACTGTTTCAGTCACAGATGGTGCTGGAGAACAAATGCAAGATAGATTAGGGGAAAACAAAAAATATATATATACCGGTACTCCTGTCAATTTAGAGGTTGTATTTTTTAAATGTTCCAATCTTTTATGCTCAAAATTTCATGCTGATGTGCAAACAGATGCTCATGATTGTTTGTATACAAAGCTCAGGTGAGTTTTGAAATGTTTCTAAGCAAGCCATTGATGCGCAGTTAGTCAGAGAAGTGAGACGGAACTGAAAAATCCCAGTCAGTCATCATGACCTTGCTCCAGACCTCCCAGCAGTAAAACGGATCAATACTCCGCTCTGCAGCAGAACCAGCTCTGCAAAGCCTCTCATCGCTGCCTACACGTCCATTAAAACCACACACAGACACTTTTTGATGCTCGCACACATCCATGTGCAAACATTTTAGAGTCAAGCTTCAGTTCAGGTTGCCCACACACTGCACTTCAGGACAAATGTGCTTGGATTTTTCTCATTTGAACTATATTTTTGGGACACAGCTACGCTTTTAAAAAAATATTCAGTTGAGTGAAAGCTGTTTTATAGATGATCCTTGCAGTGTGGAGCTAAGGTGCACAGATGGTGCAGTAGTTTTCTTAGAATGAGTTTTGTTTTTTGATTAAATCAAAGCTAAAGTATATTTTTCATGTAAGCATGTCAACCCATTTCTCCTGCAAACACAAGATACGTGTGCATGCTCTTCCAATCATTTCAATTCCCAGACTTATTGAAAGTAGGTCGTAATATTTACTGTGTTAACGAGTTTCTATTTTTGCATGATTAGCATGGAGTTAGTGGGGTTTGAGGAGGGAATTGGGTCTCAAAATAATCCACTGAACCTCAAATACAAATGCAATGCAAGCAAACTGCTCTTTTTTTTCTTGATTATTTGTATACAAGATGAATTAGTGGCGTGTTTGACTCGCTGGCAGCTGAAACACAGAAGAATGCCTGTTTTTAAACCGTGCTCTTTGTGTTGCAGTTATTATAGTACATGTTATATTAATTTGCCAGCTTGGTAAAAAAAAAAAATTGAAATAAGAACTCATGCACATCTGCCCTTTCTGGCATTATCCCAACTGCTCTTCAGCTCTAGCATCTCAAAAAGCCCACCAGCCCTTATGATTTGCAATCATTGCAAAGTTCAACAGATCAAAGCCCACTTCTACCAAACAGTGTCACTGACAATTATTTTGTGTGTTTTGTTTCTATGGGCTGTTTGTGCAGCCATTTGCATAAAGTCCTTGTGTCTTGATGAGACACTTTGTGTACCTAAAATGAAATTGGTGGCGCTCGCTGGGAGCTTAAAGAAGCAAACAGTCACTCTGGGAGAGTGGAAATTTAATTTATAAAATACAGCTGCATGTAGTGGCGTGTTTTATGTCACTTGCACATATAACAACACAGAAACACCAGATGTTCTTCCGTGTCCTAAAGTTATCTGCCCCCTGAGAGAGCAGAGCCACCTGCTGGAGAGGCTCAGCTGCTGATCCTTCACGACCTTGGGCGTCTATAAAGACGTCCGTCTGCTTCCTGAACTCACCGTCCTGCTGTGGTCCTTTGAGCGTAGATTACAGCTGATGGTGTTGTGGCTCACTGACTAGCACTGTCACATCATGGCACTGCAAAGCATCCAGTGGAGCAAAATGTGAATCACTTTTTTGTGTGTTTGCATTGACTAAAAGACACTTATATAATTAAGTTCTGGATGGTAATGTAAGAAACGTGATCCATTAAATTGCATATTATTTTAGTATCCTAAAACTGGCTTGGAGCTATTCAAGTAGAGAAGTTTAGTTAGTGCTGTGAAACATGACTAGATAATCATAGGCGTATCCACGCCACTACACGCAGCTTTCATCATATGGCTTAGGGTTGACATGAAGAATAGTGTCCAGGCAGGATGGAGAAAAGTTTCAAGTGTTTTGTGACAAAGGGGTGGCAGCAACTCTCAAAGGAAAGGTTCATATGACAAACGTGAGACCAGCTGGACAAAAAGACAGGAGAAAGAACTGGAAGTGGCAGAAATGAAGATGTTGAGGTTCTCCTGAGGAGTGACATGGATGGATAAGATTAGGAATGAGATCATCAGAGGCACAGCACAAAATACAAGTAAATTAAAGTGCTATGTGTCATCATTGTATGTTCCAATGCAATGACGAAATAAGTTCTCAGCTTTTTTTTTTTTTTCATTCAACCTTTATTTAGGCAGGTTAATCTCATTGAGCCTCGAGGACTCATTTACAAGAGAGACCTGGCTACAAACTAAGGATGATGACAACAGCAACGGGAGATTTTCCTTGGACAATCAACAATAAATGATCATAAGAGAGAAATACAGATTTTTTTTTTTTAACAAATTAAAACAAAGATGTCAAAGTTGCAAAACAGACAGATTATAAGGCGAGATACACCCGGGTGGAGCAGTGGGCAGCTGTAAGCGCCCTGGGAGTAATTAGAGATTCGGTGTCTTACTCAAGGACACCACGACTTGTGGGCATGGCAAGGAGCTGAATCTGCGACTTTCTGGTCCCAAGTAGACTGTCCCACCTCTACACCATCTCGGCCCCAACAGGTTGAACAACTGGGAGATAAAGTTATAGAGGCCAGGCTTAGATGGTTTTGAACATGTCCAGAGGAGGGATAGATAGCTTTATTTGTCCCCATAGGAAAATTGGTTTGCAGCATTGTCAGCAGCTATTTACATAAAAGACATATGCATACAAACATGACATTAACATCCATAATTATGGCCAAGACGTTTGAGCTTAGTAATTTATGATACCTTGTTATTGTTCAATGATTTACTCGCTCGTGGTATGAAATAAAATGTCCTGTTTCTTTAGAATAAAGGAAGGCAGTACCTTTGCCCTGAAGGAAGCAACTCAAATGAGGGTCCAGAGGAGGGACAGTGGGTATTTTGGTAGAAGGTTGTTAGAAGTGCAGCTGCCGGATGCAGTTAAAGATGACATGGAGGTAGTTGGAGTGAGGACAGAGTGACTCCTGAAAGGGGAACAGTCAAAAGAAGAAGATGGCTTAGCATTTAGGTTTATTAACGTGCATAAAATAAAATAAAATAAAAAATAAAAAAAACATGATAATATCTTCACTGATTGCTTTCTCATCAACCATACATGTGTTCCCCAAAGATCTAAATAAAAATAGTTTTGATGACAGTGAGCGCAGACAAAAAGTTGAATTGGCCTCGTTCAAGTAAAAATGTAAAAATGGTGTGGATCCTTCACCATTGCTTCACCTTCACCACTGAACAAAACACAGAAGAATTAACAGCTTGGGAATTTATTTGAACAGTCATAATACAGTGTTACTGGATCCCTCTGCACCCTTGGAGATATAACAATGAAACTTATAATTAGTTTTTTAGTCATCTAAAAGGTCCTAATGAGACAAAACTTTGGTACTCACCTTCATCACTGCTGAACATGCTTTCAAAACAGTGGTAGACATTTTGACTCTAAGCAAAGTTTTTTTTTTTTTTTACATTTTTTAAATTATTATTATTATTATTATTATTTTGTGTGTTTAACAGTGTGGCATTGTCTAACCAAAAGTATTTTTTATTTTTTAAACTAAATGTCATTTAAGTATAATTTTCAGTTTTCCAGACCCCTACAATAACAGTCCAGAAAATAAAAAATAAAAAAAATTAAAAAAATCTTAATGGAGCACAAAAAGCTGGTCCAACACAACAAACTTAATTACATTTATTTGGGGTAAAAAAAAAAAAAAAAGAATAAAATACCACTTTTACTCTTCCATATACAGTATCAGACTACTGTATAACAAAAGTATAATGAAGCCCCCCCCCCCCCCAATTCATTCTTGCTTGACTAAAAGGAGTTAAATTTGTTGAATTGAATCTTTCCATGAGGTGTTATGAAAAAAGATGTCACAATGATCAATCCACGTTATTCTCTCTGTGATGAAATTGGAGAAATCTGTTATATGAAACCGGTAAAATGATGTGAGGATGTGTGTGTGTGCGTGCGTGCGTGCATGTGTGTGTGTGTGTTTCCCTGCTGTGTTACTCTCCTTTACACAGGAACTATGTCCTGCTGTGCAATCATGCTCAGTGAAGCCCATCCCACCCCCTGCAGACACACACACTCACACAAGTGCACACGTTCAGTACATCCATGCTGCACACAGCCCAAGGAACGGCAGGTTATAGTAACAGTGTTTTCAGTTTTCTCAATGCCCTCAGTGAAGGAACTGATCGAAGCCCCTTCCCATTGGCATTAAATATGCATGTCTGCCTTTTATGTGGGCGCTGAGCTGTGTTTTTGTGTGAGAAGTCCTGAGGATATTTTCCTATGCTTGCAGCCCACCAATTTTTTTTTATCTTCATCTTTTAATTAAGAAGGAGAATGAGGTCTGCAAGAAAAAAGAGCTAATCTTTATTAAATGGAATTTCTGGAACACTGGGTCGCTCCGAGGGCTGGTTACGAAACATCCTGATACGAGACACCACAAACTCCCCGGCTTTACAGTCCATTATTCCTCATCACTTCGCATTAGGAGACAAAGAGGAAAGACCCCACTGATAGACCACAAGGCACAGGGGTTACACTACCTGATAATTCTGTAGACCGCTCACCTGTAAGATGTCATTTTCTTTGAATAATGTAAAGCTAGGAGCTCAGCACTGATGGAATCCCATTGTTCGCCCCGTCAGAAAGCTATCACCAGCTCAGGCACAGCTTGTGGGACTTAAATGTGGTTCTGTCTTGTGCTAAAACATGACAATCAGTCATTTTTTGACAAGTGTCTGTTAGAGATGGGGTCTGTGCCCATACCACCTCCTCTGGCTCCTCAGCAAACTGTGATTGCCAAGCTGGCTGCTGTGAGCATCACTGGTCGCTCCTATTTCCTCCCTCAGGTTGGCTCTCTGCTGTTCGATTATCCCTCTATCTGTAATTAAAGGCAGTCATGGGGAACGGAGATGGAGTGAGAAAGGAAAATGGCTCAGGATAGGTGTTCATATTTCACACAGAGGCTGGCTGACAGAAAGCATCCAGGCCTTTCTATAGCCCCAGGGTTGGTGTAATTAGACCATTACAATGCCATTTTGGCTGATGGGTTTTCATATCTTAAAGCCATAAGTCAGGCTTTTCAATATGGAGTTCTATCAAAAGGGTATGAACAATTAATATCTTACCTGTTCTAGACTGCATTTTGAGCAAACTGATTTTGATTGGATTGATGAGCTAATGGCTACTAGGAGCAAGGTTACTACAAAAGTTGATATCTTAAACCAATTTAAGATATAGTTCAGTTTCAGTTTGTCTGAATGTTACTTTATAGGGATTTGCATCATTGCCAGGCCTTTATGACAATTTTCTTGTAAAGTGCTATGAATTATTATTATTATTTATTTATTTATTTATTTTTACTGAAGGTGTTTTAAGAAGCTTGCAAGCCACATTGGTCTTGACCCTGCTTTGACTAACCGTTTACCAGTCAGGACAGGACTCAGTCCAGTGGTGTAGTCTACATTTTTGTAGTGGGTATACTGTGCTTAGAAACCAAAGTACACCGGTTAGTACAATGTAATCATCAATTTATTTTTAATTTTAAGCATATTGAACATTTCCAAATTTCTCTGATGCTTATATTTGAATAAATGTACAACAGACTGTACAACAGTTGGCTTTTATAATTTATAAAACAGTATCAAAGCAAAACACGTTCAAGTATTAGGAAGTAAGTACAGAAGTATTAATTATACATTAATTCGCTGGATATGCAAACGTAATAAACAAGTGCTGCATACTGATAGATTGTTACAGAAGCATTTAACTGTCGTTTAATGTATCAATGACACGTGCCTGGATATGTTGTGTATCATTGGGTACTTTTAAGAGGGTATGCTGAAATTATCAAGCTTTTCTACTCCGTATGCCCGTGTATCACGTAGACTAGACCACTGACTAAGTCACAGTTCTTCTAAATGAGATTTTTCAAAGAGCAATGTACAATGAGTGAGATTCATAGATGTATATATTGGAAGTTCAAGTTCCCCTGCCTTCCCTCATTATTAGGAATTCAAGCTGTTTTATGGAATTTGTCATTTTGGATTTTTTTGGAACAAGCTTCTGGGCACTTGAAATGCTCCATGGACACAGTCATGGTGTTAAACGAGCTTTGTGTTGAGCATGAATTCACTAATTACAGCTAAACGTTTTAAGAAAATGAATGTCTAGCCATACAGCAGTACTGTAAGAACATGACTCAACAGGAGACGTGAAGAAACCTGAGGTGCATTTTTTTATTGCCACATTGATTTACATGGAGAAGAAAGGACTGAAAACTTGTCCTGGAACCACCCAAAAAGTGAAGCTTGTTCCACTCCAGCTTCAACTTCTGGGATCCCTTCTGAGGATCATCAATACATACGGTCTATGACAAGATATTAATTATTCATAACCTTCTACCGAATCCCACTTTGAAAGATCTCAACTTTCTTAAAGGGCGAAGGTATGAGGAACTGTGGTCAAAATGAAAACCATTGCTTAGGTCACAAACTTTGACTATTCAAACTCTTTTTTTTTGCCTTTATGCTGCAACATCGCACCACGTTCTGGTTTAGTGTTGATCACAATGTATGTGTGGTCGTACTGTAAAACTGTGAATCATAAGCCTCCCCCGCAATAGATATAAAAAAAACGGCACCTTGGTCTTTATGTATGTGTGTGTGGAGGGGTGTTGGTGAGAATAAATAAAGATAATACTGACAAATTCATTTTACTGGCACGTACCAAGACTGTAATATCACACGCCGTGAGCACACCCTGTTCACACTCATAAATCTTAAATCTCACCCCCTTTTTTTTTTTTTTTTTTTTAACATCTTATTGGATTTGTGAGTGTAACCCCATGCCAGGGCTTTGTCTCTGGGCCCACGCTGACTTGTATTCAACAAGATTGGAGCCTGTTGTGATAATGGGGTCTGTGACCCCAGCGGGGCCATCACAGTGTGCGCACGTGTAGCTGAGTAACGGTGTAAAAATACACAAACCTGTGCAGATGCATTGATGCAAGGGGGACACAAATCTTTCACTGGAATCTCAAGGGCATGACGGAGCTGCCATAAACATGCAACCTTGAATATCAGTAAGACGATATATATTGATTATTTTAAAAGGCTAGTGCCTCACACACATAAATAGTTATTGATTTCACATCCTTGGGTTAATACGTGTCGATTTGATTGTGAAAAATGTTAAACTGTAGGAATAAAATCTACTTCATAACCCTGTGCAAGTGAAGTGTCTTCAGTTTTCTAGGAATCTTCAGAACTGTTTCCTGGAAGTCTGATCCATTGGCTTTGTCACAGTCCATTGAGAATAAAAGGAAAATGTATGTCGCCCCAGAATAGATCCCATCTACCATCATTTCCATGTTTCTGAACACCGTAAACCACTGTGCCTCGCAGATCCAAATCTGACCAACGAGCATTCACAAAGTCTGCATAAAATACAACACATAATTAACTGTGGTTTAGCTCGGGCTATTTAATACACTGTTTCTTCTCCCATTTTGTTCACTCCCTTCACTGGAAGAGCCTTGAGGGTATAGATAGTTCACATTTACTGGTTCAAACTGTACCTTCTAACAACAGTCAGCACTTTTTCTTACATGAACTATATTTTACCTCTAACCCCTTCCTCCATGTATTCACTCATGAGAAGTGTACTCTGATGCTTTCATCCTTTATTTCCTCCAGCAGCTGCTGTGAAGTTAGTTAGCCTCACTCACCATGGGTGGTAATAATCAAATTTATGGGGGGGGAAAAATCTTCTGAAAGAAGGTAACAATTGAGTTTTGGAACACGTTTTATTTGTTCTACATGAATTTTCTTCAGCGCGCAAAACAGCATGCCTCCGTTGTTCTCATAAAAATAAGCTGGATAACTAATTTGTGACAGAGGCGAGCAAAGATTAAAAGAGATTCACTGACTGGCAAATGGATTTGAGTAGAGCGCCAAGATGTGTGCGTACCATCTTTGCCAGGTTTGCCACACATTATGGAAGAATGAAAACACTTTCTTCATAACAGAACGATTCCTAAGCTATATTTATTGGGAAATGAGAATTTTTCTAATGCATTGTAATTATGCACACAAACATACCACAAACTAATTTTAAAAAATGAGCCAGATTGCTTTGTAGACATTAAGTTTAAAGAAACTGCGACTCACAGGGAAAAGTAAGGAGAAACTGTAGGACAATGGTAAAAATGAGTGATGATGCCCTGACAAGATTAAATTTTTTGCTTCCAGCTCAAATGTTGGTCTAATTGATGAAAAGCTGTGGTGTTTGGGCTGAAAATCAAGACAAACTGACACCATGAATGAGTCAAATACCATTGTCTGAACATGGTTTGTTCCGAACAGCAATAAAAACAGACAATAAAACTTGCACTTTTATACTTTGTGTGCAAAGACATTTATAAATTTCCCTTAAATACAATTTCAATTAGCTTTCTTTCCTCCGTTAATTCTGCTATCTCTTTTGTTTGCACATTCAGGTCCCAAACAAGCCTCAGACAGATCGTCTCCCTGCAGGGTTGTGGGAAGTTTGTACAAATTTGTGAGCACATTTATTTGTGTTTTAAACATACGTCTAACAGTCAGTGACTCTTAGTTGGCTCTATGAATTCACTGCTTTGTTCTGCAGCCATATTTTGTCTCCATCTTTCTTGCAAACACTTTTGCCTCTGCTTATGTTTGCTTGTTGAGACAGGGTTGATGGGCCTCCTTTGAATGTTGTCTGCAAATAGAAACCAAAAGTAATATCTTAATGGTAGTTTCTCACTGGGTGGTGACTGTTGGGGACAAGCTGGAAATTAAAAAAAATATTGTGAAAATGTCCATATTTTCACGTGGAATCAATTAACATATTTTCACAAATAGTGAATTTGGATCAATTTTTGCTGAGAGTTCACGTACATATTAAGGAAACTAAAGTGAGAAGGTCTGAAACTCGCTCCATTCTGAGAAATAATGTGTCAGAATATTTTGGAACCTCACTTACTTGTCTTTTGCAGTTTATTGCAACAGTTGCAGTCCACTGAAATGCTACCTTTCATCTACTATGATTTTTTTTTTTTTTTTTTTTTTATTTTGTTTTTTT
>JARVGV010000192.1:19531398-19548816 GCA_031762435.1 Hypsolebias longignatus | reverse complement strand
TATCTTTCATCAAAGAAGATATGTGTTTGTTGTAGACAGCAACCAATGTTTTTCTCAACCTTTATTTAGACAGGTTAATCCAATTGAGCCTCGGGGACTCATTTACAAAATAAATCAAAATGCTACAAATAACACATAATGTTGCCACACAATTTAAATGAAGTGTTTTTCCTTATTAAATGACCAGTTTAGTCAACTGTGAAGCGATGTTCTGTCAAATTGTTGTCAATAGTTAGTACCTTATCAGTCTAGTCTTTGTCAAGGCTAGGCTAATGGTTAGCCACATGAGGGCCCATTTTTAAATTATTTTTAAGGCTTATGAAACTTTTTCAAAATGAGAAACTACACTAGCTAATAGTAAACTTTTGCAATTTTGCATGATCCTGCTTGTTTAATTTGTTGTTTTTGTAACTGAACAACATTTGCCTTACTACCGGTACACGAATGTACATGTGAGGAGCATTCTGGAGTTGTTGTTCCATCCTTACATCCTCCGTCATTGACAGCCATTTGTTCTTATGCATGTTCTGCATACAAGGATCATGTGTGGACACAACAAGAACAAACTCGAATCACATCCATAATGCATTAAATCCCCTTCTTTGTGTCTTGACCCTCATATCACGTTATGTGTCATGTTTTACGGTTATACATGACGGCATGTTCTTGTGCAAAAACAAACCTAATTAAAAGGAGAGTTCAGATCTTTGGTAAGAGGATTTTGTGAAAAGTTTCAATTTTTTTTACAGAACCACTCCTAAAAACATCAGAACTCTCATTTAATCCTGTTGATTTTGAAGTTAAAGTTTGTAGTTAAAGGTGTTCAGATACGCGAACATGATCATCACATTAAATGAATGTCATTAAGCATGAATGGTATTTTTCTGGTGGTCTCTTAGTTTATAGCCAGTCAAAGGGTTCTGGGTGAGAGTGGGTGGGCCACCCTTGTCCCTCTGCCTCTAAACTTTTCTTCTCCATGTAGCTGAAGGAGTATGAGCGCAGCAAACAGTCCAGCAGTACTGACACTGCAGAGTGGACTGATGGATCTACACCCAATCTAAACCAGTCCTCAAACTGCAATGTAAGTACACCCTCACACCCCCAGATCTCCACCTGTTCCCCTCTGCTGTGCCTCACTTAACACCCTCAGCTTTAGGAATGATGTTTTCATAGCCAAGACTTTTGTGCATTGTTGTGTGGGTTTAAATCTAAATGCAGTTTTTGCCTGTGCCTCTAAAACTTCTTTTAAATGTACCTTATTGCATCCTCACTCAACTTTTCTTTGACTTCTTGTTCTCTCTTTCCCTGCTCTATATTACTGAGCCAAATAACAATGTAACTTTGCAACTACATTTCTCTCCACCATGTCACAGGATACCTATTTAAACTGGTGTTGTTACAGAAATATTGGGCCCAGGTCTTTCAAAGATTCTCTCAAAACGAGTTGTTTTTGTCATCGGTGTGATCCTGTCCTGTTTTGCTAGCGGCGTCTTTGTCAGCTGTGCTTCTTGGAGAGGGTGATGGGGAAAAGAAAAAAAACCATGGGGGGATTTCCAAGGAGAGAGTGGAGATCTCTGAGGGAAGTGAATTCTGTAAAGACACTTCCGTAACAGATGCTGTGTGTGTTGGAGAGCTTGAGCTCAGACAATCATGTCCTGTTTGTTGACAGTCCATCAGCTGTGTATTGACTTGTGTGTTCTTATATGTTGAAAGGTGGAATGCTCTCTCCTGGTCGTGTTTTTGTATTTTTTATTTTTTTTATTTATTTATTTATTTATTTTGTTGGGTGGGGGTGGTAGTTAATTTTTTTTATTTTTTACTTTCATGGTTAAAATCGAGTATCTGAAAGTCTTGTTTATAACTGATGCCAGGCTGCAGAATGAGAAGGAGCGAGGAATCTGGGCTTCAACCACGGTAATGAGATGTTTTTTGCGGTCGTCATTTTAAATGAGACCTTGCTCTCAACTGACGTACCTGGTTAAATATAAGTCAAATAAAATTAAACAATACATTTTTGTTCTCTGTCGTGGCGAAGAAGAAGCTGAGCCTGACTGGTCCACCAACCTTTAACTATGGTCATGAGATTTTGATCATGACCAAAGGAACAAGATCCTGGATACAAGCGGCTGAAATGATCTTCCCCTGCAGGGTGGCTGGGATAAACCTAAGACATAGGGGAGGAACTCCATCATCCAGGAGGAGTTTGGAGTAAAGCTGCTGCTCCTCCTTGTCAAAAGGAGTCAATGGTCCAGGCATCTGATTAGGATTGGGCACCTCCATATGGAGTTTTTTCCAGGCAGGAGATCCAGCAGAAGACCCAGATCTCACTGACAGTATTATTTGTCCTGTCTGGTCTTGGTTACCTTTGGATCCCCCATAATGAACTGGAGAGTGTCTCAGGAAAAAGTGGCTCATGTTGCTTTCATGACCCAATGAATAAATAGTAGAAAATGAATGGATGGATATATTTATCCTTGTGAAATGCAGATTCAAGACCCAACAGTTTTTGTTTATTTTCTGTTGAGTGGCCTCATATGGGACTAATGTGAATATCATAAACTGACCCATTTTTTTTTTTTTTTTTTTTTTTTAACGGAGTGACTTTATCTAAACACAAAAACTTCCCAAGTTTGCTGAAAATAACTTTCCCGTCTGTCTGGATTACTGTATTGCTATTTTCAACCATGTGTAGCGAATTCCTCATTAAACAGACTTTTTCAGAAAGCTGTCCCAGTTGCAACTGTTTATTTTATGTAAAAAAAATTAAATTACATGTAAATTAAAAAAAAAAAAAAAAAAAACTGGCACATTGACTTATATGGAAAGATGTAAATTTACATTATAATTACATTTCATCTAAACACATATAAATGCTTCAGTGAATGATGTGCCTGGATGTTATGTGTAGAAATTCTTGAACTTGAGCAGTTCTTTTTAGTTAAAAAAAAAAAAAAATCTTGTTCCTGACTGTTCCTTGCTGGAGCTGATTCAGTGAGATTATAAATCATGCAAAGCAGTTTTTCCACTCTGTATTAAAATATTCTTCTGGGTTATGATTGACGATTTCCTTCCAAACTGAGAAGTGGGTCAATTCCTAACCTAAGCCCAGGTCTGACTCTTTGATCTTCGGCGCTAGAATTGTTCATGAAGATGCCGATCATATGAATAAGTTGGTTAAACCTTGCGTTGCTCTTCTGCTGCCAGTCACTTACTTCCTGCTGGATGAAGATTGATCGATTGGGGATTTTAAAGATGTGAGAGGACTGAGCGTGTTCCAGTACTGTGGAGCTATTGTGCAGAAGTGCACACATTTCAACTCTGGAGGTGAGTGCCGGAGGCTGAGAGGAAACGAGGGAGTCAGAGAGAGGGAAGATAAAGACTTTTACACTTGTGCTCAAAGCCAGAAAAGGGGGACCTCTGTATCGCCTTTTTACCCCAAGTTCCAAAATGGGACGCTTCAGGAAGTAGTTCCTCTCTGCAGAGTCCCCTGTTGGCGTCTCATGCTGCTCCTTCTCCTTTCTAGTGAATCTAATTGGGTCAGATCCAGAAAGTTAACAGTTCTTCTTTTCCGAGCACGCCTGGATTCTATATTCAGAAACATGAATACAAAGTACACGTTTGTAGCCGACTTGTTTGCACTAGTCAGTACTTTTGGCTCTTGTGTGGCTTTTGTTTGATGCTGTCGTTTCTGGTCGAACTGAGCCCACATTCCAGGGCAGGCCATTAGCGATTTGGGGGCCAAGGCAGGGTCAGAGGGGCTCAAATGCCGGGATTGTTCTCCGTGCACAACACGCCTTTTCTCTGCTAGCTATGCAGCGCGGCACTTCCAAACAGTCCCTCATTCCTCGTAGCTGAACTCACTAACAGACGGCGTGTGCACAGGCTCATGGATCATGTTTTTGATGAAACGTGTGTGACAGTGTGGTCATCATGCCTTGAATTCTGTTGTTCTTTTTGATTTTGGGGGTTTGCAACAAAGGAAAAGTTTCACTGCGTACTGCAAGTACTGTAGTGGTAAGTTTTTTGTATGTTTTTTAATGTACACCTATCATCCGACCTGCACTGTAATTTGTCTATATTCTGTTTGGGTTTGCACAGTAGAAATATTTTTGATGTTGTCTGCTTGCAGTATCTGAAGCTATGCGAATTATCCGTGAAGGGGTGTGTGAAGTGAACTGGAAATATCAGTGGGAAAGATCCTTTGACTTTGTTTACAATGGTGGCCATTAAGCCCTCCTTGATTCACAGCCTCATATATTAGACTCCTTTTGTCTCGTTCTCTTTTTGCCTGGTTATCTAGTCGTTTGTATGGATGCTTCGCCTCAAGTCTGGGTTGAGAGTTTTGTATTGTTACAACTTTACCACCCTCCACTTCTTTACACTTGAGAAAACTCTAACCAAGGCAGTTATGCTTCAGAGTTATTCAGCTTTAAAAACAAAGTGGCTTCATCAGAAAATATCTGTTGGCTCCAGTCAACTCGTAACCTATCTGCTGTCTCATTTATCAGTTCTTTGATTGTTTCTGAAGCGAATAACCTCAAGTGTCATCCAAACTAAATGGAAAATCAAACGAGTCTCTATTGCAGCAGGATTTTGTGGTTCTGTTGAGAATGTGTCATGGCTGATGTATCAGTGAAATTGTGGGTTTCTGCAGGTTTGGCAGAAACTAAATGAATGCCTGTAATACCTTTGCTCTGGTCTGCTGGGATACCATCACACAGAGCTCTTTTTTTTTTTTTTTCATACAGTGCTGAAATTGGGGAACTGGTGGTAAAAATGGCCTGTTTGGAAAAAACTAACTAGCACAATGACAGGGTGATTGGCATGTTTAGAAATTCAGTAATGGTCATTTTAGGACAATATAATAATTTTGATGTTTCTTTCAACAGTGTCTTTATTTTTCAGTTGTCAAATTGAATTTAAAATTTAATGAAACGCTTACAAAAATGTGCGTTCTCTATAAAACTTCACCACGTTAAGGGGCGTCTTTCAGTCACTGTAAGTTTAAAAACAAAAATGCTCAAGATTATTCCACAGATGTGCATTATTTGTACAAATGAAATCAAACAGTTAAAGAGAACACAGCAGATTTCCCTCATAAAATGTATAATTTTTAAAAACTACAAAAATTAACTAGATTTATCATTGAGTCTCCCTGAACAAAAATGTTTGGGGTGAAGATGGTTCATTGTTAATGCAAATTTGTCTTTTAAGTATACGTACAGTAATTCCTCATTTATCTTGGGGGTTACGTTCCACACACACACCCGCGATAAGTGAACAACCATGAAGTAGGAACACTATTTATTTTTGTATTTATATATATTTAATGCATTATAAACCCTTCCCACACTCTTGCAATGTTCTAAACTGTTAAATCTACATAATGTGAACAACATATGTATATGTACTGTATAGTTAGGCCTGTCAGGATAAAAATAAATCAGTTAATCGCATCATTTTCATTTATTGGCTTTATTGTTTCTTTATGTCTCTCTCTTTCTATTAAAGACACTGGATGACAAAAAGCTCAACTCTGGTGCTCTTCCCCTTTCTCTTTTCTCTTTAAAATCCATTTTAACCATCCAAAATCACATTTTTGGATGGTTAAAAGCAGCTAAGCTAAGCTACGAGCTAAGCTAACAGGCCAACCTCAGAAAAAGAACTCTGTCTTGTCCACGCTCCAAAATTTACTGTTGAAACCCGTGCCTTCATGTAAAAAGTTGTTTGTTTTTTTCTGCAAAAAGAAGTTGAGAACTTGTTTACTGATTTTTATTAAAAGCTTTGTGTGAACAATTCTACGCTAACGAGCTCAAACCACACCGTGCATCCACTATTTTGAGAACTGAAGAAAGGCAGCCCATGTCACATCAAGGGGCCACCCTCCCATATTTCTTAAAGAGACACGCTGCTGGCTCTCTCACTATCCATCCTTTGGTTCAAACAGTCTTATACTGCCGTCTGGTGGTCAAAAAGGTACTACCCACAAAACAAATTAAACATTTCTTCTTAAATTTGACAATAATTACTAATTATTGTCAAATTTCAAACAATAGCATCGGTTATTGCAATAATTTCTGAGACAATTAATCGCCCATCAAAATTTATCGTGACAGGCCTATGTACTGCAGAATTTTACATACCAGCTCTACAGACCAGCCGCTTGGTCCCAGTTGGGCTCGGTTCCGGTTCTGCAGACCTATCTTGAAGCGATGAAGCCCATCGCTCCGTCCAGGTTGATGTGTGCGTGGATAACTGAGCTTCAGGAAGCTTCAGAATTACCGTATGTGTGACTTTCCTGCCAGTTCTGTGAGCTTAATAGATAGCATAGATTTGCATTGCAAAACTTTCCCTCCCTTTCAGAAGAAAGCAGCAGCTAGAAGCACCGTTGACTTCTGGGTAGTGTAGTTCTCTTGACTAGCATTACAGTGTAGGCTTATTGAAAGAAAACAACAACATGGCGGTGCCTGTCCAAAGTTTTTTTTTTTTTTTTTTTGGGTTAACTTTTTATCCCATACCATCCCAATTATGTGAGTAATATTAAAGTTCACAATCGATGAAAAACCGTGAAAAAAACGAGTCCGCGAACATCGAACTGCGAAGTAGCAAGGGACTACTGTAGTACAGAATGAAAAAAGGCAATCTGTTTAAATTTAGATGTGTTGTTTTTCTTTTTCAGCTTGGAGACATTTCATACGGTGTTGTAACATTATTTCACCCACAGATAGTGAAATGTCAGGATGTCGTTTTGGTCATGAGGTGTTAATTTGTGAACATGTTCAGAGAGTTGTTAACATCAGTTTTGCTAAAAGCCAAGCTTTTGCAGACAGCATTTTCTTGTGGGCTAAAAGATAATTCAACAGTAACTAAGTCCCACAGACATGTTGCACATTTGTTCACATCTGTCTCTTGACCCAAGCGGGGGTTTTGCTTTGGAAACCAGTGAAAAACAGAAACAAAGTCATTTGGTTGCTTGATGCCAAAGTTCAGCTCATCGCCACAGATTGAAGCAATATTGTCCAACTTAGGAGGAGCTCGTGTGTGTCATTGTGTTATTGGAGCAACTGTTAGAGAATGAGTTTTGTCTTAAAATTCCTTATATATACTGTATATTGTTTTTTTACTAAGCACAAAATTATACCAAATGACCTTCAGTACTTATTCTTATGTGTTCATGAATATAAACTTCACACAATGCAGTGGGCCTCCATCCCTTCAGCCCATCATCTCTTACCTCACTAACCTTAATATCACCCTAAACAAAACTCCCATCTCCTGTGTTTTAACATCATTCTTAAAATCTCAATATACTGTATATACAAAAGTTTTAACTTTTGGTGGTCAATAAATTTAGGACTGAATCCTAAATCTGTCACAGAACAAAACGTTTTCTTTTTGTTATGTGACCCTTTTTGTCGTTGCTCTCTCGCAGCAGTCTCGTGAACAGTCAGATGACGAACAGTCTGAGGACGCCGTGAAGTTCAAACGGCTGCACAAACTGGTTAACTCAACACGCAGAGTCAGGAAAAAGCTCATCAAGGTGGAGGAGGGCAAGAAGCATTCTACTGAAGGTCTGTGGTCCTTTTTAACTTTTAGAAGTTAATTCTTATTTATTTATTTATTTATTTATTTTTGTTAGTTGTTGATTCCAATGTATTCTGAGTGTTTAGACCAGGGCTGTTCAAGTGGCGGCTCAAGGGCCAAATCAGGCCCACGAGTGTGCTCAGTTCAGACCAACAATGGGTTAATTTTTAAATAAATTTTGATTTTAAATCATAAAACAATGAGAATTACTGCTGAATATCTGGCCCCTGAGCTCTTGGCTTTCAGTAACTGTGGCCCCCTAAGCAATTTAGTTAAACTCCTGAGACCCAGTGTCCTCATATGAGGACAATTATTTTTTTTTTTAGAGAACTGCTTATAATAGAAAGCTGACATTTTGTTTTTAGAATTATTGGGACCTTCTGACAATTTGTAAAGAAAAATATAAAATGCAAAAATAAACCTACTGTCCTCATATGAGGATGACATCATTTCCCCCCCTAAAACCACTTCCTGTACGATGACGGAGTCTAGTTATTTAACTTATTAAATCCGACTAATCCCATGTACCTTTAAGAAAGAAAACGATGCACGCCAAACAAAAGCTTGGGTCTCAGGAGGACATATAGCCCTGGTTTGGATGGATTATGTCTAAACTCTTCTGTGACTGAACCATTTTGCTGAGCCTTTTGTTCTCGCCTTTAGATTTCCTGAATTTGGAGACGCCTCCTCGCTGTGAGGACAACACAGCTCTCTACACGGGGGTTCTAAAAAAGCCACCTTTGCCCCAGGAGGCTTCGCTGCAGTCCCTCACCCACGACCAACTTTCTCTGGACGGAGACTCGGACAGTTTGACGACCTCGCCGTCTTCCAGCAGCCTGGACACCTGGTCTGGACACAAGTTGGTGAAAACCTTCAGCAAATCTTCCAGTGCCCACGGTCTCATCAGGCCCCCGAGGAGAACCACAGTTGCCTCGAGCAACGTGGGAGGCTCCGTCTCTGGTGTAGCGGGCAGTGGCTCGTCCTTCTCAGAGATCGACGGATGTGGTTTGGACGATGAGGGAAAGCTGCAGCGCTCCACAACGGATGGCGAGATGAGGAAGGCCCTGAGCTCCATATCCCACGGGGTAAGTAACAACGAGGCCCTGTACGCCTTCTATGGCCTCACCAAACCTCGACCCAAACCCCATTCTCAGTCACGCCTTCTCATCTCCCTGGATGATGGTCCTCAAGGCAGCCCCAAACACCAAATTGCCAACCGCCACCATGGCAGCTGGACACTTCGGAAGCCTGACCCCAACTACGCATACTCCACCAAACACCTGCTGTACCAGCGCTCGCGCAGTGCCAAATGTCCCATCTCCCCACTGTCCGTCACCCCCTCCTCCCCCGTCCGCTGTGACGTAGCCAAGTCAAAAGGGTTTGGAAGTGGCGGCGGGGGCTGGGTGTTCCCCCCTCGCAGGCTGCGAGGCCGAACCGCAGTCAGCGAGCTGAACATCACCTATGTTGTAGAACGAAGCCTCTATGGCCACCTGAACTGGGCCCAGCTGGTCCGCCCAGTCACTCTTAGCCGCGCTGAGCGCCGCTGTTTGTTGGAGGAGGACCGCGAGGTGGACAGGAAGTGGGCGGCCAGCGTGGACCGCTGCACGAAGCGGGTGCTGTTGCGCATCCAGCAGAAGTCTGTGAGTTTGGACCACGAGGTTCCAATCGGCCGCCGCTCGTGAGCAGTACTTCAAAGTTGCAGAATAGCTCATAATGTTTAGACGAACACCAGAGACAGTAGAAGAAGTCGGCAGTCTTTATCATACCCCTTTTAATAAAGTGCGTATTGAAGAATACCAATTTTACGTTTTAATATAATGGAAACATCAAAAGCTGGCATATACCTTCCTCAGATTTTACTGCCCTTTGACAGATCCTATCGTCTTTGACCTTTAAGGGAATGCCTAAAGTTTCAACCCTTTTTATTTCGGCAGAATATGAAATGATTACGGAAAACGCAGCACCCCACTTGGAAGGTTAAGTTTCATAAGTGCCTTTTATAAATGTCAGATCCCTGCAGAATGTGCACTCGCGCGTTCACACTGATCCCCGTGGGTGTAGGAAACATTGTACGAGCACCGAGCTGCTCATCCTAAAAAAAACTGCACAGCGCCTCAGAGGCATGCTCTATGAGTGGCCTCATTAAGTCTGCATCATTGGCTGAACAATCATCCTGCCTATCAACGTTCAAATTGATGGTAAAAGCAAAACAAATGGTCTAAAATAGTATAAAAAGCTTGAATACGAAGGAACTTTACCATCCTGTAGTGGTTGAAAATGTGAGTAATAATGTTTTGTTTAACCAGCTCGAATATAGTCCCTTGCACAGCGTGCACGCTACAGCAGAAGAGATTATTGCGGCGTGGAAGGGAGGGGGTTTAGTTGAGCTATCCTGCAGCTTTGAGTGTGTCTGAATCTTATCGTGTCCTGGTGAAATCACTGGAGGTCGCTCTCATCCAAATTCTTTTGATTTTGGTTTTTGCCTATCTTTTTTTTATTTTTTTATTCTTTAAGGCCCGTGCCTCTTACGCAGATGTGGCTTTTTTTTTTTTTTTTTCGCTTTGAATTATTTGATAGAGCCTTTGTTTTTTGTTTTTCCTGGATGCATGACCATTCCATTGAACATTACCATCACATTCTTTTCATTTTTTTTAAACATCCTCGTTCTACAAAACTGCTTTTCCACAAGGAAGCTGTGATGTGGACTGCAGCTGTGGACATGCAACGCCGTCAAAGTTACACATGTGCAAAGCTTTCTACGTATTACGATAAGCTGAACTCTCTATGAAGCAAAAGGGAAATATCATTGAGCACTTTCCACACAAATGTTTTATATAAATGTTGATTTGTGTGCGTGTGTGTGAAGTCAGAAAGTCAGTTAGTTTTGTCTCACAACGTAGTTCCTCTTTGTGTCCAACCATGTTCTCTTGGGTTCCTCTAAAATCAAAAATCCTCTCAGATGAAACAGTTTTTCAAATAAATTGTTTCTGCTGAAAAGATTATGTCGTTAGCTCCCAACACCCACGATACATGTTGTGCACAATCGCATACTGTGCCCATTTTTGCATTTCTCACATTTACCTGCAAAAATGAACAGCGTCAGACTCATTTACAAAAAAATGTGTCAGCGTCTTCTCCTTTTGCCTCAGTTTATAGTTTTATATCTTTTTTCCCTTTACAAGGCCTCAATTTAAAATAACTTGTTGAGGTTTTCAAAATTAAAGCTACAGTTGGATCTATAAAGATGTTCATTTGTTTTAATCAAACTGTATCCATGCCAAATTGCAACTGTATTTATAACAAACAAAACTTTTTTTTTTTTTTTTTTTTGCAGTTGTCCCTTGCTTATGGACTTGAGTAAATTTAAATGGCAGCATTTTGTGAAAATAAATAAATAAACAAATATAAAAATTAAAAACAGTACGCTACTTGTATTTTTATTTTTTACTTATTACCAATATTACAAATAGTTTAATTTAAAGTCTTCCCCACTCAGTAAAATCTTCCACTTTAAAAATGAATTGTTACTTGCATAAATAGGCTGTAATGAGGTTATGGTGCAAATAAATAAATAAATAGATAAAAAATAGATTTTTGGATGCACTAGTCAAGCTAGTGTAACCGGTTCCTCTCTGTGTTGTGCTGGTTACTAGAAGAATTAGGCCATGACGCAGTTTATCTTGGGCATGGTTGGTTCCTCATTTATTCTGTCAAGAATAACAAACACAATTCAAGCACGTTACTGGCTGCCCACTTCAAATCTTCTTCATAGGACAACTGTACAAAAGTGCGTGACCATGTCGCACAACTTCTAAAACAAAATTAACTTTTTATATACTGGGGTTTTTTTTTTCGGACTATAAGGTGCATTAACCAAAACAAGTTCATTTTGACAGATCTTTGAGTGCCGTGTACCACCTAAAATCAGTTTGAGGTCAGTAAGCACAACCAGAATAATACAAACGGTGCACCGGATTATAAGGCTCACTGTCGTTTTTTGAGAAAATTAAAGGATTTTAAGTGCACCTTATAGTCCGAAAAAAAATACGGTACACGACCTGACAAGAATAACAAACAAAAAACAACCGCGGTATCTGCTGCCCGCACCACATCCTACACAAAAGAAAAGAATATATCAAAACTAAAATAAACTACAATCTATAGAATCTACAGTAATCTGTAATACTTTACAATCGTGAGTTCACTTAAATATTTACAGTACGTGATGGATATATACAGGTGGTCCCCGACTTACGGCGCCATCAACTTACGGCGTTTCGGACTTACGGCGCCGCCCCCAGTGATGTCATCACACCTTACGTTGTCTTTTTTATGCAACATTTTATGTTTTTTCCGATTTTTTTTTAGGGTATTGTGTTAGCTAACTGCTTGAAATACAGCTAAGCGGCGTTCTAAGTACGCTGTTGTTGTGTTACATTGAAAAAAACGTGTTTAAAATGCCTTTACCGTTCGCCATGTGGTTTCAGTTTCGAGTTACGGACGAAAATCCGGAGTTACGAACGCCACGTGGGGGGCGCTCTGACTTACGGCAAATCGAGTTACGAACGGTCCATAGATAAATTTAGATGAAAAATAGACAACACCCACCTCTTCGTAGGACACGTGTACAAAAGGGAAGGGTGTAAGGAGCGCAAACAATAAAAAAAAAACAAAAAAAAACAATACCACAGAAGAAGAAATAAAAAGGAGTGGCTCTTGATCTTAAAGTCACATGCTTATATTGATCACAGTGGTTTCTAAAAATGTTTACAGTCAGGTATATGTACAATTCAAATAACAAAATACATTTTGTGTAATTATAACAAAATGCAAATACAAGTTTGCATCTTCAATGAAAGTTATAAAGGCCAAGTCTTACAGCCCATAATGAGTCAACGTTATAACCACTCGTTTGGACTATGCTGTATAACAATTGTTACAAAAGGAGCTCGTGTAATAGTTTGTTACATCATGTCTATTGGCTGCCCACAATCCCATATGACATCATGCCACCACATATGTGCAGACCATACAACCATACATTAATCAGACCGTTGCCTGCGTTCTGCCAAGCATGAGTCATTGTGAGTCGATCTGGTGGGTGTGGGTGGGAAGTTTTTTTAGCGTGACCTTCTTAGTGTGACTCGCTTGTGTTTTGGCTCTCCCTGCAGAGAACATGCAGTTTTGGGGGCTTTGACCTGTCCAACCGTTCCCTCCATGTGGTCAACACGTGCTCCGAGGCTAATGTAAGTGCTGGGAGCTGAAGTACACATTTCCATCGTCTCTTCGGCTTTTTTGGTGTCGTCGCCCTCGTCTCGATCCGAGACTCAACGTGCGTCTTTCTCCCGTTTTCAAATTTGCAGAACAAAGAACAGGAGGCGATTTACAGAGAGGTGGTCAAATCTCCCACCGCGTCGAGGATCTCGCTAGGCAAGAAAGTCAAGTCCGTGAAGGAGACCATGAGGAAACGCATGTCGAAGAAATACAGCAGCTCTCTGTCTGAGCAGGTTAGATGGACACTTTCTGAAGGCGTTATTTGTGGAAAATTCAGATAGCATTTAATGCTGTCTCCTATTTTAGGAGCTTGACGTTATGCTTAAACAGTAAAAACAGCTGAAGCACAACTTTATTTAAAAAGGAGCTGAGAAGACATGGTTTGCAGCGATCCGCCTGTAAACTGTCAAGCAGACGTTTAGATAATTTTTTTTCATTATAAAATACATGTCTGTGAGTGGGTGGGGGTATTTGTGTTAGTTACAGAGCAAACACTGTTTCTTTAAACATATTATCCCCTTCCTTTCTTGGACCTTGTATAGTTGGGTGGAGTGTGTTTCATGTTGAGCTCACAGTGATGTCATTGCCCCTCGGGCTTCCTCCTATTGTAAGAAGCAGAAAGGCCAAAAAAAATTAAAGTTTTCAAAATGTGACTGAATTAGATCATTTGCGTCTTTTAAATGGGGTTCTCTTGAAAACTTATGAAAATGCAGGGGTTTTTTTCTTGCATGTTTTAAAATAGAGAGTGAATATTGCACGTAGACTGATTAATGTTGCACGTGTTCATATGCAATATTTTGGCTGACAAAGTTGTTTCATCTAATCAGTCAAACTGTGAAGATGTTTTAGTGACCACAGTGCCATCTAGTGGATTATGTTAACTTGTACAGTAAATGATTGTGCAGACCCCACCCCGCCTCTCGCACGGTGATAGCTGGACATGGGCACCAGTGACCCCCCGCCCCCACAACCTGAAAAGGAAGAAGCAGGTTAAAGATAATCTATGGATGGATGGAAATGATTGAATGTCATGCCAATGGACATCAAATATTAATAGAGCATCTCCTTTTATTATTTGTTTTGCATCCTGAATAATATTTTAGTCAAATAAAAATTACATATTAATAAATACTGATCAGGATGTCTACTCTGAAAAAAAAGTCCTGGCTGTTTGTGCAACCAAGTTAAGTCAGGTCATCTGGAAGGTTTCTTTTTTTTTGGTTTTGTTTTGTTTTGTTTTGTTGAAATGTTTCATACTTAATCCAAACTTAATCCAAAGGACTTCATCAGTCCGAGGACCCACAACAAACTCAGTCCTATAAGTGACATACTCCCATAGTGGGCCAACCAGTGAGATGGTTTCTGGAGTCTGTTCTCTCCCCTGCTGACTCCTCTGAGGCCAGAGCCAAAGTGGTTCAAAACATCAAAGTTCGTGCTCAAAAATCCAGGTTAAAAAAAATCTAAATCAAGTTTTTTACCTGAATTTTTGAGCATGAACTTTTATTTTATTTTATTTACCACTTTGGCTATGGCTGCCTTAATGGAGTCGACGGAGGTGAGAGCAGACTCCAGAAACCATCTTATCACCAGCAAACTGGTTGGCCCAAAATGAGAGTAAGCCACTTATGGGACTGAGTTTGTTGTAGCTCCTCATACTGATGAAGTCCTTTGGATGAAGGATGACGCATTTCAACAACAACAAAAAAGAAACCATCCAGAGGACCTGACTTAACTTTGTTGATTTTTTAAAACTGGATTATTGAGCATGAACTTTTATTGTTCATGATTCCGTTTTTATTTTATTTTTTGCTTTTTACGTGTTTTGTGTGTGAGGATTTAAAATCTAATGTTTTATCAGCCTCATCTCTCACATATGTTATTCTGTTTTCTCATACTTTATTCTCATCTTTTAGTCCAGTCCTGATGGGGCCCCTGGATCCCCGCAGTCACCTCTGCCAGACACCGACACCTTGGAGAAACCTAAGCTTAAAGCCGGAGGCTCGGTGGAAAGCCTGCGGAGTTCACTCAGCGGACAGAGCTCAATGAGTAGGAAACCTCTTTGATTTTTTAGAGAAGTAACTTTCTGATATGAAAACGTTTTCTGTTTTAAAGCAGATAAATGTTTTTTATGCATCTACTTCTGTTCAATCTGAAGATGTAACACTAGATGGCGCTGGTAGCAAGTGGTGTTTGCCAAACAGCAATGACTAAATCATGCTGTGATCTTGCAGAAATATCAACTGTGTTTTAAATTCTCAGGTCATTTTCTTTAATTGCATTATTTCATTCTTTGTGTTTTGTGGATAAAAGTGCTAGTCAATCCTCCTTTGGGCTGTTGAAACACTTCAAAACACAGAGATATGTACAGCAGTTATTTGGTGGAACGTCTTTCCTCTTCAATTCTCTCATGCACAAAAGTGAAATAGGGCCTTGAGAAGCAAGAAAATGCTGGAAAATGTTTAAGTCTAAACAAGAAACCTAGTTATTGTGACAAAGCTCCTAGAGACATGCATTTTATTACACTGTAACCACTAAGAGAAGTTTTGTAGACTGTTTGGACAGGTTGTGTTTATGTGGAGTATGAGTGCTAAACCACCGTTTTTCCTGCCTGTTTTAAACCGAAAGTGACCGATTCATTTTAAAGTTTATCTAAATATCCTTTCTGTGTCCAGGTGGTCAGACAGTGAGCACCACTGACTCATCAGCCAGCAACAGGGAGAGTGTGAAGTCAGAGGATGGAGATGATGAAGAGCCGCCTTATAGAGGACCGTTCTGCGGCCGGGCACGAGTCCATACGGACTTCACGCCCAGCCCCTACGATACAGACTCTCTCAAACTGAAGGTACAGCCTTTATTTAACAACCAGAGTCACACCACAATGAAACACAATCATTTATTTTCTCTTTTTTTTTTTTTTGACTTAATAACAAAGTTAAGCTGAAATTAAAACAATTGAGGAACGTTTGTGTGGATTATCAGTCATTCAGGTGATGCTACGAGATCTAACTATTTATTTATGTATTTTTAAAGGTGAAGACATTTTGCTTTTCATTTATAAGCGTTCTCAAATCAAATAAAAAAGTTCTGATTCCTAGCTTTAAAAGTGCAGCGAGTCTGTTTAAGCAAGCTGAGCTCACATGCAAATCACTCTTCCCATGAGGGTTGTTTGTTGGCCTGTTCCACATGAGAAAGAGCTTTTGGTAACTTTGGTTTGCATCTTCACTTCATTCATACGGTGGCCCTAAGGTGTAAATGGAGAACATTTGAAAAAACGGCATTACATTTGAAAAAAAAACAATTGCATGAAGCCAAAGCAGAAGTGGCCAGAATCACATAAAAAAATTAAAAAAAAACGAAATTACATTAACCCAAAGGGGAAGTGGCCAGAATCATATTTGAAAAAAAAAAAAACGGAATCACATTCGAAAAAAACGGAATCATATTCAAAACATTTTCATCACAAATTTTTTTTATTTTTATTTTATTTTATGTAATTACATTTTTTCAGGTGTTGGTTTTTTCTTCAAATATAATTCTGTATTCTTTTTTTTTTTTTTTTACAAATTTTCTTCATTTTCACCTTAGGGCCACTGTACATTGATGGGACCAGTGCAACAAAAAGGCAATAAGCCTCAGTGAGGAAGGGAGGGAGAGCGACTTGCAGAGATAATGCAATTGTGAACTGTTGCCAAATTCCTTTTTCTAATTTATTTACCCAGTCAATTCAAAGTTGAACCAAATCTAACGTCAACAGTTTGGCAGACATTTGATGTTGGTTGCTTAACTGTTTTAACAACATACAGTCATGTTCAGAATGCTTCTGTCTGGCAACACCGTTTATCTTTTCTACCTGTTTCTCCAGCGAGGAGATGTGATCGACATCATCAGTAAGCCCCCCATGGGAACGTGGATGGGCCTGCTCAACAACAAAGTGGGCACCTTCAAGTTCATCTATGTGGATGTCTTGAGTGAGGAAGAGGAAAAGCCCAAGAGGCCCGTGAGGAGGAGGAGAAAGGGCCGACCGCCCAAGCCCACATCAGTTGAGGAGCTGTTGGAGCGGATAAACCTGAAGGTGGGGTACCAGGAGCAGTGGAGCACATGCGCCATTATCTAGTATTCAATATGAGGTGTTTTTGGCCTATGCATTCCGATCAATTCAAGCATTAAATGAGCTCAAAAATCATTAAAAGAAAGAGCACATCCAATTTTTTTAAGTCACACAGAGACAAATATAGTGTACCTAATTACAGGCTGCACGGCTTAGGATTGACACTAACGCTCAAACATTAACACCCCCATTGTGACAACCCTACCCCTTCACAAAGCTTAGGTCTTTTCATCAAAACCTACACATGACTCTAAGCTGTCATCTCCTCCCACTGAGGCGGCTGACAGGCTTCACTTCCCCATATAGAGACTTCCTGTGGGCTGTCTGTTTTTATCTCTGGCCAACTCTTTAGTGGAGTTTCGGGATAATGAGTAGTGCAGAGCTGTGAATCTGCTTGATCCCAGTGCAGCGGGGGGCGGGGGGGGGGGTGTAGGTAAACAAGTTAGACTAAA
>JARVGV010000192.1:19447144-19461367 GCA_031762435.1 Hypsolebias longignatus | reverse complement strand
TATACAGTATATATATATACTGTATATATATATATATTATATGTGCTTTTGCTTGTCAGTACTGTTTCTAAAAACTTGCTCTGACCACTCAGCCATGTCACTGATTTCATATGCTCCCATTCAACCTGTGAAGGAATCAAACTGTGCGTAGAACACAGTGGAGACATTTTCAGAGGAATTAATTATCCAAAACAAACTGTTGTCACTCAAAACTAGTTTATGTAATGTGAATTTCTTCTACTCATTCTATAAACTGCATTTTCTAAGATGGTACTATAAGGGTACCTTTATAAATGACTTACAAATTGTTAATAACAGAGTTATAAATTAGGCTGTGGGCACTTAATAAATCATTAATAAGCAGTTACTGTGTATCAAATTTAAATAATGCTGACTTGTTTTATTGCAAAAAAGAACTTTATCTGTGTTCTCCATTCTCACTGTACAGCATATAATCCTGCCAAATTTTGAACCTGCTTCAATGTATGAAGTGTTTTTAATCACTGATTTATTAATAATTTCTAATGCTTTACAATGTGTTTACAAACTTGTGGAAAGCCTTTGTGTTAAGCATTTAAAAACTCGTTATAAAGGTAAATTTAATACCAAGATTTCAGCTTTAGATTTCATTTTAGACATCTCGTCCAATAAACTAAACTTCTTTGCTTTTTTCCACTGACAGAGTTTAGTGTGCAACAGCTTAACTCCAGCTACATCTTGTTTGCTACTATAATAAAAACACAGCTGTTTGTCACTGTGACTCACTCCTGCAGGTGAAGCTGCAGTATCAACTCTACAGATATCCTTCCTGTACATTAAACCTCCAGACACCCTGACAAGGCTGACAGTTGTAATCAATTAGCTGCAAACGTTGATAGATGGAGTTCTTTCAGTTGCCATCTCATCTCCCAGAGAGGCTCTGATAATGCTGTTTGTGGCAAGCGGTACAACAGCCCCCGTCTCTCATCATCTGTTCTGCGGACGTGCCCCTGCAGACGGGGTTAATCTGGCCTCTCCCGGCAGCGTGTGTGTTCAGAACGCTGTGGTTCTACTAAACGTGGGGACATAAGAATATAGCTGAAGGCTCAACAGAAATGAGAGAGGAGAGAAAAACCGCACGCTTTCTAGAATAGTTTTGTCACTTGTATGTGTGGAATGTCGTCGCAACGTTGTTCTAGGCATGCGTTTAATGTTCTTCTGTCACTTTATGGTTCACACTGCCAAAGGACAAAAGACAAAACATATAAAAACTTGCAGGCACAATACAACTATACAGTCAAAAGGACAAGTGAAAATCATTTAAATGTACAGAATCTTCAACACATTGAAAACATTAGGGCTCTCAACAGGCTAAATAGTGCAGAAAGTCAAATAAATCTCAAAACAATGCTTAACTATACAGTACTGTATATGCTACCACGCATTGGACTATAGAGGACCAAAACTGTCATAATAATAAATAAAAGATTAAATATATAAGTGAAATAATACACAGAAGAATAAATATATAAATGAAATAATACACAAAAGAATAAATATATAAATAAAAGATTAAATATTTAAATGAAATAATACACAAAAGAATAAATATATAAATAAAAGATTAAATATATAAATGAAATAATACACAAAATAATAAATATATAAATAAAAGATTAAATATATAAATGAAATAATACACAGAAGAATAAATATACAAATGAAATCATCTATAAATGAAATAATACACAGAAGAATAAATATATAAATGAAAGAATAAATATACAGTATAAATGAAATAATACACAGAAGAATAAATATATAAATGAAATAATACACAAAATAATAAATGTATAAATGAAATAATACATAATAATAAATAAAAGAAATATCCGGCCCCTGAGCTCTTCGCTTTCAGTAATCGCGGCCCCCCTGAACAGTGTAACTGAATAGCCCAGCCTGCTATAGATGGACTCAATTAGCCAAAAGAGTTGTCAGTGAAAAGAGGAGGCCTGCACCACTATTTTGCCCCCCTGGTATTTAAATTAGAAGTGCCTGGTAAAGCATAGGCGCTCTTTAAAGCAGAATAACATGAACGCTGACTGGCTGTTGACTGGGAGGAGGGTCTCTGCTGACTACATCCAGCTGGCACACAGCACTGAGCAGAATGAGAGTAAAAGCTTTGATTTGAGGGGGCAAGGCATTTATTTGATTGCCCCCTCTTGCCCCAGCGTATAGCCGGCCCTGTGTCCTTCACTCCTCAACGTAGGGTGAAGTTTAAACGCTGAACTCAGGACAGAACTAACTGAAGAGTGGAAGATTATTTCTCTTACACATCAGATGCAGTTAGTCTGGGCTTCCAGGAACTAGAGGTTTGGCTGTGAATCTGTGGCCGGACTTCTAAAAAAAAAAAGTCAGAGAAGAGAAAGAGTGGAAGAAAACCACTGCAGATAAAGAGAAGAGGAAAGACTCCCTCGAATGTTCTAAACCTTGCTTGACGGCATTAGAAATATTAAGCCACATACAAAATTTAGACTATGCAAAATTAAACACAGCCCTTCTATGAACTTTTTGATTATATACAGTATATACAATGTTGACAGCGAAGTTCATGCTCAATAATCCAGGTATAAAATTCAACGATGTCACAAGGACGGTTTCTTTTTTGAAACGTTTCATCCTTCATCCAAAGGACTTCCTCAAGAAGTTGACGAGGGAGCGGGTGGGCCCTGGAGGCCATCTTAGCTTATGGAGTATGTTGTTGTTGGGAATCAGTTTTGTTTGGTGGCTTCTCAGACTGAAGAAGTCCTTTGGATGAAGGACGAAACATCTCAGCACAAAAAAAGAAGAAATCGTCAAAATGACCTGACTGAACATTGTTAGATAGTATCAACAGAATCTCTTACTTTAAGACATTGCAGACATTTCTTTCAACATTTTTTCCAAAGCTCTAAATGGTGGAAACAATAATAATCACAAAAAGATTGTTCTTTTCATACCGTCGGTGGCGACAGGAGATTTAGACTTTTAATAGCATCTCTGGTTGTATTCCAGTTCCACTCAAGAGTTTGGACACAGTCATCTGTCATAATATCTTCAGGGAATGACATTCTGCAAAATACCACAAGAATTTCACCCACTTTGGTAATGTCACAAGCTGAGATGTCTACTGTGATTTTGGCAAAATGCTAAAAAATGTCAAACGGCTGTCCAAGAACACCATCTCCTATCAGCTCCGAAACATTTCCCAACACAAGTGTAATCACTACTGCTGATGATGCTTTCATTTATTCAGACAAGAGCAGTTTTGTGTGTGTGTGTGTTTTATTTGGCCTATGACATTGCTTAATTCCAGTAAGAGACACACGCTGAGGCATGTCGGTCAGTTTCGCTTTAGTTATCTTTGCAAAGCTTCTTTTACAAAATAAAACCTAAAGTGTATTTTAAACCACATCTTAGAGCCCAAGGCTTAAAACAGGTTGTCTTTAGAACAGTAAACAAAAGTCAAACATTTAATGATCAGCCTAGAACAGATTCCTCAAAGGAATGCGTATCGCCCGCCACCTTTTAAACCAAGATCATCTTGGTCAAACCTTGAAAACAACTTGTAGAAGTCCATCCAGTTATTTCGATCTGAAAGATTCAGTAAAATCCATCCTGTGGTTCATGAGATATTTTGCTAACAGAACTAATTTCAATAGTTAATGGCATAGCTTTAAGCACAGATTTAATGCAATCAGTAAGTCAGAGACTCATCTGCATATTATTATAATATCTGTATAACTAATAAACATGAAATGGAATAAAACAAAAAAATAATTATTCCCTTTTTTAATTGTAAACCTGCTTAAATCTTAAAATAATTAAAAATGTGAAAACTACAGCTTTAAAATTACATAACTCTTTTTAAAAAAGGAATGCTTAACATCCCACAATCTTTACATAACATGCACAGATATGGCACTTTTTTATGTTTTACATTGTATCAGGTTGATTAGCTGTTGGAAAATGCAACATTAATACAGAAACGTAACTTGTTTTCCTTCTAATTGTTAAAAAATACTAATTAATCTCACTTGCGTTAGTCAAAACGTGATCACAGAGTCCAGAGAGATTTGTGTTTTCATCTCAGTCTGATGCTTTTAGTGACGTCAGACAGAATGAAGTGATGCTGGAAGGTGTTAAAATCATTATTATTAACTGACAAAGTTGTTGTTTTTTTCTACTGAGTTGATTGATTCCTCCTGTAAATGTCTTGTATTACTGCCCAGTTACGTGGGATATTTCTCAGGGCAGGAAGTATTTGTATAAAAGTATTACAGAATGGACAATAGAAGACCAGAGGGATGGTTGTGGATATCTACAGGACCGTCCTCTTCTTGCTGCTGTACCGTTGCGATGTTGCACAAATTTCTTTTTAGTCGTGCTTTTCAACTTCACTGTGGTTTTAGGCACTTTGGCTTTGTCCTTCATAATAAAAGTGCAAGATGGCATCCTTTTCCAGAACACGCCAGTTTTGTCTACGTTAAAACATGTTCAGACCTGTAGACCCCCGGCTCGGTGACCAGATCTTTGAACGTCGTGTCAACAAACTCCTCCGCTCTTTTTGTGTCAGCGGACGCAGCCTCAGTGCAGAGAAACACTTTTTAATTGAAATTGTTTTAGAAATGTGTCAAAGCATCTCTTGTGGGACTAAATGCACTGGTTCGGTGGTTGAACCAGTTTGTCGAAAGGTCCAGCTTCGGGTTTCTTCTCGCTCCTCATTTACATTGCCATGTCTCTTCCTCTGTGCTTTGGCTTTAGTCTACTTTATTCATCTTTAAAATGATTTTATTATTCTCCTACACCAAGCCCTAAAAGAATATGTTTGGTTCTTATTGTGAGGTTTGAATGACAATAAATCTGAACTTTGCTTCATTTTAACTGTAAAAGGGAACTGTTTTCATGCCAGTATAATTAAACTGTGTTTTATTTGATGGTGGAAATTTCCCATCATTTCTCAAAGACATCACTCTTCTCTTCTGTGAAGAACAGACAGAGAAAATTAAACAAAGCGGTGTTATCAGAAAATACAAGCATCATGGACTGCAGGAGTCCGTGGACCGTGACATCGCTGTTTTCTGTCACTCTTCCAGTAAATTTGTTTGTCTAGCTTTCAGTTCCTGAAAGGCCACTTGTGTAAACTTTGTTGGCCCTTGGGGCTAATTGCTGAATTAGTGGGTTCTTGTGGCCCCGTGCTAAAATGACCGCACTTGTTCCATATGCATGAAAGTCTCAGCTTCTTCTCTCTTGTTAGCAGAAAGTTTTTTTTTTTTTTTTTTTTACTTTCTGAATCACAGCTGAGCTGCTTGTTGAACTTCAGTCACTAGGTGTGTGTGTGTGTGTGTGTGTGTGTGTGTGTGTGTGTGTGTGTGTGTGTGTGTGTGTGTGTGTGTGTGTGTGTGTGCGTGTATATGAATGTTACAAAAACACTGACATGTCAGTAAAAATGTCAGTTCCTCTTTAGTTCAATCTTTGACTCACTAAAAAGTTGAGTGATCGTATGAAGATAATAGATGGAAGCGTGCACATACACACTTAGTGTCTGTGTGTTCTGTGTGCTGCGAGGCCAAACGAGTCCAGAACAGGAATAATAGATGTGAAGAACAGAATAATAAACAGGGAATAGAGAAGTCAGCCAAGATTTGATGAATATCTTTAGAGAAACTAAAGGGGGACCTCAACATTTTATTTTGCCACAACTTTCTTGCTTTCATTTGTATTTAGAGACAAACATTTTGCCTACAGCATGCATTAGAAAATGAACCTGCAGTGAAAGGAACATGATTGCAACATGAGTATTTATCATCAGTTTAATGCATTTACTGTATTTTGTGTTTTTGTGCATCCAGCCACTCCCGTTCCCCAGCCAGGTGGTTTATAACCGTGTGGGAAAGTGCGGCAGCCGGACCGTGGTGATCTTACTGCGGTTACTTGCTGAAAAACATCAGTTTAACCTGATCTCCTCTGACATTCACAATAAAACCCGCCTCACAAAGCATGAGCAGGTAAGTTCTTCATGATGCAGAGACTCATTAAAGACACATAAGAGGAAGTTTTTCTCTGCTGATGGTTCATCACATAAACTGCTGCAAATTCAAACCTGAGCTAAAGAAATTGATTTCCTGTGAAAATGCAGTGTGAATGCTTATTGCTGACGAACTTGCTGAAAAACAGCTGAAATTAGCTGAAAATGTGCTAAACTTTAGCTGAAATTGAAGAACAAGCCTAAGTTTGCAGGAAAAAAAAAAACCAGGAAGAACACATATTTGCTGAATTGGGTTTAAATAGGCGGAAATGAGCACAATAAATTAGTAAAATAGCTAAAAAAAAAGAGCTAAAATTGGCTAAATAGCTGAAAGGTAGTTGAAAAGGCAGAAAGAAGCTTCAACTACCAGACTGAAGTGGAAGAAGCTGAAATGAGCTAAGAAAATGTGGAATTAGCTGAAAAAGCTAAACATAGCACAAAAACAGATATATATTAGTGGAAATAGTAATGAATTAAACTAGAAGAAATAAGTTGAAAAGAGTATAACAAGTTTGAATTAGCAGACAGAAGAAAGAAATTACCACACAAAATGATTTTTTTTCTCTCCATCGGGATCAAATCAGATGACACAATTTCCAGCACTTGTGCACTTTGGGCAGTTCTTGTGTACAGGATATTTTTTTGTTTTTTCTATCTTGAGTCATCAAATTTTAGCTGAGCCTAAGACTTAACATTCCCGTTATGGAAAAAATAAAATAAATTACTCACTTAATTATGAGTGTGGTTTTCTGTGGAACTGAACACAGCAGTACAGTACCGTAGTTTTGTCAAAAGTGTGTCATTGTGCACACTTTGTCATGTGGACAATTCTTCCAGTAACAAGATGCCCTCTGAAGATATCTGTGTGGGAGAGCAACTTATTCTTGTAAATATAGTGTAGTGTTAAATATTAAATTCAGTGGGAATATGCAGCTCTAAATCCAACAAATTTCAGTCAGGTCATCGGAACAGTTTTTTTTTTTATTTCCTTTTTTTATGTTGAGACATTTCATCTATCATCCAAAGGACTTCATCAGTCTGAGGAGCCACAACAGATTCAGTCCTACAAGCAGCACACTCACATAGTGGACTAACCAGTTTGCTGGTGATAAGATGGTTTCTGGAGCCCACCGTCTCCCTTGTCACTTCCTCTGAGACAGCCATGGCCAAAGTGGTTCAAAACATCAAAGTTCATGCTCAATAATCCAGGTTAAAAAAAATCCAACAAAGTTTAGTCAGGTCATCTGGAAAGTTTCTTGTTTTGTTTGTTTGTTGTTGTTGTTGTTGAAATGTTCCGTCCTTCATCCAAAAGACTTTATCAGTCTGCCAGTCTGATTGGTCCACTGTGTGAGTGTGCTGCTTGTGGGACTAAATTTGTTGTGGCTCCTTGGACAGACGAAGTCCTTTGGATGAAGGACAAAATGTTTCAACAACAAAAAAAGAAAGAAACTGTCCAGATGCCCTGACTTAACTTTGTTGGATTTTTTAAACCTGGATTATTGAGCATGAACTTTGATGCTACTCTAAATAGATAACAATTGCTAATTAATTCCACCTTGATTGATTGATTTGATGTAGATCATGCCAATACTGTATTGAACTAGCTACTTGTTGTCCCATTCATCAAACTCTGACCATCCTTACATCTCATTGCAACATCCTAGTAATTGTTTGACAGTCTATAAAATGTGTCGTATTCTTGGTGTACTTTAGTAGGTGTTGACTTATGCAGATGCAACTCGCCTGTCTTTAGGGATCCTGGTCTCATCAGCTGCGGTTCTGGCTCAGTGCTGCAGTCTTTAAGCATTTTTTTCCCTTCAGCGGTGTGTTAATGGGTTTACCTAGGGTCCGTACCTTGTGCGTAATGGAGGCTTACCTGTCTGAAAGTTTGCAAAGCGTCTTTTGACTGGAGACACATCACGCCTTTACAGTACTCAAGCAGACTCAGTGAGAGAAAAAATTGAGTTTCCAGAAAAAATAAGACGGAAAAAGCATCAATTATATCTTTTAGAAAGAGAAAGACAGCTGTTGTGCATGTGTTTGCATTAATGTGAAATCTGTTCCACCCCCTTACAATTTATAAGAGGTGGCCAGATGGGGGCCACCTGTAATCTTAAAATGACACACCAAAACCAAAAGACTGAAACTAAAAATGGACCATGTAAAAATATGTACGTATACTGCCAGTGATTGCAATAAAAGTCAGTCAAATGCCTTTTCAACAGTTTCATTTCATTTGCTACACTCTGTCCATATTTACCTTTCATTAAATCAGTGGTTCCCAACCCTGGTCCTCGAGAGACCCAATCCTGCATGTTTTTGTTGTTTCCCTGCTTTGACACCTGATATGAATGAACGGGTTTTTAACAGGCTTTGGGCAGAACTTCAGGAAATAATAAAACAACTGAATCAGGTGCGTTGGAGCAGGGAAACAACTAAAAGATACAGGATGGCGTTCCTCAAGGATCATGGTTTGGAACCACTGCATTAAATGAATAGATGGACTGAATTAGGTTGAACTTAGGGCAGCAGTGGAAGCTTTGCTGTCATTTTAGCTCCTTCTCTATTTTCTTTAATGAGTCCTGTGAGGACACCACCGGGGGCGCTCCATGAGGAGGGGGGTGGTGCAGGTATGTCTGGAATCCTTCACTTTCTCCCTGTGGCTTTCTCTGCTAAATGATGAAGGGGGTCTGACCAGACAGACAGACAGAAAGGGGAGTAGGTCAACAAACATTCACATGAACTCACCAAATATGTCAAAAGCACTCTGAGCATCAGTTTAGAATGGGGGGAAGGGTCATAAAACATTAATCTTGTCATTGTTTTAGTTCTTTACAAGTTGGTTATAAAGTAATGAGCAAAGGATGGTCAAACTAGTAGCAACATATTTTTTACAGCCTTCATGGCAGCTTTAATTTGGCAGGTGAGGTCTATTGAGGCTGGAAACAGAATGAGTGGAAATCTACTGGGTCTGAAGAAAAGAGGAGGGGATGAAGCCAGATTCTGACTAGTGCCTTTTATTAACTGGCGTGTGTACACAAACAAGTATATACATATTACTGTTGCTATCCAAATAGTGCTGCCGTGACGTAACAGGCGCTAATGTAAGAGAGGGGCTTACGAATGGCTCTGGAGCTGATCCCAGACAACACAGTTTCTATTTTTTAATAACATATTGAGAATTGGGGGAAAATACATGTATTTATTTATTTATTTGAGTCAACTGTCATTCTGTTTCTGCTTCTATAAACCCATAGCAAATAATTCATCCAGTTTGACTTTTTTCTGCCTTGGAGTTCGTGGATTTAGTTCAAGGGTAACGCTTCACTGAAAGGGTTCAGACTCATTAAAAAGACATACTGCTGCTCTCCTGACTCTCACCGAGAAGCCTAGAGAAAAGTTTCATCTTACATTGGATTCACCTCCAGTTACGTTTGGTTGATTTGTCAATCATTGCAGTTCTTTTCAGATGCCTTAAGCACATACACATACAGTCTGAGAATTTGTGAACCTTCAAGAATTTTTTTCTAGTCTTACCCTAATGCAGCCGTGTCATACTAAATTACAAAAACTGGGTCAATTTCAGTCAGTGCATTAACTCAAGTCAGGCACCCAACATCTTGTCTTGATTGAAGATTCGTCAACAAGACTTTGACCTGTCTGATTTGATGTCTGTTGTTCTTTCCATGTCAAAATCAAAGATCACAGAAAAAATCAACCTTTTGGGAAGTTTTAAAGTTAGCCAGCTGTCATGAGCAGTCTGTACCGAATGCTCAATTTTGTAAGCAAATTAAGAAATATTTTTAAAGTATTTTAATGATTTTTGGCCGATATCCGATATACCGATATGTTAAAACTTATTTGGCCAATACCGATATTGATATTTTGTATATACTTTCCTTTGTTATAACATAGCCCTCTTATTTAGGCTCGTTTGCTACAAAAATTGTGTAACAGCTGTAAGAGCTGGTGACATATACTGTATTCAGTAAGAGACATATGCATAGCACTTGTATTAAATGAAAAGTGTTGAATGTTATTTATTAGCATTAGCCACCTGCGATGCTGTCTCACTTGTGGAGGATTATTCCAGGTTCCTAGCTGCAGTGTGGGATCCTCTGCACTCTTGTGCATGAAGGACAGCCTTTTTAAGTTCAACGTTTTTCTCTATCCATTGTGCCATAAGACTAATCATGCTAACGGGGCTAACACGACGTCCAAATGTCTGTGGTAAAACTCACCCAAGTGCTATCTGGTATTAGCTTCTCAGTGACGTCGGAAATGACGGCTTGTAACTCGGTAAGGCTACGTTGGAAAAATATCTTAGATTGGCGATGATGTAGAGAGGCTCAACGTAGTCCAAAAATCTTCAAAATCCGACATCTTCAATAGAAAAAAACCTTCCACACCTCCGACGTTTTGAATTTTCCTCTCCTCCGTGAGATCAGGTGACATCATCACGTTGTGCTGCCGCTGCAATGTCATCACGTTGTGCTGATACTACAGGCATCCTTGTCACTGGGTTTTCATACAAAAACGGTGCCTTTTATATCGGCAAGTTATTTTGATGGAATGGCCGATGTCCGATATTGAACTTTAACGCTAATATCGGCCAATAACATTACATACCAATAATATTGTGATTTCCTAAAACATATTTAATTTCTAAAACATCATCTTGAGACCAGATAAGATGTTAACAAGGGCCAGATTTGGCCCACATGTCTTGAGTTTGACACACATCCTACTGAAATTTGGACATTGGAACTTGTTCTCAAATCTTTACCATCCAGGAAGTCAAACTTTGTAGATTCCTTAGGATTTTCCTATACTTTTGAACTTACTTTAAGGAGAAAAGGAACTAGGGAAAAATTTTGTTAAAGTGGATCTTAGTAGAGTTTGTAATTAGAAGAGTGCTCTTCAGTATCCCGTCAGAGAGTAAATGTCACCCATAGTGCTGAAAAACCACAAAATCACAATTTTTTTTTTTTTTTTTACTTTTAGAAATCAGTGCAGTTTCACTGCAGGGACATAACTTGCATCACATATAGTATTACTTTACATTATGTACAGTATTATATTACATTATTACAATATGGAGGTATTTAGGCAAGTTTTTGGAAGCAGTTGCACGGTCCTCAGTCAGAGATGAAGATAGTATATTTTGGCTGGTCATCACACGTTTCCCCACGCAGACCTGGAAACCCCCTCAGGTCCTTATTTCTTTCCTGCACAGGATGAAAACTCTTGAATTGCAGCTTTTAGAAAGTGTAGTTTCTGAGTATTAGCACCAATTTTCTGTTTTATGATCATTAGGAAGTTCTTTTAGGTCTAAAATGTGCACAGTGTGTCATGGATACTGTCGGGGGGAGTGGAAACGGGTTAAACCTTGGACTTCTGGAGATTGTGTATTGAAGAGTTTTGTGTTTTTCTCTACAGGTGGATCTAATGAAGAATATCAGTACCATCCCCCAGCCTTTTCTCTACACGAGACATGTTCACTTCCTCAACTTCACAAGGTTTGTTGCATGGATAGCATAGTAATCAAATCTTTATCAGTAGTTAGTTTATTATGGGTGGGTGTGGTGGGTTAGTGGTGGCAAAGAGACATGATTCATTCTTTCATTTAACCTTTATTTATACAGATTAATCCCATTGAGCCTCGGTGACTCATTTACAAGAGAGAGACCTGATTTTAAGAAAGAGTGATGACAACAGTGGACAACAAAGGCAACAATAGACAATCATAAAGGATGTGTACAAAATGAGAATAATGTGAAAATAAAATTATTGGTATATTAAAATATTTAACAAAACAAACATTTAGTCTGTAGGGCAGTGATCCTCACTATTTATTTATTTATTTATTTATTTTCAAAAGAGCCATATTGACGGATCACAGTCAAGGGGAGAGCCGCGATATCACCCCAAGTCACTTAAGTAAAAGACACAACCCACCTATGAACAAAAAAGAAACACAGCTAGCACATTATCTGTTTAAAATATATATATCTTAGTACTGAGATGAGCAGAAGCTGTGGTGCATGTCCTTGACTTTCTTCATGTTGTATTTGTAGCTTCTTGTTGCAACCACAGTGAGGCATTCAAGATGGGCATGGGTCAGTTGGTTTCTCTGTTTTGCTTGATAGTGTTCATGGTTGAAAATGTTGATTCACAGGTGTAAAAAGTTCAGCTTTTAGCTATTACCTCAATTCCATGAAGAAAACACAAGTCAACAATAACAATGAATACCAAAATCTATGCTCAACAATTCTGTAATATGTGTACAGATGAAGATGCCCCCTTCACATTTCTGCCTGCCCCCTCATGTAACCATGCCTAGAACCGGCCCTGTAAGATGCTCCTACTTCCTTCACCGCAGTTGACAGCAGATGTGGAGACGTGCGTTGCCGGTAGCTGATCCATCTGAAATTAACAGGACATTTTTTATGTCTTCTGACCAGTGGTTCAGCGGACGAGCGCAGCCGATGATGATCAGCTGATTCATCTGATATTAACAGGAAGTTTTTTACGTCTTTTAACCGGCGGCGGGTCAGCAGCCGTGTATGTCTATACCTCTACCAGCTGGTCGGACCTGCCTCCTCCTCATCAAGTAGCTTAACACAATATTATTCATAAAACCGCATCAAAGAAGCCCGAGCTGACATGCACAATTATTGCGCAATGCACCAGCACGTTTTAAAAATGTATTAGCTGTGCTGGCGTATTGTTGTAACCTATCACAAAAGCCACCAATAAAGCATGGTGAGCCGCATGTGGCTGTGGAACCACGCAATGAGTATCCTTGCTGTAGGGCGATGTAGAAAACTAAAAACAGGAACATTCTGCATTGGTTTTTACCAGGAACTTAACAAATGTTTGAAGCCACATAGAGAGGTCAAGGTCGAGAGCTTCAGATCTTTTTGCAAGATATTCCAGTAAACAGGATCAGAGTAGGAGAAAGCCCTTTTGCCTAGCTCAGTCTGCACTGCGGGGACACTGCATGTAATAATGTCCTGAGAGCGCATGCTGTAGCTGCAGTCACACAGAGACATGTAGGAGCAGATAAAGGCAACAGACCAAGAGGTGATTTAAAGATGAAAATGTACCAGTGGGAGAGTCTGTGTGAAGTTAATTGAACCAGTGAATACAGTGTGTAGTGGTGGGTACGATAATCACAGCCAGTTATGAATTTTAGTGCACCGTGATAGACAGCATCCAACATCTGCAGGGTGCTTGTAGGAACGTTCATGTAGATAATGTCACTGTAATCAATGGAGTACGGAGAAAGTCACAGTTACAAGGTGTTTCCTAGCGTTCAGAGTTAGACATGATCTGTTTCTGAAAAAGAAACCCAGTTTAACTTTCAACTTCCTTACTAGGTTTTCCACGTGGAACTTTAAAGTGAGATGCGAATCAACCAAGATACCCCAAAATTTGTAGGAGTCAACTATCTCAATAGGAGCAGCATTCGAGGATAAAATCGAGGGAAAGAATTCTGGGACCGACTTCGTGTTTGAAAGAGAGAGATTTCAGTCTTTGTGTGTTGAGGACTAATAAGAAAAACTCTACACTGTACACATCAGCATCATTAGACATAACAGTGGAGGCTCCCTGAAGAGGATGCATTTTATATTGCTGCTACTTTTCTTTCCTCTTCTTCACCACTGTCACCCCGTCCACTGGCTGGCTCTGGTTCCCTTCCTCTCTGTCTCGCCACACACAGGCTGGCTCAGCTGGGTGAGTCATTAAAACCCAGGTAGCGTCCAGCAGTTTAAAATAGTTGCACTTGTGTAGAAGTTTTAATCATTATGCACATATATACTGTATGATCATGACTCTGGGTTATTATGATCACCATCAGCATTAAGAATCTATTTCCCACAAGCCATTGCATTGGTTGCTTTGAGAAAGGAACTGATGGCAAGAACATTTTGGGATATTATGGCCTGACGTTTACTTTAAATGTTTTTTTTTTTTTATCAGACTGCTTATCTCCAGAAACATAAGCCTGATGAATAAATGTTAGAAAAATAAAAAATGTCTACATAAAATCAAATATTTATCACAATCAAATGATCTGATTTCCTGCATCTTTTATTGCATGTACCTGTAAAGAGATTGTATTTGTTTGGTTCATCTCTTCACTCTGCCTAAGTATGAAGGCCTTTTATCCT
>JARVGV010000192.1:19415574-19425897 GCA_031762435.1 Hypsolebias longignatus | reverse complement strand
ACATTTTAATATTGCAGCAAGAATTTATTGTTCAAGTTCAGAAGAAGTTGGTTTTCAAAGTTTTTTAGTCCAGTCTGGCTCTTTTGGAAGAGAAAATCTGTCCTGATGTACTGAACAGTCTTTCAATCCTATCCTAATCCTATCTGTCTTTCAATAATCTTTCATATAGTCTTTCAATAAGGCCATGAGTGTTGTGTATCTTCTGGCTGAATCTCTGCAATGGAATCCATTTTGAATGTGTTAGTGGTGCTGCAGGTGCACCCAGCTCAATGAAGTATATACTGTACTAGAATATATGTCATTGGTCCAGCTCTTCTTGAAGGCAGGTCTAATGTTACTGCCCATTTTGAAGTGATTCAATGGACCAACTCCCCTCTCACCATTGGTAACTTTCAAACTAACAAACAAATGAAAAAAATGAAAAAAAAAAAAAATGCAAAGTGAATGCACAATACCTTGTAACGCAACGCATTATAGAAGTAGAAAGTACAGATACTTAATGTAAAATGTAGAAAGTACCCACGTTTAACTCTACTTAAGTAAAGTACAGATACATGAGAAATGTATTAAGTACAGTAACAAAGTACTTGTACTTTACATCCCACCACTGCATTTGAGGAATGCTATTGCTGTTGCCATCTTCAGTATACAGTACTGGCCACTGAAACGGGTTTGTGATGTTCTTACCTGATGATGGTTGGGTAAAGCTCACAGGTGTACAGGTAGATCAGACCAAAGGCGATTGCAACAGCAAACTTTCCTATCATACTGAGCGTGACAGCCAGAGTCTGGATGTCCTGCAGAGAAGATAGTAGATGGTAATGATCGTCAAGGACACGAGTTTGACATTTATCTAATGGTTTCTATTCTAAGTGAGGGGTTTATTTTGCTCATTTGCATAAAATGTTATCTGTTTCTGAGACAAGCACATTCTCAGGTTCCTGAGTTGTCTGGTTCTGAGGCACAGAACCTCTGAGCCTGGTGGATTGTGGAGTGAGGTTTCTGAAGCTTGCTGCGCCACCAGACCTGTTCCTGGCGGGTTTAAGACCTGAACCCTTTCAGAACTTGGTGTTCTCTGTGTCATTCGCAGTTTCTGGGAGCCCGTTGAGGCGGGAAGCTGCTGTTGCCATGCGGACGAGGTCCAACAGGTCTGCCAGATTTTCTAAAATTTATGGCAAGTAAAATTAAAACAACTGGAAGATGTCTGCAAATGATGAGACACATCATTTTTCACACAACCCTGAGACAGAAATAGGATGACTAGAGGGCTGTACTGCAACAAGCTCAGAGTGCATCATGATGTCACTAATTAACCCAAACTGTGCCCAAATTATTTTGAATACATTTATATTTTCCATTTTATTTTATTTGCATCACATGTTGCATTGCAAAGATGTCCACTGGACTGGGGCTAAACATATAAATAACTCCTTTGTGGGCACAAACTTCTTTCATGTCGAGTTGAATCAGGGTTCAAGTCAGAAAAGAGCCGGATGTCTTTTTCCACAAACATTTTATACTATACAGGTAATGGCTCATGTGGTTGCAGCAAGCAATTTTAGTTTAGCATTTTATCTGCTGATTGCATAGACATGTTGGAAAAATGTGCAAATTTATCAGCTACAGTATTAAAGCCACAAAGAAGTAAAATGCTCTACTTTTGTTATGTTAAGTTTGGTGTTCTGCTCCACATAACCATAGGTTTTTATCGTTTCCTTATGTATTATCTGACCCAACCTGTACTCAAACCTGCAGCCTCAGGATCACAAGACCACAGCGCTGACCACTGAGCTACTGCGGCCTCAAGAACTTCACAAACGCTGAGCTGAAGTGTTGTGTGGTAGTGTCTAAGCATCATCCACAGCATATGATGCACAGATTGTGTGAGATCTTTGTTGAAAACTTTAGCACCAACTGCTGGAATCAACCCTTTCTGGTTTGATTTTAGCAAATTATCTTGTGAACCACTTGTTGGAAATAAATGCAACTATCAGGATGTAATCACTGAATGTGCATCACAACCAACTGATTTAGAGTGAATCCAGTTTAAGATGGCTGCCATAGATAATCAACAGTAGGACAATATTACTTCCATTGAGGAACAATTGATATTTAATAATAATATCTTGCAGTAATAAATTAAAGGTAATAGTGAGCTTAGTTATAAAAGACTGATCGTTTTACGTCCCTGACTCGTTTGCAGTTGCTTTAGAAAGCGTGGCATGTTTATGAAGCTGACATGTGGTTCATATACATTCTGGTATGTGAACATCTGCAAAGGGTTTCACATTCAAACGCAGCTGCCTGGTGAGTAAAAATGCTGGAGAACAATATCAATAAAATTTGACTACAGTAAATGAGTCACTGTTAAAAACAACTCCAGGATACAAAGGTCATGTTTACTTGAAATGTTGACCATGGGTCAGAGCGCAGATCACCGACCCGCCATATATCTGGCGAGCTGCATGGGCAGCCGGTAAACAGTGAAAGTGCTCTGTTCAAGAGTAGGAATTAGTTTAAATTTAGCTCCTGTAGCACTCAGCCTGCTCCTGTTTCTGACTCACTGAATTACACAACCTAAAAAGACTTTTAATAAACTTTACAGCAGAAAAGCTATCGGGAAAATGTTTAAAACATAAAATGTTATAATAATCTAGCATTCCATGCAGGACTCCGCACTGTTTTAATTCCGTGTGGCCACAGCAGGGATGTGTTAATGCTCAAATATTAGCGCAATATCTCTACAGTTTCCTGAATTATAAGCATTTTTATGTTTTGTAAAAACATGGATGTGGCAGCCATCTTTGAGTTTACACCAAAATGTCTTCAATTGTAGAGGTACACTAAATGATTGCTTATCCATCCAGTGGTTCATGAGATATAGTGCTAACAAATAGTTGATTCCAACAGTTATTGTCTAAGTTTTAAAAACTTCTAAGTGTCTACAATATGAGATCTGTGTCATCTACTACCACACTGAATACAAGTTCAATATGTGTACAACTGGTTCTGTTTGCTGAGATTAATTTGTTGCAGCAGATTCATCCAATAATTACTTTCTGAAACTTTCATTGAAGTCCGTCAACCTGTTTTATGAGATATTTTGCTTAAAGTACATAAAAATGAAAACACAGGCATAGGCAAAATAACTAGCTCCCTACTTTTGCCTTCTGCGGTGTGCAATAATGATGAAAAGGTGTTTAAAGGACTATTTTTCATGGCCTAAATGCATGAACGTTGTGAAAAATGTGGTGTGTTTGTGTGTACGTACAGCCGGCACTACTATGATGAGCATGCACGCGACTCCGGCCAGGAGCAGCGCAGGGGCGCACGTCATCTTCCTTCCAATCCGGTCCATAGCAAAACAACCAACCAGATATGCGGGGATCTCCACTGCACCTGGAAACAGCCAATCACAGCAGCGCAGCCTGAGGTCAAAGGTCATTGAGTCACAGACACCATGACATTCCATCTGAGGGATTAAAATAAGCATTAGACGTGTGGGGGAAGCACAGCACGGTCAAATGAGTTCAGCTGTGTGCGTTTAAAGCCATGGTCCCCAAACTTTTTGTTTTGGGAGGATCTGGCGGAACATTAGCTGTTGGATTCAATCCTGTCTGTCTTTTAATAAAATATTTCAAAATAATCAATCCTTGTAAACACAAACAACGCCTATAACTCAGCCAGTTCTACAGATTATGAGCTATATACTGTAGTAACTGAGCATCATCCCCAATAAATAATCTGGACACAAACAGATTGTGTGAGATCTTTGTTAAAACTTTGGCTCCAACTGTTGGATTCAAGTTCGAGGTTCTTTATTGTCATCCGCATCACATGTGGTACATGAGGTGGAACAAAATTGTGTACTCAGGGTCCCAGTTACATCCAATAATAGCAAAAATATAAATTGTAAAAGAAACAGTACTAAGGATCTATAATGATTCTTGTGAACTACGGATTTTAATGAAAGCCACATCCATCCATCATCTTTACCTGCTTCTTCCTTTTCGGGTTGCAGGGGTCACTGGCACCCATGTCCAGCTATCACTGTGCGAGAGATGGGAAACACCCTGGACAGGTCTCTGTCTATCACAAGGCTACATAGAGACAAACTTCACTCTATCACTCACATCTAGGGACAATTTAGAGTTACCAATCAGCCTAACATGTATGTTTTTGGTCTGTGGGAGGAAACCGGAGTACACGGAGAAAACCCACGCAGCATGGAGAGAACATGCAAACTCCACCCAGAAAGGCCCCTGGCTATCCGTTGCAGCCATCTGAACTTAAAAAACACACAAATGGCTGTGACTCAGCTACTATTACAGGTACTGAGCTAAAATTTGGGATCATGTGAAAACTTTGTTTAAAACTTGTCAGCGTGTAAAGCATTGATCAATACACATTTTTGTTCTTTCTAACAGTTTTGGTGAAATAGACCCCTGTTTATTGTTTCTTAACCGACACTTTGGACCTCGACCCCTACTTTGGAAACAGCTGCTTTAAAGGAAGTGAGAATGTGGTTCCGATATTCTTGCTGGAAAGTAGAAGGATCATCATCTTTAGTTTTGTGATGAAAACAGGTCACATAGAAGCATTATTTCGCAAATGAACTAAAGAAAATAACTGTCCAACTTTATAAAAATGTGCATTGTGAAAACTAATCTACAATTTACTGTTTGGAAGAAGAATATTTACATATTTACATATTTGGATTTATGATAGCAGGGACTCTGCTTTTTGGGATCGGCGGGGCTCTGTTTTGTCGACTATTGAAGAAGACATCGGCAGCATTTTCGGCCATGACAAAGCTTCCGAGTCAGTGTGAAGGTGTGATCCGTGCCGTGACCTCGCAAAATCAGCTGATTTACGAGCTAAACCATAAGGTGGAGGTGATTTATGAGACTTGCAGGCCACCTGCAGCTTCTGGGACTCGTCAGCGTGGTGGGTTCGACCCTGATTGAGACTCATAGCATGGATCAGTGGAATGGATTCCCACCATTAGGCCATTTTGAAAACAGAAAGTCCAGATGGACTCAAGGCTGAAGAAGAAAATAAAAATATGTCTGCCTGAAGAAAATCAACAATCAAGCTTATCTGAATCTAACTCCCCGCCAGCCTCGGAGATGGGCCGACTATCAAATTTCTCCTGGGTCATGAGTAACCAAGGACAATAAGCTTCATCTATTGCAAACACACACACCCCTCCCCAAACTTTCTGTGCGAGTTTGTCAGAACAGCTGAAAAGGATAAGAAAGGCCGCGCTTATTGTAGCTGCAGCTTCGTGCACTATCTTTCGGACGACTGTACGTACATGTTCTCGCTGTACCTCGGTGCAATGATAATAAAGCTTATTCTGATTCTGATTCTGAACTGGGGTTGATATACAATAAAAAAATAATGTGTAGAAGAAGCCATGTGCTTGTAAACTAACACATGAGCTAATACAATTAAGCCACAACAGAAACCATTAGAGCACAAAGTCTGTTTTCCTAATCAAATTTTACAAGGAAACGATCAGGCTCCATACAGTTTTTATTTATTGCTCACAGGCCAGTTCATCTGTCGCTACAAACAGAAGAATAAACAAAGCTACTCTTGAGAAAAGTGAAATGTTTTTATTGGTTTCTTGGTTTTGTAACATGAACAAGTTATTGCTAAAACATATACAGTGTATGTCTGTGTGTGTGTGTGTGTGTGTGTGTGTGTGTGTGTGTGTGTGTGTGTGCACGGTGGCGCAACTGGTAGAGCTGCTGCCTCTCAGTGAGCAGGCCCCTGGTTCAAATCCCAGTCTGGGGCCCTTTCTGGGTTGAGTTTGCATGTTCTCTCCGTGCATGTGTGGATTTTCTCCGGGTACTCCAGTTTCCTCCCACAGAGCAAAACCATGCATGTTAGACTGATTGGTTACTCTAAATTGTCCCTAGGAGTGAATGGTTGTTTGTCTCTATGTGTCCCTATGATGGACTTGCAACCTGTCCAGGTGTACCCTGCCCCTCGCACAGTGATTGCTGGACATGGGCACTGGAACCCCCGTGACCCAAAATGGAAGAAGCCGGTAAAAGATAATGGATGGATGGATATACAGTATATAAACTGTATTTTCCGGCACATAAGTTGCAGATTGTTGATTTGATTTGATTTATGATTCACATTTATTATGAGTGGAAGCAAATACTTCATTGTGCACAACGAGGGTACCCAGTTTACCAATGAAACCAAGTTTCATTGGTAAACTGCGACCTGTTTGATCATTTCATTTGTCAGATGTTTTTACCTTTATTTATACAAGTAGTCTCACTGAATCACAAGGACCCACCCCCCACGTTTGTGATATAGACCTGCCTCTTCTGTGCTATTGAAGGTTGGTTGTTTCCTGTTGTTTGGTTCTGAGGGTCTTCATTGGGTTTAACCCACACAAGGTTACAATATTGAATGAGATTTATTTTTTATTTTTTGCATTTTTATTTATTTATTTTTGCATTTTAAAATCTTTTGACATCATCGACTACTCAGTTTTATTATGTTAATGTCGAGTAAAAAAAAAAAATTATGCACTTGTTCAACCCCTACCTCCAACATTTCTAAAAAGGACTTCATTTTTGTCAAAAATGGCCCAAAAGCATAAAATTGCTGCTGATAACCTATAAATGTATCTCAAATACAAGTTTATGTAGGTTTATGAAGTTTACAACATTACCACATTTTTGTATACATTACAGCACTTCTGGTAATCACTCACCAGCCAAGAAGAGGTTGACGTACTGGTTTCCTCCCAGGTTGACGGAGCCTAAAGAGAATACGTAGTAGCCCAAGCTGCCGATGAACCAGATGGCCCAAACTGTGCAAGTTCGGCTCGTCATCCTCCAGCTGCCAAACAGATCCAGGATGGACAGCTTCTTTTCAGGCTGTGTCGGCTTCTCCTCTACATCCTGCTTCAGCAGAGCTTCTCCGTTCTCCTTCCTCTCCGGCTGCAGCAGCTCCTCCGCCTGCAGCCTGCACTCGAGGCCGTTGCAGCGAGCGATGGTGTCCAACAGGGCCTGCGTCTCCTTGTAGCGGCCTTTGGCCATCAAATAAAAAGGCGTCTCCGGGAACTTCCAGCAGAAGAGGAGGAAGGGTGAAGTGCAAATGGAGAGGATGACTTGGTAGAGCCACCAGACCCGGACCAGGTAACCGGTCAGAGCCACCACCATGATGCCGACTGCAAAGGCTGCATGGACGTGCATGGAGGTCCAAGTGCGTACCTTGCTGCCGGTGAACTCTGTAACGTATACAAACACCACCACCAGGTAGCCGCTGGATACCTGATAACAGCAAGGTGAGGATGGAGGGATGGAAGGATAGGAGAAGAAAAGGAGATGGAAGAGAGAAGGACAGAAATGAAGAGGAGAGATGGGAGAAACAGATGCATGAGCAGCAATGTTCAGGGTCATTTGTTAAAAACTATTTAGGAGCACTTTGCACCAATAAAAGCTCACTGTCTGCTTGTTAAACCTTAAAACTGTGCTTGTCTTCTATTCCAGACCACATATTCTTTTTATTTTTTAAGTTTTACTGCTCCTACCACAAGAATAAAACTCTCAAAAAGGCTCAATTACTTAATTGTTTGTTTTAAATGTCTTGACTTTAGTGACATTAATGCCATAAATACTCTTCATTTGTGTCTTTGTATGGTTTAAAAGTCATACAGTCCTGCTTTAAAAAATAAAAATGGTGGCTTACGCCATGCTTTAAAGTTATGTGGAAAAACAGCTGTGACTGATCAGGAAAAGGGTCAGATGGTTGAAGATGGAGGAGAAAAATCGCTTAACAGTTTCCTTTCAGCGTGTGCACATGAAGCCATGAAGCTCTTTCCGTCTCAGCATGTTCATCTGCACATATTGTAAACATTATGCAATTTTCTGTGAACGGAAACAGACACTTTAACATGAAGTTCAGACTGAAGCCACATGCCTTCCTTATGACTCAGCGTGGTCCTGTTTTTATAGCTGCAGCTAACTCAACGAGACCAGCGCACGGATTTCATTTCAGTAGTAAAGACGTAAGGGGACGTTCTGTGTTTCTCAGCACGTGGGCTAAAACGTAGAACTGCACTCAACAAGAGATGGAAAAGTTATATCGGTTCAGATACTCGTTGCTCTTTGAGCATCCCTCACACTTACTCAGGTGGTAGTTAATAACGGAGGCTTTGCCTATGAGTTGTGAACAGAAAAGTACGGTTTTGTGGTGAATATTTTGGAAAAAACTATATCCATAAAACTGTGGGATTCTGTGTTCTTTACATTTGGAGATCCTTGTGTTTTAGTTCTGTTTTCTTGTGTCGTCTGTTCAGCCTTCCTAGTGTGTTTCTCTCCAGCTCCTGCCACTCTCACCTGTCCCTCACCCCAGGTGTTTGTCATTAAGGAGTCATTTCATTCAAAATTAAATTAATAAATTAATAATGTTATTTTAAAAAATGTTAATAAATGTTCCATAAAATACATAAATGTTCCCATGAAATAAAACATTTAAATAGAAATGTTTCATTTTCCCCCCAACATTGTTATTTTTTTATATTAATTTTTTTATTTATTATTATTTCAAGATTTGTTCATTTAATAATTGAGTTTCATTTTGTGACGCTTTTATTTTGTAAAGCTGCTTTGCATATTTCAGGGGCTTTTGTTTTTTAACCCCGCTTTTCATTTGAAGCTCTTTTTAGTTCACATTCTTATATTCAAATCAGGGGGCGGGGTTTTCTCTGCAGGGCGGTTCTGGTCAAATCATCAGAACACCATAACAATGTGATCGGACCTGACCGGTCTCAATGCATCTGTGAGTTTTACAGGCTGCGCAAATCAATCACGAAATCAAAAATAAAACTGTGTCATTGTGTCTCGTTAGTGTCCTTTTAAATTCAGTGTCTGTGTTTCCTCCTTGTTCGTGGATTGTGCTTCTCGCAGCCGTTCGTGTTATATCTGCTCTTGATTTTTGAAAATGTTTTGCTGCCATGTCAGCTTTTATTTTTTGTTCATAAATCAGACTCTTTTATTTTGCCTTCAAGTTTTCCCGTGTCTGTCTGCACTTGGGTTCAACATTACGGCAGAACACGATAGCCTGAATGTGAATCTAATCGCTATTTTGTAGCTTGCTGTAAAAATTTGACTCCCAAATATACCAGTGCTGAATTACACATATTTACAGCAATAATGTTAGTTATTCTCCAAATAATTCATCAAGTTTGGCATCCATCAGGGGGTGCTGCAGCACCCATCACACCTGTACTTCCCATAGCCTTGATCTCTGACAAACTAACAGGAAGAAACAAGCTTACAGTATTTCCTGCTCACAGCGATACAAAGCAGTTAAACGTGTTTCTGTAGCACGTAAACTTATTACTTCGCTGCATCTGCATTAAAAACACAGTTTCACACTGTGGATCATTTTAATAGGCTCACAGTATTATATAACTTTTGAAGAGATTAACTGTATTCACGAGCACTGTCAGAATTTACAGCGTTTCTGTTGGTGGATTACTAATTTAATAACTTCCAGACTTTTAAACAGCAGCTATCATGTTGCAGGCATGAGCGCAGTATCTATTTTTAAATAAAGCTACATCTTGACAACTTTATGAGAGCCAAGCAAGGCTCATGCAATGAACCACCAAGCTGACCAGTGGGTTTTTACTACTTCAGTAGCAGCAAGACTTAACCATCATTGTGTTGCATCTTTGAATTCTCTTAGAGAATAAAAGTCAGTTTTCATACTTGTCTGATCTACATCCATTTTCTTAATTTTTTTTCTTTTTATTTGACATTTTCTAATGATATTGTATTTGGTCTGTTCAAAACGTATGCTATGGTTTAAACCCAGTGTGTCCAAATTATCTTCTTTGTTCTTAAACTGTATGAAACATTTAACAAAATAATATTAAGATGACCAACACGCGTTCAAACTGACATCTGTTTGCAGTGATCCTTGCAGGATGTTGCAAACTTTTAAGGAAAGTTTTGTAAAAAGTAGTTTCTCCGTTTCTAGGTGCTCCGTTTCGAACCATTGTGCTAAATGAATACCCACTTTACATCAAAATACTGTTAAAGATACTGTAGCGATGCACCTCCTTCGTCAACTTTGTCTCTGAAAACCTTCAGAAAGGACAGAACATTGTGATCCCATTAATTTGAATCCAGGACACAAATCTCACCAAGTAGACTCTTTATTTTTGTCCTAATTCAAATAATCAAAAGAATAATCTTCTTTTTTTAATTATCATTATTATTTTCAATATTTTGATAATCAAAGGACTCTGTTTAATCCAAGGACAGGTCAACATGATCTTTT
>JARVGV010000192.1:19351153-19365819 GCA_031762435.1 Hypsolebias longignatus | reverse complement strand
CACACACACACTGCAAAAGATTAAAAGAAAATTGTTGAATTTATATTTTAAAAAAAAAATTTAAAAAAAATGAAGTCCACATTTTCTTTACTGGTCTCTTTGGTCCAACTCATCACTTTCTCCATTAAAAAAAAAAAAAAAAAAAAAAATCAGGTCCCAATAAGAAATCATTACTGAACATTTATAAACTGGCAACACAGCCTAAATATCGTTGTCATTGTCTACTCAGTCAACCTCCCCACCATCACAGACATCTGCACCTCCAGATGCAGGAAGAGGGCCACCTGTATCATGAAGGACCCCACTCACCCAGCACACACACTTTTTGCCCCGCTCCCCTCAGGCAGAAGGTTGAGGAGCATTACGTGCAGAACCACTAGGCTGAGGAACAGCTTCTACCTTAAGGCTGTTAGACTCATGAATCTCTAGTCAGTGTCATCACTGTGAAAATTACTGTGAGAAAAAAAAATCACAGTAAAGCCACTTGATTGTTGATATGTGCTGCTGACTATCCATGATGCTGATCTCATGCTGCTGATTTATTTCATGTTGATGGGTTCATTCGTCCTCATCTGCTCACACAGACTCATGTTTGTGCTGCTGTTGTTTTGGCACATTTTTTGTACCACTAGTGCTTCTAGTTTAGCATATTTCTTAGTTCATATCATACACATCTTATTACTGTTTTTCTTTACAATTTGTATTTTTGTTGGATGTAACAGGGTCCTTGTGTATATAGTTTCGTTCCACCTTATGTACCTACCTCATGTGATGTGAATGGCAATAAAGACACCTTGACCTTGACTACTGTTGTCTGTACTTTATATGTCCTGTCTGAAACAGGTCCCTCAAATGAGTCCTTGTGGCTCAATGAGACTAGCCTTTATAAATAAAGGTTGAATGAATGAATGAATATCAGTAGCTATTTGGTTCAGGTTTTCTTTCTTTTACTGTAATCTGGAAAAAAAAATTTAGTTTCAATCCTCTGTGCAAAACACTAATGAGAATCACTCACTGGAAGGAAGGGAGGGGGTGGATGAAGGTTATAGTGGCAGTGTTGGTGGTAATGGTGGGGGGGTTGTCTGTGATGGATGACAGAGGAAGGAAGAGAGACGTCTGCCTCTCTGTATCCTCACCCTGCCATGACCTGAAATGCCTTTTGAGTAGAGCTGCAAACATGTGCCTCCCTCAGCATTCCTCAGGAAAAGCTATGTAAAGCCACAGATGAAAAGAGGAAGGGGAAAAAAAAAACACCTGGGGGTGAGCATAAGGCAGCTGTGTTAGCGTGCATATCGTCAGCAGCTGATGAATTAATGAGCCACGGGAAGCTACAGAAGTTTCTTTTAGTCACTGGTGGCAGTATTTGTGAATGAGAGAGATGATGTAGCATGCTCAGACAAATTCAGATTTAACTCAGACCAACGCTTACATGTCGCTATAAATGCATAAACAGTTCTTACAAAGTCAGATTTATGGCTTAAGCTTATAACAACATCTCTACTTCTGTGCCAATAAGGAAACTGGGAATAAATCAGTTTGAGTGCTCATGTATTGTTTTACAGGATATCTCTACAGAGCCACAAGGTGGGACTGTTATACTGGGGCATCTTAAAAATTTAGAATGACATGAAAACTTTATTTTTTTTTTTTTTTGTCAGTCATTTCAGACAGTGAAACTCCTGTATTATATTAACTCATTACACACAGAGTGAAATATTTCAAGCCTTTCTTGTAACTGTGATGATTTTGGCTTACAGATGATGAAAAATCAAAATTCTGTGTCTCTGAAAATTAGAATATGGTGAAGAGGTTCAATATTGCAAATTCTTGCTGTCACTCCCTAATCAGCTGATTAGCTCCTGGACATGAGCTACAAATGTCTCATTCCTCAAGTCAAACCACTCCTGAACCAGAGACGACATTAGGAGTGTCTTAACTGGGCTGAGGAGACCAGCAACTGGACTGTTGCTCATTGGTCCAATGTCTTCTTTTCAGGTGAAAGTAAATTTTCGTGTAATGTAGAGATCAATGTCCCAGAGTCTGGAGGAAGAGTGTTGAGGCCCAGAATCTACGTTGCTTGAAGTCCAGAGTGAAGTTTCCACAGTCAGTGATGGTTTGGGTCCATGTCCTCTGCTGGGGTTGGTCCACTGTGGTTTCTGAAGTCCAGTCAACTCAGCATCTACCAGGACATTTTACAGACTTCATCTTCTGCTGACGAGCTTTGTGGAGATGCTGATTTCATTTTCCAGCAGGACTTGGCTCCTGCCCACACTGACAAGGTACCAAAATCTGACTGTTGAATATTCTATTTATTTCTTATCATCTTTAAGCCATAATCATCAAAATTACAATAAAGAAAAGCTTGAAATACTGTAATTCACTCTATGTGTAATAAATCTACCATATTTTTAAGATTATGAGGCGTAATTAAAATCCTTTACTTTTCTCAAAAATCAACAGTGAGCCTTATAAGCTGGTGCACGTTATATATTAATTCTGGTTGTGCTTACTGACCTCCAACTGGTTTTATGTGGTACACGGCACTCAGAAATCTGTCAAAATGTTTTAGTTTCACTTACTGCACGGCAGCACAGTGATTAGTATTGTTGCCGCACAGCAAAAAGGTGGGGGTGACCTGGGGTCTTTCTATGTGGAGTTTGCATGTTCTTCTCGTGCTTGCGTGTTATCTCCAGGTACTCCAGTTTCCTCCCACACGCCAAAAACATGCATGTTAGGCTGCTTTCAGGCCCAGACCTCCCTTGCAAAAGAGATTTGTGATCTCAGTGGGATTAGCCTGGTTAAATAAAGGTTAATAATAATGTGCCTTATGTATGAAAACAGACCCTTTCAGTGATGTTGTGCCTTAAAGTCTGAAAAATACAGTATTTAATATATGAATTTCACTTTCTGAAATACAGTAATTAACCAAAAAAAAAAATGTATTCACGAACATCTAATTTTTTCAGATAAACCTGAATATTTCAAATATTGTACCCACTCAGTATAATTTGTATGCAACAAAGAAACAACATTTTTGCTCCATATCTTGTACAGAAAGTGCCCTTTTCTCAGCTCGCGCTTGAAGAGTCTCAGGCTCTGACTCACCTGCGAAGGTAAACTCGTAATGCACAGCTTTAAACAACAATTCAGATCAACAATAGATGTGATTTTATAAGAGGCACGCATCTCAAACTGATTCTTTCTCCGGGAAAGCACTAATGACTCCTCCATTCTTAGCTATTTCCTTCACACCTACACTGATTGTTTTACAATACTGCACAATGAGTGTATAAATGCATGCAGGCACACAGGTTGTTGTTTTTCCTTTAAATACTGAAAAATCACAGATATTTTGTTCATCATTAATACTTTTATTTTATTTACTTTTGGATCTGATCTGCTTTAGACATTTTCAGAGGACTGTTTTATTGTTTAAGCCACTTTTCCCCTCACCTATGAATCATTCAGATATAAAAAATAAAAAAACACACCAAAATTCAAGGAAAGAACCAACGTTCTGCTAATTGTGTCTTTAAGCACTAACAGCCTGTCTCAAGAACACAGTCGGGTCCACTTTCTTGAGCTGAGTTTATGAAAAGCACTAACATTTACAGCTCGGCAGGCAGAACACAGTTTCAGCAGCAACACAGTGAGTTTCAAAAAGCTTTTAACTAAATAACTTTGATGACCAGCTGAAGGATGATGGATGTTCTGTGTTGAGCATTGCTGGACTTTTTTCTGTTTCTTTAAGAAATTAATAGAAAGAACTTAAGGGTGGTTTAAAACACTTCCACAGCCTTTATAGCCTTGTGTTGCCCTCCAGACTCTTTTACTGTGTTGATTCCATAATAATCAACAAATACCTTGTTCCACCTCCCAAAATTGTACATTTTATTAGTTTAAACATTTGATGTCTTTACTTTGTTGTGAGTCTAGCACTTAAACTAGCTTCCTGTTACATAGTCAGGGCCGGCCCAAGGCATAAGCAAACTAAGCAGCTGTTTAGGACACCGGGGCCAATAGAGGGCCCCCTAAGTGGGATGGATTTTTTTTTTTTAGTAATGATTTCTATATGATTCTATTTAATATTTTAAGTTCAGCTATTGCAAACGGTTGTATACGTTTACACAGTTGTAAGAACTAATTATTCAACTTTAAATTTATTTTTTAAACCATTTTACGTGATTTCAAGTAATTGTTTATTTGCATCATTTAAGTATTTCCTTGATAATTCATTTTATTTTGTCCTCATTCCAATCTAATTTATTTTTATGCCTCCAATTTATTTTATCTGTCGTTTGGTGTTGATCTTGCACTGCAAATTATTTTGAAAATTACTGCTGCAGTTCTTTGGAGCCAAAGATAATAAACCAGATGACACTTCTGCTGTAAAATACATTGCATACTGGTTTTATTTTATTTATTTTATGTTACTTTTAGTACCATTAGATGATGTATTGTACATATAGGATAATGTAACAAGGGCTGTCAAAGTTGCAGTGAGTTAGGTGGGTGAATGATCTAATCATCTCACTGTTAATTGCAGACATTAGCAGAAATAGAGGGCCTCGAACCAAATTTTGCTTATGGCCCCATGGAAGTTTGGGCTGACACTACATATATCAAACTTTTTGAACACATGCTAATTCCCACATAAGTGTCAGCAGACTGTATCCAGGTCTTCACACAGCAGAGAGAAACATGAAATCCATCCTTATGTTTTCATCATAGCATATCCCAGTCTCCTCCTTGGTCACCATCTTTGTTTTTAATCGTGTGGGACTTGGCAATGCAAGCGATGCCTCAGCTCCAGCTGTGCACCATTCTGAATATTTTGCATAATAAGCTTCCCCACCGGAGGCCAAACTTCTGCAAGCCGAGGGTCAAACTCAGAAGCAATACACAATTTTTTCGGCAGTGACAAGTTTTACTTTTTTTTTTTTTTTCATACTGACAGGGCCAATCAGACACACACAATCCCAACCATGCAGAACTCATCTGCTGCTCAGTTTATTCAATAGTTCAGCGTCAGACTAAGGAGTGTGACGTTTATCCAGAATGTGCAGATTTTATTGTGTTTGTTTGACCGTTGTGTTTAGAATAAAATAGTGCATAGAACAATTTATTACTGGAAGCAGCTGTTTTGACTGGTGCACGTCGTCTGGCTGTGTTTGTGTGTTCAGGTGCCGTGCGCTTCGTTAGCCGGCGAGGAAGGTGCCACAGGTGACTGGGCCGCGTGCCTGGATCCAAAGTACAGCCTGGTCCACAGAATACAGAGCAAACGCTGCAGGGTGTACTCTTTCGGGTGAGCATTTACTCATGTGCTGGGATGGAGTTTCGACAGGGCGCACCCCCGCCTCCATCACAGTGACTGCTGTAGACAGACACCAGCTGTTAGACTCTATTTCCAAGCCAAGGTCGTCCAAAGAGCTGTATAGAACCTCACTTTAAAAAGATCTGAACACTTTAAATAAAGAGTAAAACAAACCCTTGACCTCCCTGACACTCGAGAGGTAAGCACTCTCAGTTGGCTTTTGGTCACTGATCAGCTTGACCCGTTTGCCCTGCATGTGCCAGGGGTTAAGCAGATGTTTTGAGGGATCTTCCTGCAGCCAGAGAAAGAGAGAGAGCGCATGAATCTGAGCGTTAAGAGATGCCACAGGTGTGCTGGCATTCCAGCAGCTCCTCGATTCAGGGCTCGGACGTCAAATGAAGAGGCTGGTGAAGCTCAAAGGTGATGTCGTCTTACATACTTCAAGAACTAACGTGCGTTTCTTCATGCAGGGACTTGACCAAACACGTTCGTGTCACGTCGATGTATGCCCTGACTTGTTTTCTCTCTCGTAATCCAACTGATCCTTTAAGATCTGTGGGATTAATTCAGCAAATGCAACAAAAAAAAAAAAAAAGTGAAACACACATGCACACAATATGCTGAGCATCCTCCAACCAGGTGAGGCTGGCACTAATCTTTCAGAAGATTCTGAACTGAAGTACAGCCCACAGCTGCATCAAACTGGATTCAATCAAAAGGTTGAACATCATCAGGACCGTGTGTGTGTGTGTGTGTGGTTACTGCACAAGCATGCTCTGGTTCTGTTTGTGTGAGACAGATCCACCTCACTTACTCGCTGTTTAACGAGGCATGGACAGCTGCGCCTGCATAGGCACTATGAGCAGCTGCTCTGATTGGTCCACTGTGTGTTGCATGTGAAGCGATGAGGTTGCTGGATGGCTTCCCCCACTAAAGACCAGTTCTCCACCTTGTTGTCCCTTTTACTCAGATTTCAGCATCATGCTCATTTTTGCATTTTTTCCCCCCATTCATAAATAAGGCAGATGTGAGCTGTGTATTATTTTTTTACATTATACTGCTGCATAATTTGTGTTATTATATGTTTTTTCATTCAGTCAACCTTCATTTATACAGGTTAGTCTCACTGAGCCACGAGGACTCATTTACAACAACGACCTGTTTTAAACCAAGAACACAGATGAGGTACAGACAACAATAGACAATCATATAAAGTAAAGGCTAAAAGAAGCAAAAGACTAAGTAATGGCTAAATGTAGCAAAAGGCTAAGTAATGGCTAAATGTAGCAAAAGGCTAAGTAAAGGCTAAAGGTATAAACAAAAGTTTGAGTAAAAGCTAAGGTAGCAAAAGGCTAAAGCTAAAGGTAGAAAAAGCTAAGGCTAAAGGTAGCAAAAGGCTAAGTAAAGGCTAAAGGTATCAAAATGCTAAGTAAAAGCTAAATGTAACAAAATGCAAAGTAAAAGTCAAAGGTAGCAATGAATGCTAAAGGCAGCAAAAGGCTAAGTAAATGCTAAAGGTAGCAAAAGGTTATGTAAAGGCTAAAGGTACAAAAGGTGTTAAAGTAGCTAAAGGCTAGATAAAGGCTAAAGGTAGCAAAAGGCTAAGTTCAAGCTAACGGTAGCAATGAGCTCAGTAAAGGCTAAAAGCAACAAACGTTTGAGTAAAGGCTAAAAGTAACAAAAAGCTAAGTAAAGGCTAAAGGTAGCAAAAAGCTAAGTAAAAGCTAAAGGTAACAAAAAGCTAAGTAAAGGCTAAAGGTAGTGAAAGTCTAGGTAAAGACTAAAGGTGGCAAAAAGCTAAGTAAAGGTAGCAAAAAGCTAAGTACAGGCTAAAGGTAGCCAAAGGCTAAGTAAAGGCTAAAGGTAACAAAAAGCTAAGTAAAGGCTAAAGGTAGCAAAAGGCTAAGTAAAGGCTAAAGGTAACAAAAAGCTAAGTACAGGCTAAAGGTAGCCAAAGGCTAAGTAAAGGCTAAAGGTAGCCAAAGGCTAAGTAAAGGCTAAAGGTAAAGTAAAGGCTAAAGGTAGCAAAAAGCTAAGTAAAGGCTAAAGGTAGCAAAAAGCTAAGTACAGGCTAAAGGTAGCCAAAGGCTAAGTAAAGGCTAAAGGTAGCAAAAGGCTAAGTAAAGGCTAAAGGTAGCTGGGGAAGGATTTATAATAGAATCAGACCCTCAGACGGAACCTGACTGCGACCCGGCTGTGGAACATTAATGCACAGAAGAACTGTATCAGTGGATCAATAAAACCAAGTGTGAATGAAGAGCAGAGGTCACAGCAGTGAGACCCTCTGCAGACCACCACAGCCATTCTAACCTGTTCAGATCATTCCAGAGACGGATGCTATGACTTTTACTTTTTAAAATGTTTAACTTTGTTTACAAATATTTCCCCCAATAGAAATGTATTGAGATCTGACATTCTTTTTAATGAACCTTAATTTTTTTTAAGGCAAGCTGGAAAAATTAAGTAACAATATATCTGATCCAGTCTGGCTGATCCAGACCACACTTACATGGACGCTGTTTGCTTTTATTAGCATTTTTTTTAATGCTTTTTTTGTACGGATGTCAAGATCTCAAAAGTTTCTTCTGCTTATACTGTATTGTATATTGAGCCACTGATACTGTTCAAGGTTTAAAACAGAAAGAAGGACTGTAACTCAAAGCAAACACCTTCCCAATGATATAAAATCACTGATCCCTTCTTTAACTGACCACAGCCTTGTTCTTTTCACCTCAAACATCATCAAGACTTCCTCATCTTGCTGCACTACAATCAACGTGTCACAGACAGGAAGTGCAGGGAACTTTTCTCCTTGAAACTGGTCCACAACCTTCCTTGCAGAGTGAAGGCCGTGCCGCTACGAATTTAGAACACTCATGTAGGCTAAAGCACAGGAGGGAAAATAAAAATACCTGCACTTCATCGTAAATGGATCGCGCATATGCTAATGTGAGGAGGCAGACACCGTGGCACTTGAGGGGGGTGGAGGAATACAAGCAGGAGAAGATGTAGTTTCTGACATTGGTTATTGAGTCTCTTTAAGATTTCTGGCATCCAGGCAAAATGACGATGGGCAGATTTAAATCGTTTTGGCCACACAGCTCGTCTTTTTACAATAAATGTAGATTTCTTGACAAGCCCTAACTCACATCTGAATTTTCCTCGACAACACATCTGTCTGCTCTGCACTCGCATTTCATGAGAGATATTTCAGCCACAAGACACTTCCTTTATCAGCACTGTCATTGAGAAAAACTCCACCCCCACCACCCCCTGCCTGTCATCTGCAGGGATTCCCATCAGAGAACCACAAACTGTCAATGAAATGTTGAGAGCTGTAAAAAGAGACATCGCCCTCGCATCCTCTCATCACTCATCTTCCTGCAAGTGGGAGGCATTCAGGGACCTCTGTGAAAAAGAGGCACACGCCTACTTGACACAATTACAGGGTAACGTCACAGCAAAAACAAGACGCAGGAGAATACAGAGAAAAAAAATGGAAAAAAGGAGAAGACAAAGTTGAAGAGAGAGGGAGGAGAAAACATTATCAGACACTGATGTTGACGGGAAAGTGCTTGAGTGTCTGCTGGAATTTATTCGAGCGTCAGAATGAAGTGAAGAAAGAAGAAGTGAGAGCGGTGAATACATAAAATGTAGATCTCATTCTCAAAAAGCACAGAATGGAAACCTATTGAATCACTAATCGTGACTGTCTATGTGCAAATGGTTTTTAATAGCTTAAAAAAATATATGAAGTTTTCTTCTAACACACGTTTCATTGCAGCAGTGTGGCTCTAATGCTCACCTGAAAGTACCGTATTTTTCGGACTATAAGGCGCACTGAAAATCCTTTAATTTCTCAAAAATCATCAGTGAGCCTTATAATCCGGTGCATGTTACATATTAACTCTGGTTGTGCTTACTGACCTTGAACCGATTTTATGTGGCACATTGTGCTGAAAAATCTGTCAAAATAAACTTATTTGGCTTAATGCGCATTACAATCCGGTGCGCCTTATATTCTGACTAATACGGTATTTGATATAGATGGCGATAATTTACCCAATTTTTCAGATCTTGACCTTAAATTTGGTGCAAGTGGCTGAGACTGACTGAGATCACTCAGGATTTGCTTCAAAAAGGCTGCCATTAAGTACTGATGTCAACATTGTCCGTCTGTTAGCACAATATCTCATGAACAACAGGGCAAATGTTACTGAAACCCTCAGAAGAGAAGCAATGTGGGCACACCTAGAGCTGATTAACTTTTGGAGCCAACCCAATTCAAGATGGCCTCCACAGTCAACTGATCACAGCAAATACAAAAATAATTACTGCGCAGTCACCTTTAAAAATACAGAGCTAAAATTTGGCGCAGTAGTAGCTGAGAGTTATTCACAACCTATTTCTTAAGATCTCGCAATGTTGCATGAGATAAACGGCGAGAACTTCTCCTCATGAGAAGATCTGAGTTTAAAACTCTGACGTATGGTGGTGCACCTTCATGCTTGATGTTTTAAGAGTGTGCATTGATCCTGTCAGAGATCAACCCCTGCTGTCTCTGTGCTGCTGTGTGGCTGCAGGTTGGGAGTGGACAACAAGTCCCTGGAGCGTCTTCTCTCGGGATCAGGTTGTGAGGTCCACTGCTTCGATCCCAGCCTGAAGCAGCCTCACCTGCAGAAAGCCAACATGTGGTTCCATCGTCTCTCTGTGCACTGGAGGGATCCCAACCCGGCCGTCGCCGCCAAACACCAGTACGCAAACACCAAGAAGCTGGCCACCATCTTCAATGACTTTGGACACAGAGATGTAAGACACAGCTTTTAGCGCAAACCAGGTCTTTATCACCCGCTGCCATGAAAGGCTGGAGATAATCTGTGTGTTAGCAAAATATCTAATGAACCACTTTTAATTCAAACTCTCCAAACACAATTGAATGCACGTCTAAAACCGATTCACTTTGAAGTCCACCCGATTCAAGTTAGCCACAGCTAATCAAAGTTAGCAAACACAAAAATGGCTGCAACTCTGTCAACATTACAAATAGAGTCCAAATGTGGTTTTGTAGTAGATGAGCACCGTCCCCACTACCCTGAGCACAAACGGATTCTAAGACTTTTGATTAAAGCTTCGCTATTATTTTTGGCATCAACCTTGTCTGTTAGCAAAATATCTTATATAACCCACTGAACGGATTTTAAAGAAACCTTCGGAAATTATTCATTGCTTGTACGTCTACAACCGATAATTCAAGATGGCCTCCACAGATAATGCAAAAACAATTAAAACTCTGTCACCGTTCCAAATATTGACCCAAACTTGGGTGTGAAAGTAGCTGGGAGTCATCTCCAAAACATATTCTGAGCACAAATCGGACCAGAGCTTCATTGGCAACCTTTCCATTAACCATTAAGAGTTAGCTCAAACCTTGTTGCACTGCTGTGCAGAACCTGATAATGTTGAGTCATTGGCTGAACAGCTAAATCAATTATCTTCCATCAGATTTTTGTCCTCAAATGAGACGTGACTTCCTGTAAGGGGCTTTTATCTGGCGCCTCTGCCAGTCACTGTGGCTCCATGCAGAAGAGATTTATTTTAAAAAAAAAAGAAGAAGTTGACCTTTTGGAGTAACTCGGCTTTCTGCGTGAGTGGCTGAGCAAAAGCTTTTGAGAAGCGGAAACAATTCTTCTGCAGCCTCGTCTGCTCGCTCCTCCGACACGCACAGCGCTCCCATTAAAACCTCGTTACGCACGGTTCTGCATTTAAAACAGGCGCGCACTGACACCTCTGTGTACAAGCACACGCAGGCTGCACAACCTTAAGACTTGTTTACATCTCGTCACAACCTGAAACGTCTTTTCAAACACCCAGTGTACGGCAAAGTCTAGAAAGTTAATTACGTTCTGAAAGAAAATGGGCAAAGGCAGAGGACGGGTGCGTGGCGCTCGGCATTCGTTCAAGTCTTGTTTGAATTATAATCTTTCAGCTCTCAGCCTTTAAAGAAACGCGGAAAAGTTGTACTCTTGATAGGTCATGCAGTATGTCATTTTGCTGTCATAAACGTAACGATTCAAATAAAAATATACATAAAATTGTACCCTCGAGGACCCAGTGAGGGTAAAGAGCTGATCCAGTGTTCTACGGCCAGGACGGAGCCCGCATTGTTCCTCCTGGAGCTGAGGTTCGACCAACCATCAGACTCGCTTCTCCAGTAGCCCTGAATAGACCTTAGCAGGGAGGCGAAGGAGAGTAACGCCCCTACACCCTCTGGTCCCCCTTTTTGAAGAGCGGAACCACCACCCCAGTCTGCCAATCCAGTTGCACTGTGGAAGCAGCTGGGATGAGAATCAGCACCTCCAAACCTGAGGCCATGGTCCTCAACCAGAAAAGGGTGGATTTTTCTCTTCGGGTCCAAGGTGAGGTTCTGCCTCAAGTGGAGGAGTTCAAGTATCTTGGAGTCTTGTTCACGAGGGAAGAATGGAGCGTGAGATTGACAGACGGATTGGTGCAGTGTCTGCAGTAATGACGACTCTGTACCGGTCCATTGTGGTGAAGAGGGAGCTGACCTGTAAGGCAAAGCTCTGTGTTTACCAGTCGGTCTATGTTCCTACCCTCACCTATGGTCACAAGCTCTGGGTAGTAACCAAAAGAATGAGACTGTGAATACAGGCGGTTTAAATGAGTTTCCTCTGCAGAGTAGCTGGACTCTCCCTTAGAGATAGGGTGAGAAGTTCAGTTATCCGGGAGAGACTTGGAGTAGAACCACTGCTCCTCCACATTGAGAGGAGCCAGTTGAGGTGGTTCAGGCATCTGGTAAGGATGCTCTCTGGGTGCCTCCCTAGGTGCTTCGAGCATGTCCAACTGGGAGGAGACCCCAGGGAAGACCCGGGACACGCTGGAGAGACTACGTCTGTCAGTTGGCCTGGGAATTACTTGGAGTCCTCCCAGAAGAACTGGAAGAGGTGGCTGTGGAAAGAGATGTCTGGACCTCCCTGCTCAATCTGCTGCCCCCATGACTTGACTTCTGAACAAATGGAAGATGATGGATGAATGGATAAAATTGTACATCAAAATGAAGAGTCAAGTGGGCACTTCAACACCGTCAACATATGGCTTTTACTGATCTGTGAACTGTAGAGTTCTGAGAATGCTGTAAATCGGGGCCATTCAAATTTAGTTGCAAGTGGGCCACAACTCTAAATTCATCTGCACACACATAGAAAGGCCAATTAGTAAAGTTCTCTATCTAAGGAAGCAAACTTGTTGAATCTTTATTTATGTCTTTAAACAAAAAGCTTTAAGATATTTACCGGTAGATAATCGCTAACTTTTGTAAAGTGCCCTGAGGCAACTTTGCTAATTGAACTGAATCTGCATCATTCTAGATTTCTTCAGTCATTACAAAAATGAGTTGGTTACGTTTGTGGTCCTTATTCTGATACTTTAAATTACCCAGAATTTAAATCTGGAATTCAACGTTTGTAGAAACGTTTAGCTAAAAGTTAAAAAGTGATCAGAAGTGACTTAATTTTTTATTCCTTTAAATGCACCTTAATCTTTAGTAAAAGCTCAAATTGAGAGGAAAAAAGTGATGCTTTGCAGCTGTAAAGAGATAAACTGCCAGATTCACTGTGTTTAATAATGTGTGAGCTATCTGTAGGAGTGGCGTGTGTAAAACTGTATGCAGGTTATGTGACGGCCCTGTGGAGACAGCTGAAGACCGTTCAGTGGGATGTTTATCGGAAGAACACGAGATAATGAGATTTTCAATCAGACCTTGAAACAGACGAGAGGATTGAATGGTGACGAGCTGATCTATGTTGGCGCGCTCAGGCATTGACCCGTTTGCACCTGCTAACATAACCGGGAAATCATACTAACCTTCCTTAAAGAAATGCACATCACCCTCAGCCTCACAAATCAGTTTTAAACAAATACTGTATCTTCTAAACTGTGACGCAGAGTACATACAGGGAATCTGGTTAAAGCATACAGTATGGTTTACAGCTTCACAGAAAAGTAAATCAAAAATCCTATTACTTGTGAAAATTAGCATTTTATTGTGAAAACATTTATTTCGTGATAATTAATATCCTTTTAATTCAAGTGTCAAACTTGTTTAGTTGCAATTTGCATACAATTTCATCCAAAAGTCCATCTCTGCATTAAACTAGAAAATATTGCCTGCTCTGAAAATGCTGTGGGATGTTGCTAAAATTTGCTGAAAAAGGTGGGTGAGTTTCATAACAGCTGAACTTTCAGTGCTAGTAAGAATAAAAAATAAAATTAAAATTAAAAACACGTGAAACAGAAGAACAGACAAAGCTGAACGATGGAAAAAGTGCAAGGAAACAAAAAGGACGTAAAAGCGCATTGGAACATTAAAAGGACACGAAAAGACTGATAAGAAAATGAATTAATATACTGTACAGAGAAAAATTAAGCATAAGGGGAGTAAAAAAAAACAACAACAATGTATAAGAGGTAAAAAGACCAAACGGACACAGATACATAAACATTTTTAAAGGATTCAGAAGGAACCATAAAAAATAAAAAATAAATAAAAATAACAAATGGAGACATATAAAGAGAAAAGAAAAGGCAAGGAGACATAAGTAAGCAAAAAAGATGCATCAGGATACCAAAAGGATCCATACGGAGACATAAGAGAATATCAGAATTGGATTTTTTTTAGGGATGCACGATATTGGATTTTTGGCTGATATTCGATATGCCAATATGTTTAAACTTATTTGGCAGATAACCAATACCAATACCGATATTTTTTTCCCTAGACCTACTTACAGAGACAACATAGCTTTTTCTGCTGTGGAATCCTACATTATTCTGCATGGTCTTTGTCAATTTGGCCTGTTACCAAATAAAGATGTCAAAAAGTGGGGCTGAAAATGATGTAACTCGTCAACTTGGATTATGTTTAATAACAAATTTATTCATAACAACAATCGAAGAGTGCAAATTTGTAACTTTTCACAAATCGAAAGTCAATGGCACACATGACGGTGTCACATTGTGCTGGCGCTGCAGGCATCCTTGTCACTGGGTTGTCATACAAAAAGCGTATACACAGTGCGCTTTATATTGGTGAGTTATTTAGATGGAATAGACGATATTTTACGTTATCGCTAATATTGGCCGATACCGATACAATTGTGCATCAATAATTTTTCAACACAAAAAGGAAAATTGAGAATGCTTTAAAAACATGCATAAGTAGAAACAACAGAAGAATCAATGAACAGGAAAACAATAATGTTAAAGGACCACTGACATGATATTTGAACTTTGCATAAAATGGCACAACATATATATCTTGTATAATTGAACTATG
>JARVGV010000192.1:19321120-19339508 GCA_031762435.1 Hypsolebias longignatus | reverse complement strand
GAGGACCAGACTTAACTTGTTTAGATTTTTCTATTATTGAGCATAATCATCCTTTGGTCCAGTCTTGTACTGCCATCCGGTCGGTGGTCAAAAAAATGTACTACATTCAAAACAAATTAACCAACATTTCCTCTTAGATTTGACAATAATTACTAATTATTGTCAAATCTCAAACAATATTATCATTTATCGCAATAATTTTTGAGACAATTAATCGCTCAGCAAAATTTATCATGACAGGCCTACGCAGCACCACTGGGTCCTGTCTACCCTGCCAAACCTCACACACGTCTTATATGTGCACACACAGATGAAACTGGTAGCAGCTGCAAATGTAAACTGTTGAACTTAAAAGCAAAACATAAGCTCAAAATCTTTATGCCAATACCCCCACACCCCATCTGATAAACCTTCTCCCCAGCCCAGAAACTTGGGATGAACTCTGGCTTGTCTTTAATTATTAATAATCTTAGATCTGTAAACACCACCACTTGTTCATCACCACAGGACCAATAAATGTGCCACTCGTGATGGTCTCTCTCGACTTCATAAACGCAAATAAAAACCGCAGGGGGGCATACAACAATTAAGAGCCCCAAAATCAAACACGGTCTAGCTAAAACTGCAACAGTGGAAGTGTAGGTTTTGTTTCAGCTTATCTCCATAAAGATTAAAGCTAATGTACAATAAACTGACCAGGTTTTCTAGCAGGGAATGCAATGTTTCAAACATGACATGAATATTTTAGTAAAACCTGAGTATCAATAATATCTGTTGGCTGAATTTATTTATAAATTACCAAAGCACAACATTTATGCAGGTGTAGTCAGGTCATTAGACTTGTACTGGTCAAACATTGGATTTTCTGTTCCTTCCTTTAAATGGACCCATAAAGTGACGATCTGTGCCTTTTTTAAAGCTGAGTTTTTCAACTGCAGTTTTAAATCTACCGTATACTGTACTTTGTCAGAAATTCTGGTCAAATCACATAAGGATCTTATTGATCTTTTCTTGTAGACAAAGAAATTGAAAGCTGAAGCGCAGAGAGGAAAAAGACAAGACAAACAGCAGGCTGTGTAACAGATAAACACAAGAAGAGGATGAGTTATGCAGCTTTAATGGTTTCCACGGGGGTTCATTATAATGAGAAAATCTCACGTTAACTTTCTAGTCCCACATATTTTCAAACACTGTTATTACTTTGATATTTGGTTTGATGAGCTTTAATGATGCCTATTAAATGAAAAAGAGGAAAACAGATTAAATAATGAAGGTCTGAGCCTCCATGAAGATTAGAACAAGTTTTACGCAGGTAACAACTAAAGATTTGTTGGCATGAATCTTTATATCCGTGCATTTAGTCACTAGTGATTGTAATGTGACAAGCTGTGGAGGAGCTGAAGGAGGCCAAGACAGCATTGTTGGTTTCTCCTTCTGCAAATCAGTAATCAAACACTACATTCTTAAACAGAGCATCAATTTGTTATTTCCAGAACATTCTGTTAAATTATTTTGCTCATTTTAATGTTTATTTTATACAGTAGTCCCTCGCTACTTCGCTGTCCGTTTATCGCGGACTCACTCTTATCGCGATTTTTCAAAATAAGATTGGACATGACACATAATTTGGCTGATTGATGGATGAGCCGATGGATGAGCTGCATGATCGGCATGGAATTCTTATTTAAAATGAATTATTTTTAATTATTTAGCACCTGCTGCACATTTGTGTAGCCCAGAGCTGCAGAAAAAGCTTCTTCCCGCAGCTTTGTGCAGCCCACACTGCAGGATAAACTTCCTGTTGCAGCTGAACAGCTGTTCAGTGTGCAGAGTGGAGAAGTGGGCGTGGCTAAGAGAGCTTGAGGGTGGCAAAGAGCAGAGTAGGCAGGGAGCTGAAATCATGACATTCTGTGCGAACCTACAATTAGTGGAGAAGATCATGTTGTTCATTGCATATGTGATTAACTGTGCAGAACAGGTAAAGTACAAAACAGAGAAATTTAAAATAATAGTTAAAGGAGCAGATCTTTTTTTTTTTGGTATAAGACATTTCATGTGTGCATATTAACAAAGAACTGGGAGGGAAATGGGAAGTCAGAGACATCGAGAGAGGGGGCACTCTGATTATTCTACAGTCGAGTGCTCAAAGTTTAATAACAAACGAACAACAGGTACTGATCCCCTGTGATAAATGAGGGACTACTGTATTTTGCTTGTGTTGTCCGAATAAAGTTGTAGCTTTTTGGAAATATGATCCCTGGTTTTTTAACAGGTCAGTGTTAAAATATAGAAGCTATGACTCAGCTCCATCATATTCTGACATATCCAAAGGTTTGTTGAGTTCTACTTCTTAAATTACTGCTCTTGTGTGGAGAATCAACCAGAGTTTAAATGCATGTTTGACAATCTGTGTAAACCAAACGTTAGATTAGAGAGAAAACATGTGGCTTGCATGGAGGAAAGACTGTACTCACCACTCCCAAACTCGAAGACTCTTGTCGTCTGACGTGCTGACAAACCGGCGGTTCTCATCAACAAAGGTGATGGTGTTGACAGCGCCCAGGTGGCGATCGTACTCCTGAACCACCTCGCCTGTCCTGATGTCCCACTGTCACACACAGGAGCAGAAAGCAGGTAAACAGTGTTATCTAGGGTGAGCCAAAAACAAACAAGGACGATTAAAATCTATTAAAACAATCCTAGAAAAGCACAGATTTTCATAAGAAAAGCAAACAAAGAAGATTAGACGAAGAGCAGCATTAAACTGTGCCAGTGCTGTGGATGTATTTAACAAGAGCGATTAACAAACAGGCTTACGCTTCTAATTTTCAGAGAATTGCATGAATTAAAATGTAAAGATAACATGCAGTTAGCTCCCCTGACAACAAAAAAAAAGAAAAGAAAAAAGGATGCAACCGTTTCCAATTTCATTTGTTCTCTTTAATTTAAAGCTTACCCTTGGGGCAGGAGCCATCTGGTCTAAAAAATAAAAAAAAACCCCGGAAAGGAACCGCATGATTTAACACAAACCCTGATTGTCGGGCCACACTGTAATAATGGACACTAGTCAGAATAACAGTTATGATCCAAAGTTTGTTCTTGTCACATTAAAATAGTTCTGCCAAATTATTGGTGTTCTTAACAGATTGTTGTCACAAATATCCATTTTTTTTACATGTAAGAATTTAAGTAGGTACTTGTTCTAAAACCTGTTTACCTGAAGCTGTTATATGATTGCAAATTTTCTGCCTATTTTTTTTTTTTTTACACAATGTTTTCTTCCTTTTGCCTCTTTTCTACCCTTGAGTTGGCTGTGATTAATGAGTTGCTCTAGTCCTGTCAGCTGCTGCCTCTTCTTGCACCCACAGCAACAAACACCAGCGCTGAAGCATCACATACAAGTGGATTTCAGGGTCCTGCGCTAGAGTTGCAATTGGGCCTAAAAAATCCGACCCAACCCGGCCCGTAGGCATTTTGTCAGAGTCCGACCCGACCAATTAACTGTAACTACAGACCCGAACCCGGGAAAAAATAAATAAAAAATTACTTAAGCTTTTACTGCTTTTGTAAGCCAATCAGTTGGACATGATATTTTTAAAATCGTAGTTCAAAGAAAGGAAGATAGAAGATTTCTTGTTTATCAACAAGTCACCAAATGGATATTAACATACAAAATAAATAGCCTAAAATTTTTACTCTAAACATAGGCTATTATACAGATGAACAAATATAATTTAAATAAACTTCCTTCACTGCAGATGACAGCAGGGTGCGGAGTGGGACACGTGCGGCCGATGATCCGGTGATCCATCCGACCGGTCAGTGGACGCACGCGGTCGATGATCTAGTGATCCATAAGCTTAACGGGACTTTTTTTTTTTTTTTAACCTCTTTCAACCGGCCGGTCAGCTGACGCACGCGGCTGATGATCCCATTGTCCATCTGAAGCATAAGACTTTTTTTTTTTACCTCTTTCAACTGGCTGGTCAGACCTGAGCGTGCACCTGACCTGACACACATCAGCAGGTTTCACTGTGCTGGCTTTGTAGAGTGAGTTCTCCGTCGCTTGTTGTGGGTCAATTGCAAATCCTCACATGTGTGTTAAAAGCAGGGTGGGCGGGGCCACATGTGCTATTGTTGCGCTACTCTCTCTTTTCACAGTCTGATTAACTGCTGTACTCTATCTTAGTTCTTTCTCATCCTTTCAACATATAAAATTACTGCCTCCTCCTCTACAAGTAAATTAACACAATTTTATATTGTGCATTCTTATTTAGTTTTCTTTGGTATGATTCATTAAACTGTATCAAATGCCCAAGCCCAAACTGGCCCACCCATCAAGCACAATAGTTTGGCCCACCCCAGCCCGAATTTCGGGTCGGGCTCAGGCCAGAAATCGCAGCTCTATCCTGCGGGTAACAGGCTACAAAACGTGTGTGTGCATTTGTTTTGCCGACGAGACCGCAACACTTTACCTGAACAATCTTTTTATCTGACATGCCAGCCACAAAAAGATTCTGCTTGTCTTCGTCTGGGTTGAACTTGACGCAGTATGGCACCTTCCTGTTGGTGAAGCGGGCGATACACTGGCCTGTGAAGGGAAGCAAATCAAAGACTGAGATTTTAAAAAAGATTCCATCGGATGCTTTTCAGAAAGGCGCAGTCAAGTTGCCTAAAATTTATAGACCCTGCTGAAAGTCACAGACTGTGTAACCAATCCCTGCAGGTGGTGACAACTCATTTTAACAGAAAATACTTTTTTTTTTTGTTGTTTATTCTGGAGATGCAATTCACCACTAAGAAATTCCAAAAACTGTGATATAAAATGAGAATGAGAGCAGCAACAAGAAAAAAAATCACCGGCAGCTAGAACAATTATTAAAAGGAGTTAATTTTGTTTGCAAACTCTTTCTAAAAAAGAAGTCTTTGGATGGTTTGACTTCAAAAGGAGGGGGGAGTTTACTTGTGTCTGCCCTCTGCTGGAGAAGCAGTTGTGAGCTCAAATACTGGTAAGTGGCAATTATGATGCATAAATCAGAGAGGAAAGCTGTAAAGTCACTAAATTTACAGACGTAAACAGATATTTGTACTCATTACTTGATCTATGAGAGAACTGAGTTCCTGTCTTAAGAAATATTACAGAAATATCAAAATATTTAAGGTCTGGCAAGACCATCAGTTGAAAGAATTAAATACAGTACTGACAGAGTTAGAAAATGAATACAGTATTTTTAAAAGCACATTTTGTTTTTAAATGGCATTTTGCAAAAGTATTTTATTAAAAACCTGTTTTAAAAAAAAAAAAAAAACAGTGGTTTCAATTGGGATTACATACTTTCATGGATTTAATATTCTCCAGGCAAGGGATGAGTTACAACACTTCAGTATTTTTCTATCTGCAGTTTGTTTTCTTGACTACCGGTACTCAATTAAATCAACATAATGTCATCTGTCATCTACAACCAATATATCTCTAAAAAAATAAAGCTTGGATTAATAAATTCACCTGCGCAGAAAGTATTTAGTCTTTAAAAAAAGAAGAAGAAGAAAAAAAAAAAAGGGAAAGTGTTCAAATAAATTTATGTCTAAAACCATGGCGGTACTTACTAATTTTTCATTCAACCTTTATTTAGCAGGTTAATCCCATTGAGCCTTGAGTTTAAAATTAATTAAATTAATTTTTTAATTTAATAAAAAAAAAAAAATTAAATTTATTTAATTTTAATGGCTTAAGATTTATTTTGATCATCTAAAACCAGACTTTAGTTGTTTTTTGTTTTTGTTTAATACTCAGGCACAATGTTATTAACTACCGTTATCAGTATATATTACACGTTTGTAAAAATAAAAAAAACTTACAATCTACATGAGGCTGCAGGCTGAGCATAAATTCTATAAATTCAGTCATGTTGAAGAACGTGTAAAAACAACAGAGCAGCGGTGTGAGGCACAGCCTACCTGTCTCGGAGTCCCACAGTTTAAGGTATCGATCATACGCTGCGCTGAGAAACTGGGTTCCAGTGTTATTGAAGCAAATGTCTCGCACTGCTTTGCTGTGACCTAACACACAGAAAATGTACTTGATTAGACAATGATTCAAAGTTAACATATACACCCATCAGTTTTATGCTGTTCAGGCAGAGATATTATGAATAAGCCTTAAAGTAAGACTAAAACTGAAATTACAAGCTTCTATTGTCTCTTCAACACTGTGGGAGGAGGGGGGGGGGGGGGGTTGGCCGCGCAGAGGTTAGAGCGGACAAGCCTGTGATCAGGAGGTTGCCAGGTAGGAAAGGTACACACCCTGGTGCCCTAGATAGCAGCCCTCTGCTCCACACATGTAGGTTGTGGTATCTTGGTGGTCAGTGTGTCTGGACGGGCAACCAGCATAAAAACAATTGTCAAAATCTTTATTTGAAGAAGGAAGCAGTTGAAAGAGGAAGAAAAATCATCTCTTCAACTGCTTTACATTTATTCTTCTAATCTCACTCACTCAACATTTGGCTCTTCTTCATACAGTGTAGATCCCTGTGGTCTCAGGACAAACAGATTCCTCTTGTTAAAGTGAACTTTTTTCAATCAAAGGTTTGCCGTTTCCATGGCAATAACAGCCCACTGAGGCCAAACGTCTGCCTGCACACTTGCTCCATCGTGGTCTGGTGGCAGACTAAAGTAAAGCCACCGTTCCTAAAAGGTTCGAATTGTGCAGCAAACACCTTCCATGTCTCAGAATAATGAAAACATCAAAATATAATTATGTGTAATTATTTACCTATATCTCCAGAACAAGCCTAGGTGATTTTTCTTGTTTGGTGATTAAAGTAAATTGCACTTTTTTTTTTTTAAGTGTGCTAACAAAAACTAACATGCTAACAAAAAAACTGTTAGAAAATGGAGGACCAGTGAATCACACCTCATCTTAATTTCTTAAGATGATAAAACATTAAAAAAAGCTAAAAACTGCTAAAAATAAATAAATAAATAAATAAAAGGAGATGGTTTAGAAGAAACATCACTTTGAACCTTAAATCATAAGTACAATGGAGCTTTTAGGGCCACGCAAAAAAAAAAAACTAATAAAAAATTACATTGCCGCGCTAAGAAAAAAATAAAATATTAAAAGCCATAAAATTAAGACTTTTTTTTTTTTTTTTTACAGCTATCGTTTCTTTTATCTTTCTCCACGAGTCGGATCCACAAGGTGACCTGTCAATCAATCCAGTAGGTGTGTCAACAACTGACCAATCCGAAGCTAAACGAGTCGTAATATTATCAGAACTCCAACACGATAAATCTGAGTTTAATGCATTTTAACTGTAGTAAAATGAAGAATGTTGAGCATCTTGTTAAATTAAACTTTGGTATTGGTTTTACAAATAAGGAGATAATTAATCTGTTTGTACATCAGCATCAGATTATTATCAGCATCAGGACTTTGAATCTGCTTACAGTAAGGTGGTATGCTCTGATGGTACGGAGCATTTAGCTTCAGATTGGTCAATTGCTGACACGCCTACTGGATTGACTGACGGGTTGCATCGTGGATCCGACTCGTGGAAAATAAATAAACAAGAGCTGTAAAAATGTAAAAAGTCTTGTACAACTTTATTCTCTTAATATTGAGACTTTAGTCAACTTTATTCTTGCAACTTTATGGCTTTAAAAAATAAATAAATCTTAGTGTGACAGTATTTTTTTTTCTTAGCGTGGTCCTAAAGCTCTGTCGTACATAAAATGTGCAGAAACAAAGTGTAAAAGTTAAATATCTCTACAACACAACCAGAGTTCCAAATCTGCAGGAGAAAAATACTAATATTTTCATCAGCACCTTCTCCCTGGAACACACACAAGCAGTCACTTTTGTCATTCATTCACTCCTAAACTGTGTCTTCTCTCTCTGTTCACCTCTTCCTCTCCATGCCTTCAGCCCTTTCTCGCCCCTTGTTCCCTTTCAGCCCCCTGGGCTGCTGAATTATGCATGTTCTGTGAAGGAGCTGACAAGCAGAACCACAGCTGCAATCTCTATTCTGACAGGGTGCCTGCCATCTATGGGAAGAGGAGGGTGCCCTGCATGAATTAACCAAGCAACCCCTCAAACTCCATAGAATAATAATAATAATAGAAAATAATAAATTAAAAAACTGCATCTCTGCCAGTAGACACTAATGTTCCAGCACTGCTGAGCTTACAGTCTGTCACCGCGCTGTATTTCCCAAAAGGTTTGGCTTATTTAGACCTTGAGCTTTTTGTCATGTCAGCATGTTTAGTGATGACCCATTGTTGTTCGGAAAAGGTCCTTGTTAAGAGGTAATATAATTAAAGCTTCCCACAAAGAACAATTGAGATTTTGATTCTACCACAATTTTTTTTTAAATTTGTTTTGGTTTATACCGGTAGATAGAGAATAAAAACTTTTCCTACTTACCGATAAATGTACGAAGACACCTCCGCTCGCCATACACCTCCCACAACTATGGAGACAACAGACATGAACAACCAACTTATATTGGTCTGACAGAAATTTATATCAACCCATTAATTTATTGTTTTTAACCTGCTTTAGGAATTCATATGAAACATGGATATGTTTATATGTACACCCAGTCTTAAAGGGTTAAATCCTGCATCCATTAGCAGCCAACTCAAAACGCACAAAGAAAAACATTAGATCAAGAGAGACCAAGGCCTTGTCCACACAGAAACAAGTTTTTCCAAAACATCCTTTTTGTTGTCTATTTTTTACAGATAGCCTTGTACATGACCAAAAAAGGCAGAAATCACTATAGTAGCTATAGCAGCTATTTCATTGGAAGTCAAGCACTGTATGTAGTGTGTTACTGTTCATTAGCCTTGTCTGCCAATTGGAATAAGGCAATGTATTGAGGTTTAACTGTAGCGCTGCAGTAGCTTGGTGGTCAGTGCGGTGGTCTTGTAATCCTGCAGGTTCGAGCCCAGGTTGCATCAGGAAGGGCATACTGGGTAAAACAATTGCCCTCTTTCATGCGAGTCTGCTCGCTGTGGCAACCCCTGAAGAAGGGAGCAGCCGAAAGAAACTTACTATTAAGGTTTAACTGTAGCTGAGCATCTAAAAAGACATTGTTTTCATAAGGTTGAATTTTGGCCGTCTACACAAATACGAGTGACGTTTCGAGGCCTTTTCACTTGGCAACGTGATTATTTACCTTGATCTTACAGTCCATGGAGCAGGAGAGCAGCAGATGACCAGAGCTGGGGAATAACCGGATGGCACTGACACCCTGGAGAATACGCAGACAGGACAAACATTTAACTTGAACTTTTTGTTACAGAGACAATCATTACTGCTACTTGTGGTTCTGGTAAATATATTAGCTTGTCCTCATCTTTCCCAAAAATAATAATATTAATTTGTTACTGTGCATTTTTGGACTGGTGCTTCAGTGAGGTGGATATTAATTTTAATTTTGTGTTATATTTCACTCCAGTCTAAATTACAATTTGCTTGCTAACAAAGAGAAAACATTGTTATCATCACATCTGTTATATGTCACGTTGAATTTGATATTATTGCAAAAATGTTCAGATTATTGCTATTACGGTTGTTTCAAGAGGCACATGAAGTGAACCATAATGCACCAGGAACATACGGTACATTTGCATAGCAGATGTGGGATTTTTTTTTTTTCTCTCCCAAATAGAAATTGTCACGAATTCCCTCAAGACAAAGAAACAATTTTCCAAAGTGTCACCAACTTTTCAGACGTGGGAAAAATCTACACCAATTATGTTGACATCAGCATTTACATGTGTTTGTTATCTTTTCTAACCTCTTTGTATTTCCAGTTGGACACCAAAAGCTCAAACTCCATACACAAAACAAATAGGAGCCAATTTAAAACTTGAATGGTTCCGTTTCCCCGAGGCATACTGGCAGAGCAAAAGCCTGAATCAGATATTTTGTGAAATAACTAAATGTTTGCCTTTACTTCTGAATTTAGACACAATTTTGACAGACTCAAAATAATCAAACATGTAAAAGATGAAAAGATTATATGTAGCTGCTATTATTGTTTTATAAAAAAAAAACACTTGGTTGCCTTTTACTGAAACTCTTGGAAATCTTACCAATATTCTGAGTGTCTTGCTCTGCTTACATTTTTTCATTTCAAACGTATTCAATTAAACAAATCTGACTGCTTCACCAGAAGCTTATTACGTGCAAAGATGCATTTCCCACTGACCTTGGTGTGTCCAGACCAGACATGAATCTGTTTCTTTGGGAGGTAACATTTATCCGGAGCATCTGGGGACCGCAAGTTGATGCCCACATCCTGTGGGACATGAAGATATGACCTGCCCTGGTAGTCATACATCTCTTTAACTATGGACACAAAAAATACAGAAAATGTGATAATGGGCAAAAACAATTGACGTTTGGAAGATTTTGATGGAGACTTTGTAAAATAAAAAAAACAAAAGAAGAGTGCAACATGAAGACCTTTAAAATGGGTTTAAATCTTTAAAGTGTGAGGGATGGTTTTATTGGATGAAAATGTATTTATTTATTTATTTTCTTCTTTCAAAAAGTGCCACAGCGAACCAAGTCGCACAAAGACACAGCAATTATTTTTATGCCGGATTCCCTTCCTGACACAACCACAGATCACTAAGGTACCACATCCCTCTGTGTGGAGCACAGAGCTGCTATCTAGGACGCCTGGGGGAGCAGATGATGTGGATTAAGGGCTTTGCTTAAGGGTCCAGAGTGGGGCAAATGAGGGTGGAGGCAGGTGTCACATATCCCACCCACATTTTGATGTCGTCTGTACAGGGAGTTAAACCGGCAATCTTCGGATCAGAGGCCCACCTTCTCTAACCTCTGTGCCACCACTTCCAATGGATGGATTGGATGAAAATTTATTTTAAATGCTTAAGAAATACACAAAATTTAATACAAGATTGTATGATTTCATCAGCAATTTTTGGGAACATCGTGCTGTTTCCAAGCACTGCTCGCATTTAACTCACAACAGAAATTTTGACTTTAAATTTGCAATAAAAGAAATGGTTAATTTTCTACAAATTCCACTACAGTAGTCCCTCGCTACTTCATGGTTCGACTTTCGAAGACTCGCGCTTTCACAGTTTCTCATAGTAAGAATGGACATGAGACACAACTGACATGACATGACACACTCAGGTCTCTCTTGTAAATGAGTTGTTGTGGCTCAATGGGACAATCAGTATAACGGTTGAACAAATTGGCTGATTGATGGATGAGCCGCATGATCGGCAAGGCATTTTTATTTAAAATAAATTGTTTTAAATTATTTAGCACCTGCTGCACCTGTGTGCAGCCCACAGCTGCAGGGAGAAGCTCCCTCCTGAAGCATGTCATGATCTCCGTTCTGCAGCAGAGGAATGGGCGTGGCCGACAGTGCTGGCAGGTGAAATCATGACATGCTGTGCTCTTTTAGAGCGTTTAGAATTTAGAAACATTGTTCAGACTATTGCAAGAGTGTTTCATTTATCGCAGGTGGACTGAGAACGGAAACCTCCACGATCAACAAGGGACTACTGTATATGCCTTTGCCCTTCAAAACTTAAGAAATCCATTGTACCATGGAGAATGGTCTTCTCCTCTCCAGGAGCCTCTTCTTCATTCTTTCCTCTCTTCTGTCTTTTGGCTGTGATTTCATCCAGTTCTTTTTTCTCTTCCTGTACAGATAAAAAAAAATAAAAAAAATTGAAGATTACCCAGAAATTATCCAATTTTATTTCATTAGATATACAGCGCAAACTAAAATTTGTTTAATCTCAAATGGATGCCTAAATTTGAAAGCCTGAGGACTAGGGTTGTGTGGGCGACTAGGACCATACAGCCAAGGATAAGCAGCAAATACTGCACCAAGTGTCTGATCGGCTTAACAAAATGCATTTACCAACAGGGTTAAAAAAAGAAGAAAGAAAAAAAGGCAGAATCATTTTGTAAAGCGACAGTGGAGCACTACAAGAGATTTATTTCAGTAGTCATTTAAAACAACTGAAAGGAGGCAAATTGTGTTTTGAAATTGAATTATCTGCAGTGCTAATAAACATAAATGTAAACGCCGTTTAGTTGGATGATTTTACATTAGAGTTCCATCAAAAATAAATGGAGTCTAACACTGACTGCCTGTATATCCGTCATATCATCAAACACTGATTCTCATCATCTCACACCGAGTAGTTAGTGTATTATTGTCTCACTACACTTTTACACAGCATATTTAAACAAAACATCACCTCTGAAGGTTTGGCCACATCTTTCTCATCCACATATTTCGCCCATGGCCCAAGGAAGTTGTCGATTTCTCCTGCATCTCCACCTTTGACCTTCTTTCGTTTCTCCGACTTCTTCTGACCAGTTTCAAAAACAGTCAGTCCTGGAAGGACAACAGCTCATGATACATCTATCACGCATGCTTAATACTTTATAATATACAGGTAGTCCTCGACTTAAGGCGCCCTCGACTTACAGCAACTCGGACTTAAAAACGGGTGTGCGGCACAGCGTTAGCATACATTTTACATGTATTTCCTCAACTTACGGCAAAAAATCCAGACTTACGAACGGGTGCGGCGCCACGTGTAATGAGTTCCAACTTACGGCAAAATCGGGTTACGAGCGGTCCGTAGGAACGGAACCCGTTCGTAAGTCGAGGACTACCTGTACAGTATTTTAGTTTTAAATAAACTGATTAGGGCATGCATAAAATTAACCATTAACATTGATTACCTTTGTTTTTCTCAGCCTCATCCACTGCACCAATGTAGCTGGTGGAGGATAACTGGTGTGTGTCAACAGAAGGATCTAAAGCATAACCTGTTGACAGGCAGGGAAGGAGTGTAAGATCACTATTGTTTAAATGGGGTCAGTGGACTGGCCAAACTATATAAATGATGTTTAAACAATATATAAAAACAAATATAAATGATGTTACCAAATGAGGAGAATGTCCTTCTTTGCTGTTCAAACATAAAGTCATTGACGTGAGCAGGTTCTGCATAGCCAGATAACATGTTTCTGGGAGCAGCCATCTGTTGGGTCCTATAAGGATTTACTGGTCCAAACTAAGAGGAAATATTGAAAAATAATCACTTGCAATGCATGAGATAAACTTTCAAAGACCCTAACAAAGGAAAATAGCTTTACAGAGCCACTGACTGATTCATATTTTTTGAACATCAAAGATAGAAAACTTTTGGACCAACAAATTAAAGGATGAATGTCTGAATGAGTGGATGATCAAGGGTGGACGGGAAAAAAAAAAAACAAAGGAATTATTTTATCCTTATAAAAACAGTTTTTCTGTGTTTTAGAGCATTAAAGGAGTCACTCAGCAGATATTCTCCTACTTTAATAGGCATGATGGATGCTGTTGAATATACAAATTAACAATAATTCTGTCACTACTGTTGCTATCCTTTAGGTAATTTACCTTGTACTGTATTTAAAAAAGACCCACTTGTTACCTATTAACACCTCCGTAACAAATAACCAATATTGCAAAAACGAATGTTAAATAAAATCATGCCCCACTACCTCCAGCAGCTCTCTAACCTCAACTCACTCAGGTTTGTTTTATAAGAGAACTTTTCCAAACACATTTAATGCAAATATACAAGTAGTTGACATGTTGTACACAACAAGCAGCCGTTCTATCTGCCTAATAAAATTACTATATTATTGTCAGAAATACCATAATCTTGTCAATCAAGGGTTAAGCTGTTTAGCTGCAATAAAAGCAAATAGGCTATTGCTTGAACCAACACTGAAGTGCAATGCTAGACAGATTTAATAACACGTTTATGCCTCAAGAATGATTTAGCTAGGGGGGTCACTGATCAAATATCAGTTTTGTATAATTTCAAAGAGTGCATAAAAATATGTGGTCTATCTGGTAAAAAAAAAAATTAAGCTGAGGAGCAGGGGGACCTTTTATAATGAGGAAACACAATGAAAATTGAATTAAGCGAAAAGCAGTAATTAGATTTGAAAGAATATCGAATTCAAGATCTTAAAATGTTTTGCAATTACAATACTTTAATGTATGCCACATGCAATAATGTTAATATGATAATAATAACTGTTTGCATGTGTAAGACTGTGTACAAACTTTTGTATCTTTTCTCTTACCTCTGGTGCAAACATAGTTTCAAATGTTGGGTTATAGGTGACTTCTTTTAGTGAAGGGTCCAAGTGTGTGCCAGTTTCGACAGACTCCTGCCAAGATAAACAACCAGGCAACCGGATTATATCAAATAATTATGTAAAGTTTAGCAATAAACATCAATTTAGGACATGAAACTTATACTCTGTAAGTTGAGGCATTACGTGTTTTCTTATGTGATTTTACTCATACTGAAACTGTTCGTTTGAATTTAAAACTAATTCAATCGAATTTAGTTTATTTATATAAAGCCAAGTCACAACAGAAAAACAGAAACATTAAACTAAACCACTATAATTTCCGTTCAACGCTAACGTCACTTAGCTTGCTTTCATTAGCTTACCTTAACGGCGACCTCAGGGGCCAAATTTAAAACAGACAAAGACATTGTGGATCCAGACTGTAAAGGTTTAAGGTGAGCCGTAGCGTCCGGTTCCACCGAATCAACTTTCTTGACACTGGTACTGGATTCTGACTCATTTTCAGAATCAGAATCGCTACCGTAAGAAGCGAGGGAAGATATGGCGGCAGACATGTTGAATGTTATGAACTGTCCGGAAGCAGGAGGGCGGGACTTCCGGTGAAGGAAAACCATACTTTTCAGTACAGCGTCTGTATGATATATGAGATTAGATTAGATTAGATTAAAATTAAGGAATTTAGGAAACAAGTGGTCAATATCTAAAGAAAAACCAAGATAGTTATTAAATCCATTTTAAAAAATCAAATACAGGTACAGTACTGTAAATAAAAACACAAGTATTATGGCTCTATCCTTCTGACTACCAGCAGTTCAAATTAGTCCTCCTTGAAGGACATTTGTAAACCTGAATATCTCCCATCCACAGCTACTGAATTAACTCCTTTAGCTCTCTGCAGATGTCATTTAGGGCTTTTCAGTGATACCAAAAATGAAAGGGTGGGCTTTGGTACCTTTCTCTTCATCATGAATAATAACATATTGGACATGGACAATATTTATTTTTCCTGGTAGTCAGGAGGTTATGGATTAGAAATAGGGCACCCACTGCAATGTTATGAAGACCGGTTAAAAAAACATAGAGCAAGAAAAAAAATTTTTTTTCCCTCAAATTAGTGGTTGATGCGTCCTTAAATTAAACATTTGCTAGCTAGCAAAGTTTGGGAACAGCTGCCAACGAACATGTGCATTTATTTTCCAGTGAAACAGCCAGAGTGACTAAAAACTAGCTATCTGTCAGGTTAAACTTTTTTATGTTTGGCTTCATAGTTTGCAATTAGCATATGTAAATAAAAACAATAAGGCATGATTAAAGAATTTTGCTCAATAATGTGTACGACCTTAAAAAAAGCTACAAATTCACAATTATATGCTGTTTTCTGAGTTCTGATTATTGGTCAGTAAACTGACGTGGTTCCCCGATTTTAACAAGAGCAAACACATGTAAAGTGAGGACAAAGCACTGTCTTTCTTTCTCCCTCACTCACATAATCTGTGGTCCACACTGCTCTCATCCACTTGGAGCAGAAGGATTCCTACATCCATGTGTTCTTTGTGGACTTCACATCTGCCTTCAATACCATGATCCCCCAAACCCTGATGGACCAGACCAAGCCCCTCCATTTGCAACTGAGTCCTAGACTTCTTAGCAAACAGAACACAGTTTGTGAAGATCCACAACTTCTCCTCCTCCACCATAACCCTCAGTACTGGCTCCCCTCAGGGGTGTGGGCAGAGCGCTCTCCCATTCACTCTGCTCACGTATGACTATGCACCTACCTATTCAGGCTGTCATATTGTAATGTTTGCAGATGATACAGTGGTTGTGGGATGTATCACAAACAATGATGAGTCCAGCTACAGGCAGGAGATGGAACACCTGGAGAGCTGGTGCAGGAAGAACAACCTTCACATCAATGTGAAGAAGACGAAGGAAGGAGATGGTCGTGGACTCCCCCCGCAGTGGAAGTGGTCTCCAGCTACAAATTGGGTGTGCAGCTGAATGACAACATCAGCTGGGGCAACAACACCATCAACCTGATCAAGAAAGCTCAGAGACTACTTTCTCAGGTGGATGAGACGAGCTGGTCTGAGAAGCTCCGTCCTCACCTCCTTCTACAGGTGTGCTGTGGAGAGCATCCTGTGCTCCAGCATCAACGTATGGCATGGAGGCTGCACAGCTGCAGAAAGAAAAGCTTTGCAGAGAGTGGTGAAGGCTGCACAGAAGATGTTGGAGTCAGCCGACCGACCATCTACACCTCCAGAAGAAGGAAGAGAGCCACTTACGTTATGAAGGACCCCACTCACCAGCACACAACTTGGACCCTGTACACATAATTTCATTCCACCACATGAACCACATGTGGTGGATCTTCTATAATATGACATGCTAATGAGATTCCATAGTCAGAATTTTGAAATAGCATTTCATAAATATGGGCAGCATGGTGTCACAGTTGGTAGAGCTGCCACCTCTCAACAAGCAGGTTCAAATATTGGTCAGGGGCCTTTCTAAGTGGAGTTTGCATGTTCCGTCCGTGCATGAGTGGGTTTTCCTACTCTGATTTCCTCCCATACCAAAAACATGCATGCTAGGTTGATTGGTATCTCTAAATTGTCCCTATAGGTGTGAGTGACAGTGAATGATTGTCTCGTTTGTCTCTATGTGGCCGTGTGATGGACTTGCGACCTATCCACTTGCAAGTGACTGCTGGTCTCCAGTGACCCCCCACGACCCGAAAATTAAGGAAGAAGCAGGTAAAAGATAATGGATGGATGGATCGCATAAATACAGTATTACATATCATCTAAAACTACCTTATAATATAATGTAACTTAGTATCACAAAATTAAAACTTTACGGTATAGCATTTATGAAATCCTATCTCATTTATCATCTTATTTTAGATAAAACATTTTAAAATAGCATCTTATAAATATAAATTGGCACCTCTTAATTATGACTTAGTACCCAAGTAAATGTGAAATGTGTGTCATAATTATGAGCTAATAACTCATAACTATAGCATTTCACACATACTGTGGACATTTACTTCATATTTATGAATTAAAGAGGTTTTTTTTACCCGCCTCTCTCCTAAATGGAGGGAATGACGAGCTTCCCTGTGTGCGCGTTGTAGCCTGTTAACTTATTTCTCTATAATCCATTGGACAGTCCATTACGACCATCTGGAATTCTCTCGGGGCGCACGCGCTGTCTGCGAGACTCCCACGAGCACACATCAAGCGGACGCTTTCTCGCGCCCTCAACAATGGAGTGGTCCGTACCATTATCACCGACAGCTACGGGGACCTCTCCCTCCTAATAAACCTAATTTCACCCTCTTTTGTGGGGTGGACGAAAGACTCAAGTCACGTTCGTGTAAACCTGACGAAGGTTCTGAGTCGTGAAACTTAAATATGCGTCGACCAGGCTACATTTAGCGTCACCTTCGTCGACATCCAGTGGAAGAATCCCTAGCTTAAACAAAGTGGCTGGATTCTTCTTCTTCTTCGCCGCCGCCTCTTGCGGCAGCAGGAGTGCGTTTGATACCAGAGACGGTGCGGCCATGGGTCTGACCCGGGGATTTAAATTCTTGGACACAGTGGCACGCTTTGTTGCTCAGTGAGGATGGAAAGAAGACGAGGAGGATCTTAACAAACCTACCAGGTAATAATACTTTAACAAATTAGCCTCGTTTTAACTCGAAATCCGTCACTTACTGTTACATCTTTGCTCTCCCACAACTTGAACCGACCATGTTGTAACATTAGACCTGAACCGGAGCTGCTGCCGGGCTAATAACGGTGTCTTGGTAATTCAGCACTGCCCGGACTCCCACATTAATGAGGCAATGTTGACAAGTGCGAGCAGTTTGTTTACTGCTGATTTTAATTACGGAGCTCGTGCTGGTCGAGTCAGCTGCTGCTGTGGGGGGTAAAACTGCACATCTGCATGGGCTCCGGCTGCAGCACTCGGTGTGCCCCTGCACAGTCTGAGGAATGCCATCACGTTGTGGGCAACCCGGCGAGCACTTTTATTTTTATTTTTTTTATTGCCTCGTGAATTTGCAGATTGAAGCATCCAGGGTAACCCCATCTGCAGCGAGTCTAGCCCGGTCTGATATTGTGGAAGTTTCAGTTTGCTGCAGCGTGATTAATCCAACCGCTGGCAATTACCCACCCCCCCCCCCCCCCCCCCACCCCCCCCACACAA
>JARVGV010000192.1:19276084-19287920 GCA_031762435.1 Hypsolebias longignatus | reverse complement strand
ATGCCACACAGTGGTAAAAATGGACTTGTCCCAACTTTTTTGGGATTTGTTGACGCCATGAAATTTTGAAACAACATTTTTCCCTTAAAATGAAACATTCTCTCAGTTTAAACTTTTGATCTGTGATTTGTGTTCTATTCTGAAATTCTATTCTAAATCTATTAAAATATTAGATGTTGGCACCTCCACATCATTGCATTCAGTTTTTATTCACAATTTGTTTGGTGACCCAACTTGTTTGGAATCCGGTTTGTATTTACCACATCAAAATGATGCCAAAATGTTAATGAATTCTAAAATAAATCAGTATACTCTTACACTCTCTCTTTTTTTACATTAAAGTATTTAAAACTGTACAGAAAATAGAAACATATTTTAAATGTGATCAATTTTAATAGTGCAAAAACATTATGCAAGCATGTTTATACACAACAGTTGCATATTTTAAGTCATTCATTCTGCTGCACTTTCCTCTAGAAACACATTTTCTATGTCAAATGTTTGCCATTGGCATTATTGTGTAAACACATAAAATATTCACACTATTGTGATCCATTTTTCTTCTGCTTGTTTTTCAGCTGTTTCTCTTCCTGAAGTTTTGCTATTTCAACAGATCATAGATCAAAACATTCAGCTTATTCAGGACAAGTCTGCTTTGCCTTTTGTTATTGATGCAACTTTAGCTTTTTGAAAAATTCATATTATATATATTTTTTTTTTTCATAGAAAATTAATTGAGTTTGGTTTACATCCTTCAAATCTTTAGAGCTGTTTACAACCTTCTACTGCTCCTTTCACATTTTGTTCTGGTTCAGCTTCTTTCAGCTTACTTGTCTAAATAAAATTTAAAAAAAGCTAATTTCAGCTGTTTTATGCTCGTTTCAGATTCTTTCTGCTAACTACAACATTTTTGTGTTTCTTCTAACTTCTTTCTGCTAAGTTCAGCTTGTTATGCTCCTTTCAGCTTATTTCTGCAAGTTTCAACATTTTCTGCTATTTCAGCTACTATTTAGTACCGGTAGTTTTATACAAATTTTAGTTTTTTCAGCTAAATCCACATTTTTTGAACTCATTTAAACTTTTTTCAGCTTATATTCTGTCTCAACTTCCTTCTTCAGCTTCTTTCTTCTTAATTAACTACATTCATCTGTTTTTATGTGGTAATTTCAGCCTTTTTTGGATAATTTCCACTTTTTAATTCTCATTTCTGCTTCTTTCAGCAAACAAGTGTTCTTTCTGCTTCCATCTGTTAATTTAAGCTTGTTCTACCTTTTCAGCTACAATTTTTAAGCATTTAGCTAATTTCAACAGTTTTCAGATAAATTCAATCTTTTTCGTGCAATTTCAGCTACTTTCAGACTAATTCATTTTCTTCTGCTAATTTCAGCTTGTTATGCTCTTTTTTAGCTTTTTTCTCCTTGCAAGTTTCAACTTTTTCTGCAGTTTTCAGCTACTATGCAACTGTTTTCCTGCTAAATTTAGCTTTTTCATCTAATTCCACATTTTTGCTCACTTCACCTCCTGGTAGTTTAAGCTTCTTTCTGACTGTTCAGCAATTTTTCTGCTTTTTAGGCTAATTTCAGCCTTTTATTTTTTTCAGCTAATTTACTAATTTTTGTGCTATGATAATTTATGTTTATTTAAACCTAATTCAGCAACGTATTCTTTATGCTTTCTTCTACTAACTTACGCTTGTGTTTCCATTTCAGCTACATTTCAACTTGTTGTTTTGCTAATTTCAGCTGTTTTCAGCAGGTTCTTCAGCAATAATCATTCACACTGCATTTTCCCATGTTTCTAGTTATTATTTATTCTAAGTTCTTTGATGTTATTTCAAAGTATGAGTTAATCAAAGGCGCCCCCTGTGCTTGTACATGAAGCTGTTCGTCATCAGATTTATGGTTTAGTTTTGTGAATCTAAACGGTTTTCAAGTTTTATGTCCACCTTTCTCTTTCTGTCTCTGACATCTTGTTTCTCTCTTTTTCTGTCAGATCTATGAAAGTATGTCAGTGATTTCTCCTGGGAACCCATAAAAAAACTACATAATTTTTCCTTCGAGGGTATTGCTGTCACATCCCATCATGTCATACTATAGTATGAAACCTCAGTGGACAGCGTTGCTTGCTTGTCTTTCTGAGGCATTAACTGCCTTTCACAGTTGCACACAGAAGATGTGCACAGTGGATGAACTGTGCTTGTTCCCTTTAATGTGCCAACAGTTGTAAGAACATTGTAAACATTTAATAAAACCCATTTAAATGTTCTGCGTCTGAATTTTAAAAAAGTACACGAAGAGTCAATATAACCACTTTGACTTATTTGTGTTTTCATGTTGTGGCTCTTACGTACTGGAATCATTACTTTTTTTTGTTGCTTGTTTTGTTCTTCCTTTTGGTGTATAAACTAAATTTCTTTTATTTGGCTCATTTCAAAAAAGGGGGGGGGGGGAATCCTGTGTTTGCGTCTCTCCTCCAACTAAGATCATTTTCTCTTCCTGTGCCACTGTTGTAATGCTCAGGAAGTTCAACGCTCCATCATTGATTTTATTTCCCCCAATATCACTGTCATTTTTATAAATACTGTAACTCTTAGGACCCTCAAGGTAGGAAGAAAATGGTGAAGAAAGCAACACAGTGTTTTCAGCGTGGGAGATTAAAAACAAGAGCAGCGCAAAAAAACAACAAAAAAAAACCTGCCTCTTTGTGAAAGAGCTGATGTTCATGTGTGACATAACGATGATGGAATGAGTTCATTTTAGTTGGCTTCTATATAAAATACTGGGACATTTAGAGTTCTCAAAATAATACCGGTAAGTAAGATAAGAACTCAAAAGTTACCTTAGGGCGACACCAGGCGTTGAATGGTTTTTGTTCCATTCAACCTTTATTTATACAGGTTAATCCCATTGAGCCTCGGGGACTCATTTACAAGAGAGACCTGAATTTTAACAAAGGGTTAAGAAGTAGGTCAAAATAAAGACACCGCCACTTGTAGACTAGAAACAGCAGATTGGTCTTTGATTTAAAATAAAATGTGATTTTTTTTTTTTTATTAACAATGCATTATTTTTTTTTCTTGTTTATTAATTTGAATTATATTAACTGTTTACTACTGAACCAGTGTTTGGACTGCCAAAACACCTTTATCATATAACTGAATATAAATGTGTGTGCATGACCCTGCCATCCAACTCAGAAACAATGTGGAAGTGGATGGATGGATTTTAATGTATTTTGTGGTCCTCCTTTGTTTTTTTATGTTTTTAAGCCTAATTCTTCCAGCATATGTCACAATAAATAAGACCGGGTCCACTTGCTAAAGATCAATTGTAAAGCAATTGAATCTGCACCTGCAGCCAGAGGCTGGGGAAACTGTTTTTGTCCATTGGATGGGTGTTTCAGATTGATGAAATGCCCCTCAGAGGAAATTAAACTTAACTACAAAGAGAGCATGCTTTTTTATTTTACTACAGAGCAGATTTTTCATGCAGTTTTTTTTTCTTTGTATGATTGAAACATTGCCTGCACAGCTCAATCCAAACACAAGCTCAGAAAGATGCATCTATTTCACTCATGATTTTGCACTGCTTGAGATGTATTCCCATATGACTCACCTCAGCACAGTCACCATCCTATAGCCTGGCAGCTTCCTAGAATAGCCTTCAAGCACGGCATTTCTGTGGATACGGTCAATAATCGTGTTTATTCCTCTGTGACGGAGATGCAGCTAAAAATACAGTGGAATATTACAAGCACCAGGCGTCAATTAATTTTTAATCAATGCTATAACGAGGCCTTCTCACTGTCAAGGCCAAGCAGTCCATCAGTACACCTGATATCTGCATCATTTCACATGCCTCCTCTCATTAAACAAGCTTACAGCAGAGAGATGATGCTGAAATGTTGTCAGCGTGATTATCTGCTGTTGTTACTGAGGGAGTCGTCTTGGTAGATGGTGTTCAGCCTCTTTCCTCTGATGATAATTTTCCTCTGTCATCTTTTCTCTTCCAGTTTTTACCATCTGTTCTCATCTTATGTCCACACTTTGACCATTTAATCAAAGTACAGTGATGGGGTTGAAATTATTACAGGCTTTAAATGCTTTTCATGCTAATGTATAGTAGTGTTCAGCAGTAGATTTTGTGGTTAAAACACCTAAATAGACATTTCAGCTGCTTTCTGTAGTTTTCATCTACTGTCGTTTTCTGCAAACATATATTTTTTCACTGCTTAAGTTTAGACTTTGTTATCATTGTTTCTGGGTCACAAATCTAAAATATTCTGTTTTTTATATATTTATGTCCTGATGCATGTTCAATAATCCACGTAGATAATTCTAATAAAATTGAGTCAAGTCCTCTGGACAGTTTCTTCGGGGACAGTTGAATGTGGAGGCCTCCTCCCCTGTTTAATGATGAACGGGTTCTCTTCACAAAGATGGCTTCCTTCACTCTTCTCTCAAACCAGTGTTCATCTCTATCAAAGATGTGAACATCTTAATCCCTGAACGAGTGACCGCTGGTCTGGAGATGAGTGTAGACCGCAGAGTCCTGTCCTGATGATGTTGATCTTCTGTGCTGGGCCATCCTTTCAGTGGCTGTTTTGTTTACCTGATGTAAAACTGATCTCAGGCCCTCCGGCCATTGAACAGCAAATACAACATTACTCCGTTTTTGTCAGGGGACTGGATTTTTGGGGTGGACCAGTCTGTCATGATGCATTTTGGTGTTTGAAAGCTACTGGGACATCATGTATAGGAAATAAATGTCTCCATTTTTCTGAAACTCCTGCAACATACGGAATGATCACTGGTTCCAGACCCAGGGTTTGGGGTCCTCCTTTTCACCTGATGGCTGGTTGGAGTCCTATTTGGGTTTCTTGTCTGCTTTCAGGAAGGCCCAGTTAGGATATCCACATAGATCCAGGGCCTGTCTTATGTGGGATTTCTCCTTCTAACTTGTGCTGCAGCAGTTGATGGGAGTCAAACTGCAAATACTGGTCTGTGTGGGTGGGTTTGCGGTACACCTCAGTTTGCAAATGTCCTCCATCAGAGGCTGAAACCTCACAGTCCAAGAATGCTAACCTGCCATTTTTTACATCTTCTCATGTGAACTTTATATGTTTATCCACAGAGTTGATGTGATCAGTGAAATGTTGGACTTCCCAAGATTTAATTTTAACCCAGGTGTCGTCATCATATCTGAACCAGTGACTCGGTGGTCTCCCTGAAAAGGACGTCAAGACTCTTTTTTTCTACCTCTTCCATGTACAGATTTGCAACAATAGGAGAAACTGGGGACCCCATAGCACACCCATGTTTCTGCCTATAATATCTCATGTGTGAAGTAGGTTGACTGCAGGCACAGATTCAAGAATTGACACAGTTGCTCTGTGGAAAGCGTGGTCCTGCTGCTCAGAGTGGTGTCTGATTTAAACCTTAAACCGACCACCTCTACTGCCTCATCAACAGGAATGCACATAAAGAGTGATGTGACATCAAAATGATGGGGGCAAGATGGGGTAGAGACAGGGCAGCCGACTTGTGACCCAAAAGTCCCAGGTACGATTCCAGCCATTCCCACATGTCGTGGTGTCTCTAAGCAAGACACCCAATCCACAAATGCTCCCCGGGCACTTGCATAGCTGCCCACTGCTCCACCTGGGTGTATCCCCGGTGCGATGGGTTAAATGTAGAGACCAATTTTGCCATTGTATGGGAACATACAGTGATGACAACACATAGCATGCATTGTTATTAAAAGATACCATTGTTTCATCAGTCTCCTTGATGACATCCCTCACCTTATCCACAAAGTCCACAGAAAACCCATTCATCATTAAACAGGGGCGGAGGCCTACAGTGCTGTTATTGACAGTATCACTTAGCTCTCTGTGACTAGCAAGCGAGCGTCAGGGCACTAACGAACAATTGTTAGGATGATTGTCCTCCTTTTGCATGTGAACAACTAGTTTTGGCTGTCACCAACAACTAGTTGATCCACTCAGAGAAGGCGCTGCTTACAAGACAGTTTGTTGAAGTTCCTCAAGCTGGAGAAGTCTTTTGGATAAAAGATGAAACGTTTCAACAAAGACGAATCCGTCCAGAGGACCAGATACTGTATATATATATTTATTTTTAATCATAAGGTGCTAATTTGCATGTTAAATTAAGATGGGGATCACATTGCACTTCTCAGAAAGCTGTTGACTTTTTACCAGTCGAGTGTTTTGGGAAAATGAAGCTGGAGTAGACAGTGACTCAAGTATAATTTCTGTATAGATTATATGATATTTTTTTCCCTGTTTTCTTCGGTTTCTTTGTGTTGTTAAAAAGGAGGGGAAAAAGATCTTTAAAACCTTATTATACAACTAAATGCCATTTGTATGGCTGTGTGGGCAGACTAAGCACTTTGATAAAGCAAACAGATTATAAACATGATGACAAAGGTACCGGTAATGATTTTACTAAGTCTGTAAAAGCAAGAAAGCAACATGAAGGTTTGCAATATGACTGGGTATTTTACTGTGCTATTTTCTTTCCCACAAATGATATCTGTAAGTATTTCTGCCAATCATAATGTCTATAACAAGCTTTGGACACTGATGATTTTTTTCATCCTCCCTCTGTCCCGCCTCTCTCCTCTGACTCATTCACGTAGGTAGCGTCGTTTCAGCACAAGGATGCCGCTGGTGAAACGCACCATCGAGCCCAGGCACCTGTGCCACACAGTCCTGCCAAGGAACATCAAGAATGAGCTGGAGTGCGTGACCAACATCTCCTTGGCCAACGTCATCCGTCAGCTCAGCAGCCTCAGTGAGTAATACAAGAACTTGCAAGTACAAATACATGAAGTGCAGAGTTTGCAAAGGCTTCCCTAATCCCTACAGAATTGTAATGTTTTAAAATGTATACATATACTTTAATTATAGTCTTTAGGAGTCAGTCAGTAAAGTACAAAAATTTAGATTAATCAAATATTTTACCTCATGGTGTTTTCTATCTGTAATGATTCCTATTGAAATATACCCATATATGAATAAAAACCCTAAGAGAACAATTTAAAGAGTTTATACCTCATTATAAGCTGTGGCTGTGGTATTTTGATGGTCAGTGCTGTGGTTTTGAAATCCTGAGGTTGCAGGTCCGAGCCCTAGTTGCTTACTGGCATAAGCTTGGATATCACAGGCCTTGTGTGTGTTTGACTGCAGTTTATTCATTTTTTGTCTCCAGTCTCAATTTTGTCTTTGAGAAAATTTGTCACAGATAATTTTCAAATATGTCTAAAATTTCTGCGACAGCAGCACAAGTTCCGGTGACTCTGGAAGGAAACTGCAAACCCCATCAAACGTTTTCAACTCAGTGAGAGAGATCGTTCTGATGTGAAGTTTTTAGACCATCGGTCCCAGTTTACAGAAACGAACAAAATAACTGATATAACAAAACCTTTCTGCATCACATCACCACAGGAATAAACAGTTTGTTTGTTTCACATAAATGACTTCTTTACTATGCAATTTGTTTTAACCCTTTTAAAAAATAGAATAAATATTCGTTATGTGTTTTTGAAGGTAAATATGCAGAGGACCTTTTTGGAGAGCTGTTCAATGAGGCCCATTCCTTCTCCTTCCGGGTCAACTCGCTGCAGGAGCGGGTGGACCGCCTCTCAATCAGCGTCACACAACTGGACCCCAAAGAGGAGGAATGTGAGTGTTGTTACATCACAAACATACACATCCCAATCGCTCTTCTTGTTTTACCAATTCAAAATGTAGATTCAGCGTTGTTCTCCTGGAAGGATCAGGACAATAAGGGGGAAAGTTTTCTAAATTCTTATAAATAAAAAACAAATAAACAAACAAACGACTGGAAATTGCTGAGCAGACACAAAATTTAAGATTGCTTTTTTTTTTTTTTTTTTTTTAAATACCGGGTACTTATAACCACACTGCATTTGACAGTACATAATCTTCAATTACAAAAATAAATAAATAAATAAATGATATCATGGCTAAATTAAACTTAAAATATAAACTTTACTTTGAAACTTCAGGGGTATTTTTGACTCACTAAACTTGACCAACATGTTGCCATAGGAGGCAAATCAATACACACAAATATATACTGTAATAATAATGATAATAATAATAATATAATTGTTCAACTAATAAAATTAGCACTTTCTGTGAAAATGTGTTGTGAATGCTTAGTGGATAATGATTGCTGAAATCTGTTGAAGCTAAAAATGATCAGAACAGAAATAAAAGCTAAAATTTGCACATAGCTAAAACTCACTCCAAACAAAACTGTAGCTAAAAGCTAAACCAGCAAAATAGTAGCCAAAAGCCAAAACTAGCAAAAAAAAGTAAAAGCTAGAATTACCAAAAAGCAAAATAATAACAGCTAAAAAATTAAAAATCAACAGTAGTTACAAGCCAAGACTAAAAATAACTGTTGCTGAAAGCTAAGGCCAATAAAACAGTAGCTAAAAGCTAAACAAGAAAAATAGTAGTTAAAAGCCAAAACTAGCAAAAGAGTAAGTAAAAGCTAGAATGACTAAAAAGCTAAATGATAACAGCAAAAAATTAAAAACCAGAAGTAGCTACAAGATAAAATTAACAAAATTGTTGCTGAAACCTAAGGCCAACAATACAGTAGCTTAAAGCTAAACTAGAAACATTGTAGCTAAAGCCAATAATACCAAAAGAGTAGCTGTAACCTAAAATTGTTAGAACTGTAACTAAAATCACTTTGGTAGCACAACAACTCAGTAGTTAGCACTGTTGCCTCACAGCAAGAAGGTCCTGGGTTCAATCCCCGGTTGGACCTTGGGGTTGGGGTCTTTCTGTGTGGAGTTTGCATGTTCTTCTTGTGCTTGCATGGGTTTTCTCCGGGTACTCCGGTTTCCTCCCACGGACCATAAACATGCATGTAGGCCTCCCTTGCAAAAGAGATGTGTGATCTTAATGGGTTAAATAAAGGTTAAATTAAGACAATAAAAATAAAAAAGCTAGAATTATCAGAACAGTAGCTAGAAGCTTAAATAGCAAAACGGTAGCTAAAACTAAAATGAGCGACCCAGTAGATAAAAGTGAAACAAGAAAGTTTTAATGATCCCGTTTTTGAAGCGTATGAAACCATTTCTAAGATTTTTACAAGAAACAAAATGTCAATAAAACTGAAAATTTTCAAAAAGTTTATACATTTTACATACTCCCAGTTCTAGCTGTATTATTCAGAAGGACAAAAACATTTTTGACACCTGAATGACTGAAGTAGCTGAAAGTTTGCTGAAATCTGTGAAGCTTTAAAAAAAAACATATGGAAGAAAATATTGTGTGATAGCTGACTCGGCATTTACACAATTACCCTTAGTCACTATTCTCGTACTGGAACCTTAGAACCCCACTATAAAAGTCTGTTATTTAACCATAGCAGAAGTCATTCTCCCTTTTATGGTTATTAGAGGAACATGTAGCTATAAGATTGTGCCATTATTCAGTTGTAATGGCCATAAACCTGAGCTCCTAATAGAAACACTGTGTCAAGAGTTACATTTTGTCCAGATGCTCATTTGTCTTATAAATGCGCCTTCTTTTTGAGAGGAGTATCTTTCCCTTCTTAGTTGAGAGCAATAAAAAGAAAATGAAATAATTTGCGTTGACTGCAAGTTAAAGTCAGGTTTTCATGAGAGCGCAGAGGCAGGACGACAGGATGGAGTATGTAGTGGAGGCAGCAGGTGCGCAGAAGAAAAAAGAGAATCACAGTTGAATAATACCATGCTCCAAGACTGTATCGATTTCCCACGGGCCTGCGGTGTGTTTAAGGCTTTGTACAATTCCACTTTAACTGCTTCCTTGTCACTGACAGACGGTAAAATGCCTGCTCGGTTTAACTCTAGTTATGGCTTTTTTGTGACTCCAAGAATAAGCTTTGCTACTTTTTTATGTTCTACAAGGAGATGAATTGGCTCAAAGTTTTTGCACATTTACAAGTCTGGACTTTACCCCGATTGTTAAGATCTTTCAACCTGATATATCCATTTTCTTCTAGTTGCTCCTGGATCTTTCCTTTCTCTCAACCATCCACATCTCCACCCTTCCTCATCTCCCAGCCTTCACATGTTAGCTGCACTGCTTGTGCAACTGCGATCTAATTGTAGACGTCTGGTGTGCAGATCTCATCTGGTAATTGAGTCTAATGTTGCAGAGCTCGAGGGGCAAATGCACACATCCACTGACTCACACACAAATACATCTGTCTGTGCTCACAAGGCTGCCTGCAGAGGATAATGCAATAATATTCATGTTGTAGATAGGTTTACTTTAGGAGAAACTAACAAAGAAACAAAACATTTTATCTTTTTATTGCCTATGTAAAAGCTTACTTGCTTATTTGACGTGAAGCCATTGCGATTTCATATTTCGTCTTTCCCCGTGTCTGCGTTTGGTACATGTGGTCCATAGCTTTATCTTTCCACATAAATAATCCTGGCTACACCCCCACACCCCCCAATCCCCGCACTACCAACACCTCCCCATAGCCTGAAGTGTTGGCTTTAGAGACTGTGGATAAGAATCAGCTCAGTTGCAGTAAGTGAGTGGTAGTGATGGGGAGGGAGAGTTGGAGGGGAAGGGAGCGTAAGAAAGATGGAAGGATCGAGGGAAGACTGGTTAAACGGGGCACTGCAGCAAAAGCAGTGGAGTGGAAAGGGACTGGGCTGCAGAATTTTACAGGGATTCCTATGCAGGTTACGGACATTTCCCACTCGTCTTAACTCCTCCACATTTGTTTAAAACCAAATAAAATTAAATTAAAATGGGGATGGGGGGGAACCTCAGCATCTCATCTATCCTGAGTCATTTGCAAAACTGGAAATGGTAAACTAGCTCCAAATGCTTTGATGGCCACAGGACTGAGTGTGGCACAAAGAGCTGTGGGAGGGCCTCAGCAGATGGTTTGTTTCCCGTAAATGCCACCCTGCATCTCTAATGCTGACCATTTCTTTACCTTTATATGGTCAGAGTGGGTGCTCTTACTGTAAGAGACTTGCTTGTAATTGCTTGTGTGAGGGTTTGTGGTTGCCATGAGAGGAGGCATGAAGGAGAGGAGGAATGAGTTTGAGCGAGGATGGGTCCATAAATCAGAACTTCGGAGGGATGGAGATAAGGATGGAGGTCACGTAGGATGGAGGACAATGGAGTGCACAATAACTGTTTTATAGATAGAGGCCACAAAACACTTTCAGGATCCAGGGAAGCTTTAAAGCCTTAAATGACCCAATTAAAAATTGATGTCCATCTAACAGTTTTTTTGTCCTGGGAACAGTAAAAAAAACAATCTTTACCACCTATGGCATGAGTTTAATTTATTTAATAGAGGATTCTGTCCCTAGGTGGGAGGGAGAGTGTGAATGGTTGTCTCGTTTGTCGATTTGTGTCCCTATGATGGGGTGGAGACCTGTTCAGGGACGTCCCCCTGCCTCTCACATAGTGACTGCTGGACATAGGCACCAGTGACCCCATGAAAAGGAAGAAGCAGGTAAAGAAAATGGATGGATGGATTTAAAGTCATCCTCTATAGAACCCTGAAAATGAAGGTGGCTTCTCTTCTTTTTGCGTCTTCACTGGAAGTGGGATGCTGTCAGTCAAAAATATGTACAGATGCTGATCATAAAATTAGAATATCATGAAAAAGTTTATTTATTTCAGTAATTCCATTCAAAGTCAAACTTTTATATTATATTCATTCATTGCACACCGACTGATATATTTCAAATGTTTATTTATTTTAATGTTGATGATTATAACTGACAACTAATGAAAACCCCAAATTCAG
>JARVGV010000192.1:19195395-19205415 GCA_031762435.1 Hypsolebias longignatus | reverse complement strand
GGTAATACCAGATGGCTCCGCCTCAGATTGACAAAGCCCCTTGGATGAGGGGTGAAACGTTTCTTTTTAACAAAAAAAATATCAGATTAGTAATTTTGTTTACTTTAGACTGGCACCAAATGGGTTCATAAGAACCTTGAGGTGTTTATTTGTATTTATGGAATATGCCACATTGAAGACTGAACATTACTGTCACCACCAGCGTTTACTATGATTGTCATTAAAACTCACTCTCAAATGTGAAAGGATTACAAAGAATCAGTTGAAAAATGAAAGCATGCCTTCAGGTCTAATAGTTTGCAGAAGCATCCTCCGCTCCTCTGAGGCTCTCTGATGCAAACTGCTACCTGTCTGAACAGCCTGACAGACAATCTGCTGCATTTGTGGCTCAGTCTTTGTACAAAAAACAGGTGATGCTGGGAGACTGGGCCTATTATCACGCGCTTCGTCACTTGCACGTCCACGTGCCAGCAGCTACTTTAATCCTGAGTCATAACTGGAGATGTTGATAAGAAGAAGAGTAAGGCAAGTTTGTAAAAAGCTTTCTTACACGCTGAGCCTTGCAGCGTGGATCAGATCCCATCATTCAACATAAAACAGTGTCAGGCAGTTTCAGTTTCATTTTTTACGTGTTTTTTTTTTACTCTTCTTCAAAGGGCACCAAGGGGGTTAATAAGTAAACTTGACCACACTGTAGATGCTTTCATGTTTGTGGCATCTTTACATGTTTGACCCATGACATGGACTAAATATGATGCAAGAATGATATGGGTGGGTTTAAATTGAAGCCATTTTCAAGAGAGGTGCTTGCCGTCTCGATGCGCTATTAGTTTCTTCTTACCACCTTCACGTTTGTGAAAGGGAGGCTTACAAGAGGTAAGGGAGTAGAGAATGAAAAGAAAAAAACAGTAGACACATGATGATTTTATGCTTTTATTTATCTTATATAAAAAGGACATCAAAGACAATACAATGCAAAACAGGGGAAAAATAAATGGCACAGTCTACACAGCATTTCAGACATTTTAAGCACATATGGTTGAACAATACTGCTTTGGTTTTTTTTTTTTTTTAAATCACCTCATAAAGTGCAAAATTTTAAGTTTTCATTCCTTTTTGAATCCTTTAAATACATTCACAGTTTGTTTTCTTAAAAAACAAACAAACAAACAGATTTCTTGTTCACAGCATCTCTGAACACTCGTCCAAAAGTCGTGTTGAGACGTATTAAAGTGCAGTTACAGTACGCATGCCCCGGTCATACCTGTGTCGCATTCGCTGTCGACTCTAAGCAGATTGTCAGTGTTTGTGTTTTTGCTCAGTCTTTTCACACGCACACACGTAAACACACCCACACATATGAAGAGCTCTGCTTTAGACCTCACTCGGCGACCTGGAGCGGTACGCTTTTGTCTGAAAGCAGCCACAGAGAAGCATGTAGATGGAGCGCTGGATCTCTGTGTTTCTGTAGGCGTAGATGATGGGGTTGATCATGGAGTTGTAGGTCGCCGGGAGCAGCGTAGCGTACGTGTACACCGACGGATACTCCTTTTCGCCAACCAGACAATAGATGGCAAAAGGGAGCCAGCTGGCGCCAAAAGTCCCCAAGATGATGGCTAAAGTGGACACGCCTTTTTTGGTGGCGACGTAATGAGACGTGGCGAAGAAGTGCTGTTGGAGGGCTATCTGGTGGGCGTGGCGGCACACAATCTTGCAGATCTTAAAGTACAGGGTCAGCATGAGCACGAAGATGGTGAAGAAGGAGGTGGCCAAGAGCATGACATTGGTCCGGGTCAAAGGGCGGACGATGCTGCAGGAAGCCGGCTCGTGCAGGCAGTTCCAGCCAAGCACCGGCAGCAAGCCCAGCAACAGAGACACCCCCCAAGTTCCGATCAGCATGAGGTGCACGTACTGCAGGGTCTTCTCTGAGAAGTACGTCAGGGCGTTGTAGAGGGAGAAGTAACGGTCCACAGTGATGGCCAAAAGACTGCTGATGGACGCAGTGAAAGACGTCACTAGAAAGCCCACTGTGATGAGGCTGATGGTCTCAGAGGAGATGACGTACTGAAACACAAAGTTCAGGATTAATCCCATGCCGGCCAGCAGGTCTGCTGTAGCCAGGCTCCCTATCAGCACGAACATGGGGGCCCTTAAAGTGGGCGTGTAGAAGATGATGGCTACCACTATGGCGTTTTCGCAGGCGATGACGGTGCCGGACATGCACAGCATAATGTCCCACGGGTTGATGGGAAAATCGAGCGGGGCGGTGGAGAATTCCAAGCTGCCGTTGTGGCCAGACGACTCCGCCTCCATCCACGAGAGAGGCTCTCCGCTCGCGGGAGTCACGGACGTGTCGTTCACCACAAACGACTCGTTCACCACGAAAGACTCGTTCATCGCTCCTCTCCGTCCTGAGCGAAGAGAGAGAGAAAGGAGGTTCAAAACAAAATCACGCTGCGAACCTTCATGCTGTCGCTTGTTGTACACGTTTCATGACAAGAATTATAGAATTATAAACTGATCCACGGTAAATGTACACCAAGAGAATAAAATCTTTTAGAACAAGCAGATGTTTTCCATTAACCAGTTAATCATAAATTATTCAGTATAGGAAGGATTTAGGAAGTAAACAGAATATTTTGTAGAACATCTGCTCTTATTCATTTGAAGTCAAAAGAGATTTTAGGCTAAAAATTCACCATAAAACTAGCTCTGTGGTTTAATTATCTCCATAAGTGGTCTTTATCTGGATTGAGCGGCTTTCATTGAACAGTTTATATCCCACATGAAGAAAGCATAATTTAAATCTTGGAAAAATTAAACTATTTAGCTAATATTTTAAAGTAACAAAACTTTTGGTTGCAGTGAAAATTAATAACAGATCTTTACTTATCCCATTAGAGTAAAGTGGAAGCTAACGCCTGTGAAATGTTCACTCTCTTCTTTGGGTAGTTGGTTTTAAGATGACAAAGAACAACAAGAATAACGTAAAGCCACTGATTTACTAAATAATAATAATAATAATAATAATAATAATAATACAGTAATTAGAAAAACAGGATTTTGTAGAAACGCGGCACATTAAGGAGCTGTCCATGGTCCTGAAAGAAACTACGTCTTGATTTTCTACTTAAATGTTGCATATTTTTTTCACGTAAAGCACTCACAAACACTAAAAAGAAATGCAGATGTTGTTTATTAACTTTTAAAAAGAGTAAACAGCCTGTTTCTGTAATTTCTAAATATTTAAATAATATACTGTATATTTCTTGCTGCTTGTATCAAATGATTTCATTTAAAACTTCCTGAATAATTACCTCTGTGACAAAAAGGTCCAAGATGAATTTTCCTTTAAAGGAGTCCGGCGGTCGGAGGTAAAATGAGAGCATCGATGAGAGGGAAGGAGAAGGCGGGTTCTCCTCCGGTCCTGCTCAGCTGAAGACCTCGGTTCGGTCCGGCATGGGTCTCGCACGCAGGACTGTGAAGCATCAGCTGGTGTTCAGCTCAGAAAGGTGAATGTGAGCAGGAGGAGGAAGAGGAGGAGGAGTAGAGAGCGACTGAGACACGCGACCAGCTTTAAACCCCACCAGTAGTCATGGCAGGACAAGGAGAGAGAGCACACTATTGTGAGTCTGCTTGTGAAGCACTCACACTGTTGTGATCCATCTTCCGTACGTTTTTCAGCATCTTTCTCGTTCCACATCTTTTGTGCTATTTCACCATGTATCAAAACGTTCAGCTCTTTTAGAACAATCCTGCTACTTTTTGGAAACATTGAGCCTTTTCTGCCACTTTTTTGTCCATAGAAAATGAAATGAGCTCATTTTAAATCCTTCATATATTTAGATCTGTTTACAACCTTTTACTGCTCTTTGCACATTCTGTTCTGGTTCAGCTTCTTTCTACAAATTTAAACTGTTTTCAATTACTTATTTTAGCTGGTTTGTGCTCCTTTCAGATCCTTTCTGCTAACCACAACATGTTTGTGCTTCTTCCACCTTCTTTCTGCTAATTTCAGCTTGTTATGGTCCTTTTAGCAAGTTTCAGCTTTTTCTGCTATTTCAGCTAATTGAGCTGTTTTTGTGCTAATTTAGCCTTTTCAGCTAATTCCATTTTTGTTGCACTCTTTTCAAAAATGTTCAGCCAACATCAGCAAAAATATTCTCTCCACTTCCTTCTGGTAATTTCAGCTTCTTTCTGCGATTTTTAGCTACTTGTCAACTGGTTTATGCTAATTTCAGCTTTTATCTAGTCATTTTCATTTTTTGTGTTCATTTCTGCATCTTTCACTCTTTCTTATGCTAATTTTAGTTTGTTTTCAGCTAGCTTTCTTTTTTTTTTTTTTTAGCATATTTTAGCTAATTTGAGCATGCATCAGGGCTAATTTCAGCTGTTTTTGGACAAGTTCAAGTTTTCATGGTAACTCCTGCTACTGTAGCCTAATTAAATTATTTTTGCTAATTTCAACTTACTGTATGTTCATTTCAGTTTACTTCTGCTGATTTCAGTTATTTCAGCCACTATTTTAGATGTTTTATGCTAATATTAGCTTTTTCAGCTAATTCCACATTTGTTGCACTCATTTCAACTTTTTTGTTCTCTCTGCTTTCTCCCGCTTGTTATAAATTTTCAGCTACATTTCAGCATGTTTTTTGTTGTTTGCTAATTTCAGCTGTTTTTCAGCAAGTTCTTCAGCTATAAGCATTCACACTGCAGATTAACATGGAATTAGCATTAACACCAATCAGATGATAATTTGGTGCTAGTTTACTGCAAATTTATGGTGTTAATACTACATTTATTAAAGTAAATTATCTTAATTTCATTCAAATACAGGTACACTTATTTATTTACATTGTCCATAAGTGGCACAAAACAAAGTTTTCTTTTATGTTATGTACGTTGCCAACTCAAAGGTTTAGCTAGCTTGGCTGACAGCTAGCAAAACAACTTTTGGAAAAAAAATTTTTTAACCTGGATTATCGAGCATGAACTTTGACTACAGTGGTGCATTGACACTGCAACATTAAGTTCAGAACCTCGGCACCGAACCACTCACAAACCAGAACAGGGATTCTGTCAGTGGTCAGTTCATTGTATGGTTCTGTGGGAATTTTGGCCAGTACGCCAGCTAAATTGTTGCTACAAGAGCTTTGAAGGAGACATTTCGGGTGAGATGAAGTTTTTCCATGTGGACTCTCTCAGCAATTGGTTGGAAGAGCTGCAGAAGATTCCAGAGTTCAAAGTGGATTGCTGCATAAAACCTAATGATAATGAGAAACCCGATAAAGCATAACACCTTAATTTCTCTGATGCAAGGCATGATGGGTGTGGAACAGTGTCTTATTGGGCTGGAAAATAACAATGCTTCACATCAGCTTCCTCATGGGAAAAGCCAGAGTTGCTTCTCTTAAACTTGTCATGATTCTCCGGCTGAAGCTGATGGCTGCAGTTCTTGCAGTTCCAGTGGATGTTACAAAAAGAGTTGCAGTTAAAACCAGAAATGTCCAATATTTGGGACTGATAGTACAACACTATTAAAATATATCAACAATGAAGCCAGATATTTTCATACTTGTGTGGCAAACAGAATTTTTGTTATCAGTGGAGACGTTTGCTCCAAAGAAAACCTGGCATGTGAAGCATCTGGAGGAATGAGAGCTGGTGAATTATTTAAAGGCAAGAGATGGATCAATGGACCGGAGTTTCTCCACGGATCAGACGTGGAGTGTAGAGGATGACTTTTTTTTCAGGAGTCCTGCAGGTCACGGGATTCCCGCAGGATTCTGGCAGGACAGGAGTCAACTTTATTATACTGTACTTTGTAAAAAGGAATGGGTAGAAGATCAACTCAAATTCAATGTATTTCCTGAAAACTAAATGGAAGAGAAAAAAACAGAAGCAGTACAGGAGTGGGAATGAGTCTGACTGGGAGCAGGATGGGAGCAGGAGTCATCTTACCAGGAGCGGGACAGGACTGGATATTTTCAGTGGGACTAGGACAGGAGTGAAAATCCACTCCTGTGTCATCCTCTAGTGGAGTGGTCTAAACCGAATGTTGAAGTCTGTGCAATTCCTGCAGATGACCCTGAGATTTAAACAAAAAAAAAAAAAAAAAAAAAAAGCGGACTGTAAATGAGGCTGTGAAAGAACCAGAAGATGCTCCAAACAGTCTGATCCACCGCTTTCATCTTGGATGAAGCTTTAAAAAAATAATTTACCTGGTGTTTAAAGCATAAAGAAATCATTGTGTTGTTGAGAAGGAAAATAAAGGAGTTTATGTAAATACAAATGATAATTTTTCCACATATAACCAACTGATCTGGGACCAGATAACCCTTAACTCAATTGGAGATTCTATATTTTTGTCTCATGAAGACTTTGAATGTCACCCTAACTCTCTTCCTAAATCAATTTACAGAACATGTAAGATTCAAAAGTTACTCAGCTCTAATATTCACCAGCATTTAGACGTGTTTCAGTTAAATACAAGGTGACAGCAGATGAGACATTTGGAAATTGAAAGCAGCAAAGCAAAAACAGTAGCCAGCTCTGGTTTCCAGGCAACAGTTGTTTGGTCACCATTTGTCAGTAGACGCGATGCTGGAGAAGGGACGGTGTTCATTCATGAGCTGGACAGTCACACGAAGGGCTCAGAAACTCAAACCAAAAACCACCAAGACATCTAACCATGCAGCAACAAAGTCTTTAAAATAAATCTTACATCAATTTTACAGCGTTTCTTAAAAGTAAAATGATCAAACCGTCACTAAAACAAAAGCCCCCTTGAGTCAAACACAGAATATTCAACTTTTGTTCTATTTTTGTGGACTACCTGTAACGAGCTGCTCGAAAATTTCAGTAGCCGGATGCATTTATTCAGCCATGTGCGCTGAGAGGTTCCAGTGTAACATGACACCTGCTATTAGGCACAAAGAAAGGAGGAAAAAAACGAACTTCACATGAAAGCCCCCTCTATTTCATTCAAAACATCCCCCTTTTGGGAAGCACACCCCAACTGTCAACCGTCCTCGAACACAAACAGCGGCGCTGCACAACGGCGAACACCTGTCCACACACTTTTACACAAACACCGGGCAGGCGGAGGAGTGAGTCACCTCTCAACTAAACAACTGACCTCGCACTGAACCCAATCTGGTCTTTATGAAAAGAAAACAAATATAAATAACTCATAAAATCAAGCAGACGAATGAGTCCCGTTTCAAATGGTTGAACAGTTTCTGAGTCAAAATGAGACAAGTGGGAGAAGCTGTAGAGGAGAATATTAAAAACAAGCGTTTCCTTGAAGGCCAAACAAAGACATCAATTTATCGCAAATGTGGCCCAGTTGTTCCAAGAAAACACGCAGCATTCATCCAGTGATACACACTTTACACACACACAGTCACACGGAATGAGTGAATCTATCTCAAGTGGAGTCCCATAATGAGATAAATGTGTGTGACCCACTCTGACAGCTTCACTGTAGATGTCAGCTCGACCTCTGTTTAGTATAATTATCCACTAAATGCTCTCATTAAAATGAAACGAAGATTTCTGCATTAAGATACGGTTCGAAACGCAGGTGTTTGATAAGAAATTATATTAAAATTGAGAAATTTAATTTTAAATGGTAAATGGACTGTACTTATGTAGTTAGCTAAACTAGCTAAAAGGCAACTGTAGCTAGTTGCCAAAAGTTAAAGATGCCAAAACTGCAGCTAAAAGCTCAAATTGCACAGAATATGTGCTAAAAGCTGATTGTTTGCTAAAGTTGATTCATTCAAGAGCACAAGGTTTTTGAAGGAACGGAAGAGAATTCAATATCAATCAACTTTACATTCTAGCAGTTTTTTTTTTGTTGTTGCTACTTTTCCTTTTAATTATCCATTTAATTACCATTTTATTTTCATTTGTTGAAAAAAATATAATTTTAAGCATCTTTTAGGATTGTCTATTGTTGTCGTTGTCCACTGTTGTCATCACTCTGTTAAAATCAGCTCTCTCTTTTAAATGAGTACACGTGGCTCAATGGGACTAACTGTATAAATAAAGGTTGAATGAATGAAAATATAGCTATTTGTTTGGATTTTTTGTAAACAAAGGTAAATAACAAAATTAAAATGACAAAGACCAAAAATCTTGGCACACTCACCCTTACAGTATTTAGCTGAATGTTTTTATATACAGGTAGTCCTCGACTTACGAATGAGTTCCGTACCTACAAACCGTTCGTAACCCCATTTTAACGTAAGTCGGAGCTCATTCCACGTGGCGGCCGTAAGTCCGGATTTTTGCCGTAAGTCGGAAAATACACGGTAAACGGCGTTTTAAACACGTTTTTTTCAACGTAACACAACACCAGCGTACATTCTGTACCTTAAACATGTACAGTACTGTATTTCCAAGCAGTTAGCTAACACAGTACCCTCAAAAAACACATAAACTACTGCACAGTACGTTTCATAATGAAATAAAACAGTAAAAAAAACTGTACCTGTATCCCTCCGCTCTTTTTTCTTTAAAATCCAATCCACCTCGGTCAGGAGTGTTTACAGGTAAGTCCAACCAACAAAGTTTATTAGAACAAGAGCTGCTGCTAATTTTACAAGCTGCATGCCTCTGAGCACAAACAAAAATAGACTCCTCCAGCCTCCTCCAGCCACATGGGGGAGGAGTCCACAGGGTCTTAAAGGGAAAGCAGGGTCTGTATTAACACCCCGCACACAAAACGGCACTGTGTGGAGCTATTGAAAGTCAAATGGGAGGTGTGATGACGTCACTGGGGAGGCGTTCGCAAGTCCGAAATGCCGTCGGGGGCGCCGTAAGTCGAGGACTACCTGTACTGTACTAATAGTAAAAATAACACCAAGTTTAAAAGTCATTCGACTGCATAAAACATTTGGAAAAAAACTACAGTATAAACAAGCAAACTGTCAAAATGCTGAATTAGCATGAACATAATAAAATGTTTTGCATGTTGGACTCATGAAAATTTTGGCTCTTGAAAACTTTGAGCTTGCTACCAAAAGTCAAGAATGATTTCTAGTGAGTACAAATTCTTCTAATTTGTGTGATTTTTGTCAAGGAAGACCCACCTCCTTTGTTATCAGAAATGGGGGCAATCACAATAGTCAGCAATTATTCCAAGTTCAAATCTATTCTAAATGGAAAAACAAACAAACAAACAAAAAAATAATAACACGACTGCCAAGTTTGTCGTTTTGATTTATTTGTGACCATAACAGCAATTTACACTGGAAAATTTAACAGGGTTTTGTTGGGAACATGTTATAATTCTAAACTTTATGACAACAATAATTACAGTAAGACCATGCATCCATCCATTATCTTTATCTATTTCTTCCTTTCAGGGTCACGGAGGTCACTGGTACTCATAACCAGACACTACTGTGCAAGAGGCGGGGGGAAAAGTCCCCTTTAAAAGTATTACTTAAGTAAAAGTCTTAAAGTATCGGACATTTAATGTACTTAAGTATCAAAAGTAAATGTCTCTTATAAAATGTACTTAAAGTAAGAGTATTAAGTAAAAGTAAATGTTTAGAATTTCCAAAACAACATTTATTGGGTGCAATATCCAATGACAAAAACTTGGAAAGTTTGAACAGAACAATGAAAGATTGTTCTTTAAAAAGACTGATTCTATTGAAGTATTCAACCTTTATTAACCTTTATGAACAAAGCTGTTAGAAAGCTCACATTGTTGTGTAGTTGGCTTGTTTACCGAGCTCAGTTCTGTTTGGTTATGGCTTGTTTCTTTCTGACTAATTAATAATATAGGATAATAGGATAATATAATAGCTTAGGAACTAACAGTTCCTAAGCTCTTGAAGCAGTTCATGTTCTGGAGAACACCAAACTTCTCCTTTTTAACAGCTACTGTCATTTTCACACCTTTCAGGAACGTGTCTCCACTATGACTGATATCTGCATATGCATCCAGCTTGTTCACAGCGGGAGCTGCAGTTTTCACACAAGCAGTGGGGGGGGGGGGGGGGG
>JARVGV010000192.1:19172113-19186411 GCA_031762435.1 Hypsolebias longignatus | reverse complement strand
AAAATGCTGCATAAAAAAGTCAACGTGAGGTGTGATGACATCACTGGGGAGGCGGCCGTAAGTCCGAAATGCCATAAGCCGGGGGTGACTTAACCCGAGGACTACCTGTATAAGAAAACAGTGCTACCAGAGAACCGTCATTAGCGTGTGTGTAATCGGTTTTATTGTTTATATTTATAGAACCACTAAAATTGAAATATTTCTAGTCAAACTGTGCCTTTATAAACGTTTCAATTTTGTATGGCCTTTAAATTGTTTTATTGAATGATGCTTTTTGAGTCCAACTATTTATTTTATTGTGGAAAATGTTACAAATAAAGTCCAGTTGTTTTTGTGTTGAACTTTTTTGAATTTACCATGTCCTGGATGACTGAGAATCTTCAGCAGCGTGTTGTGGAAAAAGTCTACACTTTCTGTTCAAGGTCTCTTCTTACAAAGTGGCTATGGATTCTTCACTCACACACTGCAACCTTTGTGTTCCCAACATGAAGCACAAAACGGATCAAAGAACTGCCACGTGAGATTAAAAACTACACTTATACAGAATACACTACAGGCCCGCCTTAGTCAATCCATACATGTTGCAGACGAACAATCCTAAACACTGTCCTGCTACAAAAAACTGTTATGTACATTTACCATAAACATGATTTTATTATACTCAGATATAATATTATTATGATTATGGTAACATTTGCTCAACTACTAGGGAACGCCTCAAGAACAAATCCAGAGCTAATGGGTAGTTAACCTGTACTTACTGGGGAACACACAGCCAAGCCTTATTAGGGACTACTGGTTAGTTACCTTGAAAATGAAGAGGAACTAATCAAGAACTAGTTACCTAGGAAACCAAAGTGGAATGAATCAGAAGCTAATGGGTAGTTAACCAATAGGTTTACCAAAGAGAAAATTCAATAAAATCAGTAATCACTAGGAAACAGGTTTTTGACTAAACAAGATGTTAACTCACTGGTGCAGGGTTTATTCAGAACCCACAAGGAGAATTTCTCCTCTGTTCCTGTGGTAACTAACCAGTAGTCCCCTAATAAGGCATGGTTGTGTGTTCCCCAGTAAGTACTGGTTAACTACCCATTAGCCCCTGATTCGTTCCTGAGGCGTTCCCTAGTAGTTACCGGTAAGCAAATTTTGTGTATCTTATGGTAAAGTGTTACCATAATTATTATAAATATTATATTGTTCATATATATTATTATTATATTCAGAGTTTGCATTCATTCTTTAGGTAAAGTAAACCTAAAATAAACACAACAAACAAAACTACCTGTTTTTGCATTGCTCTGGCAGAAGAAACTTGAAATCTGAAACTTGGGTTGTTGGTATTGTATTGTACTGAAGTGATGAACGCTAGTATAGAAATTTGTCCTTTTCTCTATTAGTGTGTATTAATTTTGCTGTGTTGGCATTTAGCGTACAGTCTGGTGTTTATCGTATATCTTAGTGTAAAGCTTAGATCCTTATCATTTCTTTTTATACTTTATATTTGCTATTTTTTGGTGTAACTGGGACCCTACATACACAATTTTGTTCCACCACATGCACCAAATGTGAAGGATCAACAATAAAGTTGACTTGAACTTGAACTCGCAATAAAGAAGCGGGAGCATTCCACTGCTATTGATACTCAATGTAGAGCTTGTTTAAAATATTAACACTGCTTCCACACACCATGCATTAAAACTGTAGAAAAATATTAAATAATTATTGTCCAAAAAGAGGCTCCAAATTCAGTTAATGTAAAAACACAAATGCTGTGGGGTTTAAGTTGAACTTGACTTTTGTGTTTGCATGCCGCCGTTTTGTGAAGTTATGACAAAAGTAGTCTTTTTTCCCCACCAGTATTTATTAGTTTTACATGTTTCAGACACAGCAATTCCTCGTAACACTAATTTAAACAACTTCTATCATTTCTATAAATCTCAAGTTCTAATTTTTTCCTGACAAATTCAGAACAAAAATCAAGGGAATTGCTTGAACTACACCAATAAGTTAGAGCTAAATCTTCGACTCCACATGCCTCAACTACATCATATCAGATTATATAAGGATGGTAAGGATATAGAAATCTTGGAAATGAAACAAAATGTACTTTATTTTTGTAATTCTGTGACAGTGTGTCCGCATTTGAAACGCAAAAGAATAAATCTTATTTATGGCTCCAGTATATGTGTAGTTTTGAATACTGTACATCTATAGCCAATTGTGCCATGACCACAGAACACAAGCTGAACCAAGAGGGGAAAAAAAACGTGAGTGAAATAAAAGAGTAGTGACACAGCACACTGCTTTTCTCCGAAAGAGACTTGTAGAAAACATAAAAAATGTTAAGTGGTACTTCAGTACAAAATGATAGTGCTTGACCGTTAATGTGGGAGAGGAGTACTGAGTTTGGATACACGTGTTTTTTTGGAATACCACATATTTCAAAATATCTAATTCAGTGAGTGATTTAGATCTCCATACAAAAAGGCATGCTAATTTATCAGCTCGGGAAAACAACTAATTTAATTCTTCCATATTTGCTGTTCCTCTGAAATAGAAAGTCCATGGTTTGATTTAGCTATTTTTATTACCTAACAGCAAATCATTATCAAAGTTGTATATTTACCTCACTTTAAAAAAGGAAATTAGTTAAAAATCCTCTACTTGAACTTTCACCTGTCTTTTAAACCCAGCACATATAAAACAAGAAGAGTGGGAAAAAAAAAAAAAAAACGAGACATCGAGTTATTTATCGAGTATGACCAAAAAAATGGTACATTCACTGCAAACATAAGGTAAGCTTTAAATATTTATAAAAGTAGATAAGCAGAAATGTTGCAGTTACATTTGTGTTGACAAATAATCTTCCAGTAGAACTTTTCTTCTGATGCCATTCCTGCTGTTTAAAAGTTTTATTTCTCAGTAGTGCCACCTACTGTTTAGGAGGAGAACTGCAAAGAGTGTAGCTCATCTTGGAGTACCGACATAACCTACATCTCCACTTTGTTGACTTCACATCTTGCTAAAGACCATGGTATGAGTATAATCTTGGCTTATATCACCCACGTTTTTTTGTTTATGATGTAGTTTCAAAAACCTGTGCAAATTCCAAACAAGCTACAAGACTACTCACCTTTATGGCCCAACAGCTGAAGGAGGAACTTCAGGCATTTTAAAACAAAACTGAATAAAACTGAAGTTGTTGAAGTTAGAAATTTAGTTTGCTCTTTGTACAAATGTAAATTACTACATCTACAAAGCGTTTTTCTAGTCTAATTGACTCATGTATCCACAAGCTCACACACTGATTAAAATATGAGGGGCAACTGAGGACAACTGACGTGATGCCACCTGTCAATCAATTTAGCAGGCACGTCAACAACTGATCAATCGGCGATCGCAATGTGTCATGAAGCAAAACCTGCAGGAGCTGCACCCTCTTTTACTCCGACAACATTGTTAGAGTTTTTCATTATGAATGCTTTGTGATCAGAGGGATTTTGTGAAAGATTATTGAAAAAAAATGGTTAAATATTGTCAGTGGGCAAAATGCCATTCAGATGAGTTACCCTGAGCAATTTGAGCATACGTGTCAAACTCAAGGCCTGGAGGCCAAATGTGGCCCTCATGGACATCTTATCTGGCCACCAAGATGATATGTGAAACGTAAAATACTTCTTTCTCTTGAATTTTTTTCAATAATCTTTGATTATGATATTGAAAGCACAACAGAGAACATCAGATGAGACCAGTCAAACTCTTGTTGAGGAACCTGTAACCAAAAAAAAATATGATGGGTATCTGATTTGAGTTAATGTGATTTCTGAAATTGGCCCTTAGATTGAAAAAGGTTTTAATTTTGGCTCCCGTTTGTAAGAGAGTTCGACACCCCTGATTTAGATGGTGGAATACAGTTGATTCCATTTCCGAATCCTAAACAGAGTTTGGAAAAATTAAAAAGATGGATAAAGGCCAGCAGCCGACCTCATGAGCAGCTGAATGCAACAGTGATAAACAGGAAGCACCGCATGTTCATCTGTACGAAGGAAACAGCAAGTAAATCCTACATTCTACGTCATAATTACATTGTATGATTAATGATTAAATTAAAGGTGAATGTTTAAAGATAGTTGTGCTTTTTTTGTGTGTTTTATATGTAAATATATGTTGCAACTTCTGGTTGCACAAGTTTAGTCTTTGTTATGATCAGTTAAAACTAAACTGATTTAGGTTATATAAAGTAAAGTTTACACTCTTAGTACATACTGAATTTCACAGTAAATGACAGTCCTGTGTTGCTCTGTGGCATGAAAACATCCACTGCAGTAATTATTGAAAGTTATTAGCATCTTTGATTTTTTTTTTCCCCCGTCTTGGCCTTAATGTTGGCTGATAAGGCAGAAATCCCTTGAGCGTCACCATCTCCACCATTAGAGCTTACTTGTTTGTTTGTCGGAGGTTAGCTCACCCTGGGTTACACTTCCATGTGGGCGGAGCGACCTTACTGTTTGCGTCATGTCAATTGCATCAACTAGCATAAAAAGAGAGGTATTATATCCCTTAATGTTGCTCATGTTTTACTTACAAGCAAATGATGTTTGCCACGTTTATCTGTTCCGTTTTCTCCACTCTGTGCTGGCTCTCTCCAAGACGTGCAAACCTAAAGAAAGAAGAAAATAATACAAACACTCAAAAACATTCCAACTAATAAATAAGAGAAGCTACTTTGTACAAAGATGGTTGATAATTGTCACCAAGTCTCCAATAACCTCTCCGCACTTTAGCATCTGTGTTCTTTGCCAAACAAGCCTTTTGGGGTCTTTAATGTTCAGATAGCATCATTACTCATCGACTCTCACAACCTCTGGTAATGTTTTACCCTCACAATGACAATCCTGAGCAACAGCTGATGGGCCTCCTCCTGTTCTTGCTTTTGGTTTTCATTATTAATGTGCTGATTACAGCAGCTCTGACCTTAGCTAACATCTTTAAAGCTGTTGCAACTTCCAGCTTCAATAATGAATGCAATTTCATACTTATTATGTGCCACTGTGGCAGAAGGATATGAGTGTCATTCTTCACTGCAATCTGGAAGGTACAGTAATTCCCTTGCTGCAATCACAACTGTGTCTGCCAGCAGAATCAGATGAGATGCAAACAAAAAAACAATGATGTTGGCAAAATAAAGTATGCAAGATTGTTTTTATTATTACTATTTTTTTTTGTCTGAATATCTCATTACAACCACATGCAAGGTATTTTTTTAATTAATCACAAAAATCTTCCTTATTGTTACATTAATGTTACAATTTCTTGTTGGTAATCAACTATTTATGGAAAGATTGATAAAAGTAACAATATTCCAAGTGCAACATGTCCCAGTTAACAATAAAGTAAAGTCCATGACATTCAGTTCTCACAGGTCTTTGTTAAGTACTTCTTATACAGTAATGTGTGTTGGAGACCTTTATTCAAGGGGAATAACCACTGTGCTGCAAAAAATATTTCCTTTTTTCTTTTGATGCAGTTGTATTAATAGAAAATGTTGCTAAAAATATTGCACGCCGACTATCCAAAAGCTACATCAGACCATTTCTCCTCCCTGATTAGCAGCAGCTGTATGTGAAAAGCTTTAATTTATGTAAAGCTCCATTCAAAGCCATCATATCATATGAAACATTCTGTTTGCTTCCAAAAAACAGAAAGTTGTGTTAATTTTTAGACCCTGTGAATTTCTTTTCATTAACGCTGCGGGGAGGGTTCAGAGAGAAGACAAAATAAAGAAATTCTTCACTTTTCTCTCTTGGGGACTGGTTTAACTGTCAACAAATATAAGACAAAGGCTTTCAATGTTTTCCAATCATAGACGATAAAAACCCAAGACTAGGACGCTTCCATTTTTCAATTTACACAGATTTTAAAAAGGGGACAAAAGAAGTGGTACGCTAACTGCACCTGGAGACCTGCAGGTCACACATAAACACATTTGATTCAGGTGAAAGATAGGGAAAAGAAAGCAACTGTTTTTCCTTCATACAACTTAAATAAAGCATTTTCTTTAAATAAATAGTTCAAACCTTTGGAAGTGGTGTTCTTTTGAGAGGTTATGATTAACTCATATCTCACCTAAAGTAGATAACTATTTGAATAACCTCATTTGAGGAACCCATTACCTTTCGTAAATGAGCAGGTCTTCTTCAGCAGGACATTTAGCAGCATCAAGTCCATACGGTTCTTTAATCATGTGCTGAGTCTGGATTTCCTATAAGAGCATTAAAGAAAATGAAGATTATATTCAAGATAAGCTCAGTTTATTTCCACATTCAATTACAAGCTCCAAAAATAAGGACACAAAAGATCCCTTTTAGGGATGCTTCACTTAGATAATAAAATCAAACAGACAAGTTCACCAGGTTCAGCTGCTTTACAACAGACTCGTTAATTCAGACCAGCCTTGGAGGGTAATGTAAGCCTATTTGACAGTAATTTGAGTGTTAGTGTTTGATGAGGTAGTTTTATGTTTGTTCATGTTTGTGTCCAGTGGCCTCCTGGGGTTCCTGCACACCGTGTCCACAGACACAAATAGGAGTCGTGGCATTTCCCCTAATATGTAAAAGGTACCTCTTAAGCAAAATAAACAGTCTTGACCTTCCAAAAGTTGGACTCTACCAACACTATGAAGTTCTGCTGCTGTACCAAGCCAAGGCATCAGAGCCGACCTTTAAAGCTCAAATGAGTTGCAAGATGAGGCCTGCATGGAACAAATTTGTTTGTCATGTATATTTCAGAGATATTTAGTTGTAAGAGCTTGATAACAGAGGCTGAGTTAACACATCAAACTCAAAGATTTTCTAAATTGTTCTTTTGGGTTTGATTCCAAAGGGTTTGGTTCCGCTCATACCTGAGTGTCTGGAGTTTCAGTGTTAAGGTTGTCAATAACATATCTTCATCAGTGCCTCTTTCCTGTGGGGTCCCACAGGGCTCGATTCTTGGACACTTTCTGTTTTCACTCCATTGTGAGGAAACATGGTCTTTCATTTCATTGTTATGCTGATGATTGTCAGATTTATCTGCCCTTAACACCAACTAGTTCTTGCTCCATTAACTTTTTCATTCAACATTTATTTAGGCAGGTTAATCTCATTGAGCCTCGAGGACTCATTTACAAGAGAGACCTGGCAAACTCTCTCTTAAAATGTCTTGATGAAATCAAAGCATGGATGGCTTCAACTTTTTTAAGTTTCAATGATCTGAAGACACAAGTCATATGTGTTCAGCCCTAGCTCAACCGCTGTCCCTGATCCTATAAACCTGGACTCTCTTTTGCCATATCTTAAGCAGTCTGTTACAAATCTCGGGATGGTTTTAGACTCTGACTTTAATTTTAATAAACAAATCAACTTTGTTCTGCAGAAAAACTTCTTCTAGTTAAGGCAGATCGCTAAGCTTAAGTGTTGTCCAGATCTGACCTTGAAAATCTAGTCCATGCCTTTACCTGACTTGACTACTGTAACGCACTCTATGTTGGGGTCAGCCATGTCTCCATTTGAAGTCTCTATCTTGTCCAAAATGCTGCTGCTTGGCTCTTAACTGGAACTCGTAGGTTTGAGCATATTACAGTACCAGTTTTATCATCCCTTCACTGGCTCCCTGTGTGTACCAGAATTGATTATAAAATTATCCTGCTAATCTTTAAGTGCATAAATGGCCTCATCTCTCTGAGCTTCTGGAACTATTCCCTCTTGGGCCCTGAGATCATCTGATCAGCTGCTTCTGGCTGTTCCAAAAACAAGACTGAAGCTCATCAACTTTTTCCAGTCATGGGACCCAAACTTTGGAACAATCTGCCCCCAAAGATCAGGCAGGCCACTTCACTTCCTGTTTTAACTCTCTGCTAAAAACACATCTGTTTTCTGACATTTCACACAGTGTGAGTTAATTTTTTTTTTTTTTTTTGTTCTGTGTTTTTGTTTTTTTTTCTTTGATGTGTTTAATTAATTTTCAGTACTGTACTATCATTTTTACCCCTTCCATTAATTTACTCTCAATGATGTTATTGCTAAGCACTTTTAGTAACATCTGCTGTTTTGAATATGCTTTTAAATAAAGTTGACTTGACTTTAAACATTTTACCCTTCATAAAAACAATTTACATCAAGAGTATGGACTACAGTTTCCAGTAGGGGGTACACAGGAAAGTAATATCCATATAAACAGCAAAACAATGCCATGGTCTTCTCATTTCTAAAATGCAGTGCTGCTAGATAAGCAATAGTGCTTAACTTTATAGACCAGAAGTAAAAATATAAATAATTGCAATCATTTAAAAATGCCTGTTACTAATATATAATAGGGAAAACAATAACAGCCAAAGGCTCTCTTTAATGAGGCTGTGCTCTGATAAGACAGACCATTTGGCAGAGCATATAAAAACAAGTTTCTTAAAAGCAAAAAGGGGTTTGATTAATGTGGCCTAATGAGGAATAATTACAATGAGATATAAATTATTACCAAGGATAATTTATCACAAGGCTGTGCCAGAGTGATTACAGCATATACAAAGAAAAACAGAAGGATATTTTCTCATGTGACATAACTGAACGTTCATCTGGTTAGAAAGCAACCATGCCACATGACATGAAGGTAAAATAATTTAATTGATAAAAACTGATTCTAACATTTATTATATAAAAACATCTGAAACTTTTATGTAGAAATTAATTTCTAAAGTAGACACCTTTATAATGGCATTGCTGTTGTTGGCTTTGTCAGTGCATTTCATAAGTCTTCACCCACTTTTGATGTCTCACATACTGGGATCATGTATCAGGTCTCTCTTGTAAATGAGTCCTAGAGGCTTAATGAGACTAACCTGTATAAATAAAGGTTGAATGTGTTTTGGGTCACTATTCTACAAGTTTGTTTCTTTTTTGATTCTTACAAAGCATCTCTGGCCAGTTACTAGAGGTGGTCCATATGTTTATTACTTCTAGGCAGACCTCATTATCTAGATGTCCAAATGACTTCTCAACAAATCAAGCTACGTCTTAAAATTCTTGTTAATGTTTTTCCCTCCAAACAGAGCACTTGACTCTCAAACTGCAGTTTTACTTGTGGTTCTTAAGAGTTTCTAAACATTAAATGAGAGGTAGGGCTTTCAGTGATCACACTACTCTCCTGAGGAACAGACTTCCAGTTTCTGTCACCTTTTTAGGACAAAACTCAAGACTTTTCTTTTTAACAAATTCTATAGTTGGCTTGGGTTTCCTGATATCTCTTTTACCTATGTTGCCATAGGCTTGGACTTTTGGAGGACATACTGGCAAATTTCCTCACTCTACTGCCATCTTTATTTCCACTTTTTTCCCCATGTATGTACATGTAGTAGAGGTTGCTATTAACCTGTATTTTTCCTCCCATAGAAATCTACACTTGGACCGATTCTATGCCAGCGTCTCTTTCTTACCCTCTTATAAGCTCAGCCATCGGAGGCAGATGGCCACTCATCTTAAGCTTGGTTCTGCTGGAGGTGTCCATAGTTAAAAATGAGTTGTTTCTCTCCACTGTCACCAACATCTTTGTTCAGGATGGGGAATTGCGACAAAGCGAAGATTCAACATGTGAGAATTAGGGCAGTGGATTTAACAAAATAGAAACTTTAAAGATGCTAACAAAGTGCATTAAATAAACAACCATTAAAAAAATGACATCCATCCAACCAACCACCAATCCATTATCTTTACCTGATTCTTCATTTCTAGGTTGCGGGGATCACTGGTGACCATGTCCAACATTCAGTGTGCGAGAGGCGGGGGACACCCTGGACAGGTCTCCAGCCGATCACAGGGACAAACGAGACAAACAACCATTCTCACACTCACCGAGGGTCAATTTAGTTATCAATTATCCTAACATGCTTGTTTTTGGTCTGTGGGAAGAAACCGGAGTACCTGGAGAAAACCCATGCATGAACAGAGAGAACATGCAAACTCCACCCGGAAAGGTCCTGGTTGAGCGTCAATCCAGTATTCTTCTCACTGAGAGACAACAGATCTACAAACTGCTCCACCATGCCGCCCAAAATGGACATTTTACAATTATTAATTATTGAATGTGACTGAACTAGATTTTATTTAGGTATTTAACCGTTATGTGTTGTATTTCATGTTTCATGATTACAAATTAATTTAGTTTGAAGATGCCCACACCTCCTAATTTTGACTACCTTGAGTGGTATTTGGATAGAGTATCTCTGGGTTACATAAATGGTCATGGTCTGCTCATCACAATTTGATTCTACAAGTGAACTTTATGCCCTTTATTTCAAACTAAAATGGCCTTTAAGAACTCAGAGAAGCTTGTCATACAACAGCCTATCCAGGAGCATTCAACAGAAGCTAGAGACTATTTCTGACTCTACAATAATACATGCAGCTTAATGTTGGAGGGGAGAATAAATCACGTTGTTTTAGAATCAAGTCCAAAAAACAGCAGCTGTGTCCACAGAAAATAAATAAATAAAAACTCCACACACGGTCCCTCTTTAAACAAGACTACCTGAACACACACTCTGGTATAAAAAACCTTTATTAATGTATACAGTATTTTACACCGATGAGGGGTATTATTCACACTCACTTACACGTGGATGTCCTTACAGTGGTGGGATATTAAATGAGCATGTGTAATTTTATGGTAAACGCAGTTCTAATCTAACGTTTAAAATTTTCAGCAGTTGTATGTTGTGCTGGCACCCAGTCATTTCTGCAGGCAGCGACACGAGATGTGTGCGCCTGACACGTGAGCTCAGAGTCCTGCATGAAATCCATAAATTCATGACTGACTCATTGCTCAAGGTCCTGACAAGACAGATAACCGAGTGACAATTCATTATAAATCAGGAGTGGAGAACAGATGGAGAGAAAAGAAGAGGCTTTTTACATTATTTTTCTGAGAATTAGATATCTACTTGCTAAGATTTCTTTTAACATGTGCTCTCTACAAAGTGAACTGAAAACCAAGACAGATTAAAATTTTTGAGGATTCACTTTTGCACACATTTTTTTTTATTCTGGCACTTTTGTTTTCTAACTAGGCTAGCAGCTTAAAAAAAAATCCTAGTTGAAGCTTAGAAACATTAATAAAATTAAATTAAGCAAAGACTAATGATCCAGTCCCAAACAACTTTTAAACTCCTATTATTACCCATTTATAGCTGTTTTTATTTATTATAAAAACTAGAAAAAAATTGTTATTTTTTTTTATTTCTCCCAGATTTAGTGAAAACACAATCTTAGTTTTTGACAGCAGTAGCAGATTTAATGCTAAAACTCTTCTACAAACTCGGCCCATCTTTTCCATGACATTTTCTCATTTTTATTGACAGATACAGTCAGACTCAACCAGGTAGTATGGGAAGCGTAAGTACCGGTAAAGTCTTTATATTTTTTCTCAAAAATAATTTGCCATATTCACTTTATGAATTAATTTATCAGTGACAGCAGACGAGCTAGGGCTAAACACAATGACTTCAGTTTTCTGATCATCAAAACTAAAATAATAAAAATTAAAATAAAAAAAAAGAAGCCATCCATGCCTTGATGTCATCAAGACAATTTAACAGAGGGCAAATGGAGCAAGAACTGTTAGGTTTTAAGGGCAGATACATTTATTTATTTATAAATTTATTCATTTTAAAATACAAAACAATCTCATATATGATACGAATACAAAATATAAAATGAAAGGTAGCAGAAGGAAGAAAACAAATCTTATTATATCTGCCCCTTTTTTCAAACAATCAGTTCAAACAATAATTATATCTACAAGTAACAGAACAAAATTAATAACTCTAATTTTCTAACTATAATACAATACACATTAAGCTACTTCATATATTTTTTTTAACAATTCAGTTTTGATCATTTTCTTAAATCTGACGATCATCAGCATAACAATGAAATAAGACCATGTTTCCTCAGGATCAACCTCAAAGGGAGCAGAGAGAGTGAAAACAAAAGGGTTCCAAGAATCGAGCCCTGTGGAACTCCACAGGAAAGAGGCACTGATGCAGATACACTATTTCCAACCTTAACACATAAACTCCTGTCACTTAGGTAAGAACAGAACTATTCTAATGCTGCACCCATAATCCCAACCCAGTGTTCTAACCTTGACATAAGGATGCTGTGGTCTACAGTATCAAAAGCAGCAGTAAGGTCCAGGAATACAAGTATTGCAAACTAAGCCCCAAGCATTTTCCACTATAAAACTGTGTAGAGTGGTGAAACTGATATTTTTGTGCATGACTATAAAATATAAGATGAGCTTAACAAAGAGCTTAGTTTTAAACGCTCACATTTTGAATGCATCATAGTAATGCCTGACATATTTCTTGGCCTCATGACATTTGAAGCACCAAACCCTGACAATTCAAGATGTAATCAAAACAAAATAATTTTATAAAAGTGCTGAATAGCTGAGCCAAGAAAGGTGTTAAGATTGTGGCAACAAACAGCCTCATTATTGAAAACAACTTAGTGAATCACACCCATTTTCATGTAATTAGGACCCAGCGTAAGAGTAACCGTAACAACAAAATGGCAGCTCCACTCAACAATTTACAAACCTCTTTGGGTTTTTCACTTCTAAAAGGAAATGTATGAACAAAGCTATTTGAAGACCATCTTCTCAGGTACATTTGATCCATCCTGTTGACACAGTGACAGTCTACCTGTGCTGATTAATGTGCTTGTTGTTCCTGTTGTAAGATGGAATCTGGGTCAATGGGGGAGGTGAACAGTCCAGCCAGGCCATAAAACAGATACGACTACAGAGATAGCAGATTGAGAAATCTTCTCGCACCTTCACTACACACACACCATATGGTAACCTCTCTCTTGAGCATGCATCATGATACCATACGGTAACCTATATAGTTGATGTCCACTGATCAAACTGATATGAGAAATTTTAGATATAATTCACCCTGTTACCAAAACACAACACACTGTTGTATATTTAAAGCTTGATTTCCTTATAATTGTCATCATTTTTGGTAATAAAAGTTTTAAAATTCAAATGAGCATGTTTCTTTCATGCAAATTTGCATCTAGCAACAAAAGATGGATTTAAGTTTAGATTTGGAATAGCACAATGATTTCGAACTGTGACCCAAGTTCTTCACTGAAGGAAAAATAAACCATCCTAACATGAACCTAAAGTTACCAAGCTTGATTTTGTTGGCTTTACTGGTCGCGATGACTCTGTTTAGGACCTGCCAAAGCTTTTCGTGTTTTCCAAAACCATGTTCAAGATTCTTCTGCCTAACAAAGCCTTTAATGCCTAGACATTAAGAACTGTGGAGGAATGGCTAGATTTCTTATAAATATCACAGAAATAAAAATCAAAGTCAAAAGAAGAGGAAAAGGTTGTCTCCCAATGTCCAATTCTTTTTGCTAAATGTGTTAAAAAAAAAAAAAGCATATTTCAAAATGTATACATGTTTCATGTTTGCTTCTTTGTCCCATGAAGAGTAAAATTCAAGATTTTTTATTATTAGTGTTAATTTGCAGCACAATCACCTACAGATTAATTAGCATGTTTTTATTGGTTGTCACTGCATTGTACTTGGTTGCTAGTGCAAAGTTTGTCACAAGGTACCTCAAAAGTATAGCTCAGATCTTTTGTAGTAGCTGTCTGTGGAAAGCTGACGAGCAATTAACATTACGTGTTGTACAGAGGTCTCTAAATGCCATGGATTAATGTGCTAATAGGTACATTTATATATTTATTAACCTTTCTTTAACCAGGCAAATTCCACTGAGATCACCAATATGTTTTGCAAAGGAAGCCTGGGCCTGAAGGCAGCCTAACATGCATGTTTTTAGAGCGTGGGAGGAAACCGGAGTAAATGGAGAAAACCTACACAAACACAAGGAGAACATGCAAACTCCACACAGAAATATCCCAGGTCCAACTGAACCCAAAAACTTCTTGCTGGGAGGCAGCAGCGCTAACCACTAAGTCAATGTGTCCCCCAAGTTTAAGTGTTGCTGAGAATAAAATGGAAAATAGTAAATACAAATACAGGTAGTCCTCGGTTTACGTTCGAGTTCCGTTACAAAGGCCTGGTCGTATAACAATTTGAACGCAACCCGAAATTGAAAACACGTGGCAAACGTAAGTCCGGATTTTGAACGTAACCCGAAACTGAAAGCACATGGCGAACGGTAACTGCATTTAAAACACTTTTTTTTTTTTTCAATGTAACACAACAGCGTACTTAAAACGCCG
>JARVGV010000192.1:19111547-19121949 GCA_031762435.1 Hypsolebias longignatus | reverse complement strand
TTATTCCAAATTTTCTGGGGGCGGAGCCATGGACACCCCCCCCCCCCCCCCAATTATTTTAACAAAGAGCCATGTGGTAAAAATAAAATCGTCCTACCAAGTCTCAAAGTCTCCAATGCTGGGCTCAAGAGGAACACCTGAGGACAGCAGCTTCTCTCCATGGGACAGAAGAGCATACAGCAAGGACAGTCCAAACTATATAAAAAAATAAATACATAAAAAATAAACATGTGAAGGAAAAACCTTTAAAACAAAACGAGTACAGCAGAACACACATTACACGTCTGTCGACAAATTATACAGCAATCAATTGTAATGGCCCGGACAAGCAAAGACCTTGTAAAACATTTGACCTTGATTTGTGAATGACCTTGGAGATAAGAAACTTATGCACCACAGTGATGATGCATGTGTGCATCAAGTTGCATTACATTATCTTGAGCAGATCAGAAGTTATGGGTGTAAGAAGTGAAAGTTTGCAGACGTGCAAAGACGTAATATAATTCATCAGCCATCGACGAGCACGTTAAAACAAAATAAAAGCACTGGATTAAAAAGTTCAACAGTTCAGGACACGGACCTTGTTCTGACACGCCAGCGAGAGGCACTCGTATGTTGACAGAGATTCTGAAGAAGTCAGATCTTTGAGGACAACGATGAGCTGACTGAACGTCAGGCTGTTGATCACGTTTCGGAGAGGTGGGTAGAGGACGGGAAGGGCCTAAACATGGTGCAGGAATCAAGATTAAACCAAACCACTGAGCTGACAGCTTCTTAAAGATAAAAAGGCAGCTTTTCTGAGAAGTTAGATTCATTTATATCTGTCTATCCGTGCAGTATTCAGAACATGAGCAGAGAACTTTACAAACAATGAGATTCAAAGTAAAATTACTGTAGAAATGAAGTTACTTGGATCTCACGGTTCATTTCGGTAAAGGTTTGTAGAGTAGAAACGGCAACTTACACCGGACCTACCTCCTCTGTGTCTCTGCTCATCAGCGTAGGAAGGCTGGAGGCCACGATGTGCAGGACTTTTATAGCTGCATCGTGTTTCAGGAACGGGAGCAGACGAGAGAGAAGCTTTTTACCCTTCGAGATGGTCAGGACAGGAAGAAACTCCACTCCTGAATCACTGCAGCAGGAAGTGAAAAGGTTTGGTCTTCGTACAGATATTTAGTGATTACAAATATTAATTTATGGTGTATGCACAACAAAAATCAAGTATTTTAGTTCAATATATTTGTTTGGTGCTTTAACTCACGGAGACTTGTGGTGTTGCAGCTGTGAATAGATACGCTCCACTTTTCTCTGGGTCTTCTCCCTCAACCTCACTTCTTCTGCTTCAGACAAAACTGTGCTTTTCATCCTCTCCATTTCCTCCACCTCCAGCAAAACGCCAAACAACTGGAAGGAGGAGAAAGTAATGATGCTCTCTGCAGGTTGTTACAACAAGCAGTAAGTATCAAACAGGTACCTTTTCTATTTTGTTTAGAATCTCTAACCGCTGCTGTCTGGTGTCTTTTAGTTCCTGGGGAATAAATTAACGTCATTGTAAGAGAAACCCACTTGTTATAATACACAAAATGGTAAAAGACCGACCTCAACCGGACTTTGAGCTTGGACTGCATGAACTGCACTGATGGCACGACGAGGAGAGTAACACGTGGACACAGCAACTTGGCCTAAAGAGCCTTCAATATGCACAACTGAAAATACAAACACTTTGATGGAGGAGAATCTGCAGCAGTGCATCTTTAACAGCACGCTACCCAAACATACTGCGTTTCTTCCAGAATTTGCAGTTTCTTTTAGACACTGGCTAATGATGAACTAAATATGGTGTAGTAGCATTAAAAAGGCAACGTGAAGAAAACCTGGGGTGTAGGTGTCCACTTTCGTGATGTAAGGCGTTGTGAGCTTCAGTGGCTCCTTCTTGCTCCGGATGCCGAGCTCTTCCTCAGCCAACTTGGCTTCTATTCGACGATAATACTCCTGTTGGAGAGTTCAAGACGACCCAAAGACAGCTCCGTGAAACAGTGCCAAGCTTTAAACCTCATTTCTTTACATTTTGCTTCCAGGGAGACAGACTTGTCTTTTTTAAAATGGGTCATCAGGTTTTATTTTTCAACCTTTAAGTTTCATGCAAAAGGACTTTCTTTGATTTTTGCTGCTTTGCTTTATATCTTATTTAGTTTTTGTACAATGGCTGCATGTTGTGCAGTCTTTAATAAAATGAGAAACGAAGAAAAATACTTATCTACAGCATCTGCATCCCATAGACTTGGGTTTAACAGCGGGGGGAAGGGGAGTCCATCAATTAGTGACTAGATCTTTCAGAATCACCTTGTTGCTGCCAAAATACTATTTTGTTCAACTCTTACCTTTTTATATATATTTTTTTAAAGAGTTACTTCGGAACAAGATGGGTCTTTGTGACAAACTGATGGAAAAGTGCCTCTGGATCAAATTAAATTGTCCACTCAGCGTTAATACAAACTTCGTTTAGGAGCCTTTTAGTATCTTGTAGATCAGATTTATGTGGCTCAAACAAAAACAAAACCTTTGCAAAATGGTGAAGAGTGGGACCGAAACAGTTAAAAATTAAAGATAAAAAGTAACCATACGTACAAAGAAAATCTTCAACAACCTTCAAAAAGCTTGGAATAAACAGAGCATTTTTAAATACTTTTTTTGTTGTTGTTAAGAGTCTGCTTTCTTGGAAGAAAAATATAAAAATAAAAGATGAGAGAGAATAGTAGACTGTGTGTGATGTGATGAGAAATACTTGTTAATTTTCTACCTGGTAATAGTAATCCTCCAGATACGGGTTCTCACTCTGCAGCTGAATCATAAGCAGCCGGGTGATCCACTCCTTTTCTTTAATGGTCATGAGATGACAGTAAGGGTCCCAGCCCTCAGACTTTCTATAAGCAGGAATACACTTGTTCCATCAGGCACTACTGAATAAACATTTACACAAAATTATCTCTTGACGTAGTGACGACCTTTGGAACAGCCGCTGTTTTTGACTCAGGAGTCGTTTATGTTGAGGATGGAGCTGCGTGACTGGACCGGGGTACCTGCTGAGCAAAGAGTGTTTTTACTCTCCGGCCACACGCTTCTAAATGATGTTTCATGCAAGACATAAGTTTTTAATATAAAAAAAATTATGTGATGCCACCTGGCCTGTCAAGCTACACCACGAGCAAGAAGTTTTAAAGCATGGCTTGTCAGTCAAAGTTGGCCCCATTAAGTAATTTTACTTTAAACTGGACCACAAACCAAATGTTCAAAAACAATGTACTGTTGACTGGAAAACTAATTAGGCCCATAAACGTAATGACAAAGCGTGACATGCAACAACCTACCGGAAAGGCTCCACTGGGGTAGACGAGGGGCTGTAAAAGGTGGAGGGTCTTGGGGAGCTGGTGCCGAAGTGAAGCTGCATTACCTTGGGAGTCAGAGGCCGAGGAGAGGAGGGACAAGGACGGTTTGGAGGAAACCTGAAGTCCCCTGTCTGATTCAGCAAGATATATATACAAATAAAACAATGTATAAATCATAATAAATGATAAATAGAAATTTCGCCCACTGAGATTAGGGAATAAACCTGGTTAAAATGTTGTGGGGTCAGTGGCTGACGTGAGAAGATGGGTGATCCTGGTATCATGTGTGCATGGATCTGCAAGATAAATGTAAACATTAAACTTTAGGGGAAGCTGATGTTTAAAGAGATTTAATTTTTAGTGTTTTCACATTAATGCACCCACATGTTTGAGCTTTAGATGTTATTTTAGATATCAAATCGCTTCTACATTTAGCTTAGAGTTGCATTCGAGCCTAAAAAAAAAAAAAACTGACCCGGCCTCAGCTCAAAGCCATTTTTCCCCGAGCCAGACCCGATAAATTTACTGTAATTACAGGCCGGAACACGGGGAGAAAAAAATATATATAATTTTTTTAATTAAGCTTTTACTGTTTATGTAAGCAAAACATGATAGTTTAAAAAAAATGTAACAAAAGAAAGATATACGATTTGTTTACTAACAAGTCATCATACGAATATTAACATAGCTACAAATTCAAGTTAAAAAAATCCTTAAGATGGGCTGATATACAGATGAACAAAAATATTTTGGGGCAAAATTTGGAAAAATACAGAACAAGGCTCCATCTTGGCTCCAGCAAACTGGTTGGTCCACTTAAGTTGTTTACTGCTTGGTGGGGAAACAGTTTGCTGGAACTCCTCTGACTGATGATGCCCTCCGGATGGAGGTTGAAACGTTTCTTAAAAAAAGAAACAGTCCAGATGACACAAATGAAAATTATTGGATTTGGTACCTGGATTATTGAGCATGAACTTTCTTGCATCGTTCACAAGGTTTGGCCAGAATTACAGTAATTGTCATAAAATCATCTTGGTCTAAAATTCTAGCATGAAAGGCAGGAGTCGACATGCAATCCTTCAAGAAACACTGTCTTTAATAGTTTGAATGTTTATGAAGCATCAACACTATTGTGATCCATTTTTCTTCCATCCATTTTTCAACATCTTTCTGGTGCTATTTAAACAACTCATAAATCCAAACGTTCGGCTCGTTCAGGAGAAGGGTACTATGACTTTTGGTATTGGTGCAACTTTAGCTTTTTGAAATATTTAGCCTTTCTGCTACTTTTTTTTTTTCTCATAGGAAATGAATTGAGCTCATTTTACATCCTTCATATATTTAGATCTGTTTAGACCTTTATCTGCTCCATTCAAATTTTATTCTGGTGCAGCTTCTTTCAACTTCCTTGTACAAATTTTAACTTTCTTTTCAGCTACTTGCAACTAAATTCAGCTGCTTTATCAGCTCTTTTGTGCTCCGTTTAGATTATTTCTGCCAACTACTACATTTTTGTCATTCTTCTAAGTTATTTCTGCTAATTTCAGCTTATTTATAAAAGTTTCAGCTTTCTCTGCTATTTCAGCTGCTATTTTGCACTTCTTTCAACTTTTTTCAGCCTAATTCAGCAAAAAATGTGCTCTCTCCACTCCCTTCTGGTAATTTAAGCTTCTTTCTGCCTTTTTAGCTACTATTCAGCTGTTTGTTTGTGAATTTCAGCTTATTTCAGGTAATGTTCACTCTTTGTGCTCATTTCTGCTTCTTTTAGCCTAACTGGGTAACATGTGTCCTTCCTGCTTTCTTCTGCTAAATTAAGTTTGTTCTAATTTTTCAGCTACCTTTTTAGCATTTTTTTGTAGTCAATTTTATCTATTTTCAGATAAATAGAATTTTTTATGGTAATTTATGCTACTTTCAGTCTAATTAACTTCTTTGTGCTAATTTCAGTCTCACTGCGGCAATATCATTTTCTGCAACGGTCGAAAGTCTGGAGTCTGGACGTCGTCAGCGACCCTCTGCACTACTTTTGGAGCTTCCATTACTGAACTCTAGAAAAAACAAACTACAAACCCACACTCTGCCTTCTGCAATGGTCGGAGAGGAAACTGCGGGTCAGCCGTAGTTTGCGGTTATTGCTGAGCAGGTCATCCAGAGACGTAGCTCTGCTGGCCAATCAATGGCTGCTGACTGCTTGTGTCAAAATCTTCACCTCGGAGCAGTTCATTTAGAAACATGAACAAGATGGTCCCTTAAACTGGGCTGAGTGGGGATGGGTAGGGGCAGCCCTAAACTAGTGCAGTGTGGTGCAGAACCGATGAGTGTTTAGTCTTTGGGTTAGCACAGTTTGTGTCAGTGCATCAAGCTGAACTTACCCACAATGCCATAGGCAGTGACAGCTCTGGACAAGCCGGAGGAACCCTTTTGGCCAATTTTGGTACGGTTACCGAGGTCCAGACGGCCCAGCAGCTCGCACACCTCTTGCTGGTTGTACACATGCTAAGGAGACAATAAAAAAGTATTGTACAGCCTGAATACAATACTGTACTTGAAGCAGCTGTTTTATGACTTTCTATTAGTTTGTCTTTAGGAAAAGTAATTACAGTTTGGTGACACTGAGATCAGGTGGCAGAATAATCCACTGTAAATTAATGTTTTACCAACAACAATGATAGAGAGCTTGAGTTTATTGTTATTGTTTTTAACTAAGTAGGATTCAAGTTCAAGTATCTCCATTGTCATTCACATCACATGTGATACATGAAGTGGAACGAAATTGTGTACTCAAGGTCCCAGTTACGCCCAAAAATAGCAAAAATATTAAGTATAAAAAGAAACAGTATATAAGGAGCCAAATGCTAAACAATATGCTAAAGGATCTAAGATACATGCTAAAACTAATGATGTAAAATATTATGGTATATTAAAAAACAGCCCGAACATGAGTCTGTAGTGAGTAGATGGGTATGAATGAATACAGCAGCATGACATAGCAGCATGAAATCAGCAGCATGGATAATCAGCAGCACAAATAAGTCACAAAACACCAATAAAAGTGGCATTACAGTGATTTTTTTTTTTTCTTTACAGTGGTTATTCTGGTTAGGGATTCATGAGTCTAATAGCTTCAGGGTAGAAGCTGTTCCTCAGTCTAGTGGTTCTACACATAATGCTCTGCAACCTTCTGAAAAATGTGTGTGCTGGGTGAGTGGGGTCCTTCATGATGCAGGTGGCCCTCCCTGCATCTGGAGGTGTGATGGTGGGGAGGCTGACTCCAACAGACTTCTGTGCAACTGTCATCATTCTCTGCAGAGCTTTTCTTTCTGCAGCTTTAGAAATATCCATATATCCAGGATATATCCATTGTAGCTGCATCTTAACCATGTTCCACTGAAGATAAAAAATAAATTCAATACGAAGTAGATTTTTGTTGTTGTTACGTTTTGCTTGTTTCCTATAGTATATGAAGAATGGAGAAAATCCAGCCTATATCCAGTACATGTCAACAATGTTTATATTTAAAACATGGTTGAACTTGCACAGAAAGGTTCAGATTAATCTTCAGGTAAGCTTTAAATACTTATAAGACATTTTAGCATTTGTTTAGCATTTATTTAGCATATATCTTAGTGTAACTTTTATATCCTTATACTGTATACCCAGTACTGTTTCTTTTTATACTATATAATTTTGCTATTTTTGGGTGTAACTGAGACTCTGAGTACATAATTTTGTTCCACCTCATGTACCACATGCGATACGAATGACAATAAAGATACTTGAACTTGAATAAAACAGGTTGTATTATTTACAAATTCAGATACAGCAAACTGTTTAAACTTGGTCAACAAGTTCCTCACTGTGTGTCAAATAATAACACTACTGAAAGACGAAAACAAATGTCATTTCCAGGTATTTCTGTAATACATGCAAGATTTAATGCTTTGAGTGATGCATCATAATACACATATAAGTGATGCTTTGAGTGATGCATCACTCAAAATGCATATTATGTTTCATAATAACAAACATAATTATAATCAACCACAACACAAATCAACAAATCAACATCCAGCTCATAGACTCTGGTAATGAACAGAGGTGAAGAAGAAAAAGAAATTGTGCTCATGGACAATGCACTTGGGGCAGGCTCAGTGATTCAACAGTTTCCTCTTAGGCACACTGCATGGTATTACATAAGCATATACATTGGCACTGTACAAGGTTTGTAGAGAAGTCGCAGCTTACCTTATCGTCGATGATCACCAGGTCTTTGGGCTCTGTGCGATCAATCTTTAGAACTCTGTGTTTGGTTTGTGCATGATTGTTCCCAACCAAAAAATACCTCTGGAAAAAAAATAAAAATCATGCATTTTGGAGATAATTACACAAGTCTGCTTCATAACACATTTATAACTACTTATAAGTGTGTACTTGACTGAAAGCAAATATAATGAATACAGAAGTTCAAGATAAGTGGTGAGAAAGGTTATCATGTTAGTTACCGGTACTTGTTTTAAACAATCACCAACATTTTTTCTCCTCAATACATACAGTATAAGACTTAGTGTCTGAGAGTTCTGTCACATCATACAGAAAAAAGTAATTTTAGGCAAACATATGGTATTTAATCACAAATAGCAACTAAAATTGTATACAGTATATATATTGGTCCAAAATACATTAAAGCACAGCACATATTTGATCACAAGACTACAATCTAATATGTTCCTTATCAAGACTGAAGCCTTCTTTTGACACCTCGTTTCTTTCAATGTCATTATTTTTCTCACACATGGTTGCAAAATAACCCAAAACTTTTAGTCCACAAAAAAAAAAAAAGGTGAATTGGAACATTATGTATCGGTACAGTTTGCAACCATCACAACCACTTTGTCCTGTTCCACTCCTCCCAGTATCCTAAATAGCCTTTTTCTTTTCCATTAAAAAAAAGCTGCAAGGTCCACTGCTAAGAGAGTTATCTAACACATTATAATAATTTGTGTCAAAAGTGTTTTATAGAATTTTGGCTAAGAGTTTTTTTTTAATCAGCCACAATGATCACACCTTTCATTTTCAAACTTGTGACTGAAGTCTAAACTGCTGATATTTCTACCTGCATTATCAGGACATGCTGAAAGATTGTTTAAAACAAGAAGATTCCTACTTTTCTTATAGCAACATTAAATCAAATCACTAAAATAAATATGTAAAACAATGCATTTTGGTGAAGTCTCACAAAATGCGTTTGATTTTTGCAATCTAACCTTTGCTGCCATCTAGTGTTACAAGACAAATACTAAAGTAAGTAAATGACTTTTATTGCAGACATTATGGGTTAAACATGGCTTAAATAAATGTTCTTAGAAGAATCAGCATCCTACCAATATGAAAAATAAAAAAGCCTATTAGGGTGCCTATTACCAATGCTAATTAACTGCTCTAATTTATGCCAATCATACATTTATTTTAGGCATTATTTCAGAATACAGTAGTTTTTAACATGCAATAAAAAAGAATTACATGTTCACTTAATTCCAAGCTTCGTGAAGCATTTTTTTTTCTTATCATACAAAGGCATTTAGCTCATGGGATGAATGAAAATTACCTTATTTGCACAGTAAAATTGTTTTGAAACATTACTTGAATGGGATCTAATGGACTTACTGCTCTGGTTTCATACAGAACCATCCTCTGACATTATTTAAATAAGATCTAATGGACTTACTGCTCTGGTTTCATACAGAACCATCCTCTGGATCCCACTGATGATAGCTGCAGCTTGAGGCATTTTACTGACAAAAAAGTCCCTGACGAGACAAGCGAGCTACAGGGTGAAATATAAATATATGTCAATCCGAAACTTTACATTGTAAACACAAAAGAGAGTAATTACACTCCTTTAATTCAAGTATTCTTGGAACTCTAGATAAAACTAGCTAATGTACTCACCAGTATCAGTAACTTTAGCCGGCTAGCTAGCTACAACGACGTAAACTTAAAACTGTCGCGTGCGTTTATAATTAGCATGGCCGCTAGGAGCTAAATGGCTATTTATTTTTCAAGTTATTAATGTACAGTATATTAAAACAGGCTCATTTAATGCTTGGTTAGCATTCAGGAACATGTAACATGAATTGACTGTAGTCAGGTGACTGTCATGAAAGAGTTATCAGCTGATACGGTGCCTCGCTAAGCCAAAAAGCTCAGGATTTAAAAAAAAAAAAAAGCGCGATGAATAAAGTACTACTCAGTTTATGTTCTTTTTTTTTTTTTTTTTTTTTTTTTTTTTTTTTTTTTTTTTTTTTTTTTTTTTTTTTAAGGCGCCTTTGGATGTTCAGTGAAGCTGCATTAAAAAAATAAATAAATAATGCCCGCGTAAACTTGTAACTTTGTAAAATGCTGAAGAGGAGGGAGCCAGGCTTCTTGAGTTTGTGAGTTGCTGTGGCAACCGTATTTGAGGTTACCCTGAAACTAGACCGATGTAACTAACTGATGCTTGTTTACTCTCTCCGTCTCTTTAACATCGAGTTAATTGGATTAAAATATAATATTAGAATGCCTCTGAGAAATATCGAGTACTTTGGAGTTGTAATTAACGGTTCGAAGTTGATTAGCTGCTGTTCAAGGAAGAAATTGTCAGTTTTGTTCCAGTAATCATGGCTGCCGTTGGACACGCTGAAATGGACGGTCTGGTGGACAATTTAATAGAGGATGAAGTTGAGAGAGACAGTTTTCTGGCTAAACCTACCTGCTTCATAATACTTGGAAAACCGGTAGGACTCCACAATAGTTTCAAATGAGTGACTATTATTTAAATATAGACTCTCCATCTATTTTGTTACAGGGTATTGGTAAATCCACCTTGGCCAAAACCATATCCAAATCTTGGAAGTGTATACTAATTGATGGTGGGTACTTTTTGGAAACTTTATACTGTGTATATATATATATATATATATATATATATACAGTATATATACTGTATACTGTATATATATACAGTATATATATATATA
>JARVGV010000192.1:19063902-19078453 GCA_031762435.1 Hypsolebias longignatus | reverse complement strand
ATCCACTATGAGAAGGTGCTATTTATAAGACTGAGCTGAATACAGCTCCTCAGACTGAAGAAGTCTTTCGGATGAAAAACAAAACGTTTCTACAATTGTTTTGTTTTTTGAATGTCCAGATGACCAGACTTTTTTTTAGGTCAAAAAGAGGTACTACACATAAAAATAACCAACATTTCATCTTAAATTTGACATTACTATTTCTTGCCAAATTTAAACAATATTATCATTTATTGCAATAATTTCTGAGACAATTAATTACCCAGCAAAATTTGTTATCGTGACTCGCCTAGTCAGACATGATCTAAATTGTCCATTATTGCAGCTTAAGCCCTGGGCTCTATTTTTACACTTTTTTTTAAGGTTTCCATAAGCATAAATGTTTAGAACAGTTTCATAATACAGTACAGTAATGACTTTTGTTAAACTCCTAATGTTGCATTCAGTGACAAATGGGAAATTATGATTGCTCTGACTGGAGGAGAAAACAGATTGCTGGTAGAGAATTAAGTTACATAAATCTTAGTACAGTTAAGTGACTTAACTTTCAAAGGTACCATAATCTGAAGTTAATATCAAAGTAAAAGACAAAGAAAGTTTTGTTCTCCTGTTTCCAAGGTTCAGTGAATGCAGCATGAATTGAAGGTGACGTTAAGAGCAGGAGACGGTATTTATCCTAATCTGAGCTGAAAGTGTTGCATATTTTCTGCTTACATGTCTTAACTTCATCTTAACACATTTTCAGACCCACAAACGAAGTTAAAATATGTTTTTGATTATCATTATTATAACTTGGAATGCCATTAAAAATATATAAATTTCCCTGATTTTATGTTATTTTAGGACATGGTGAATAGGAGGATTTCAATGGACATGATGCTTAAGGTGGCTGCTGGTCAGCGCTACAGACAATTTATTTTCCTCACTCCCCAAAACATGAGGTAACCACTGACAATTCCTGAGAAGTTTTATTGAATTAATTATGTTGCTTTAATTTGATAGGTTGAGTGTCTTCATTTAGCTGCTCAGGTTCTATTATAAGCACTAAAAATATAAATTAACGGTCATATCCACTGGTGCTTTTTTTTCTTCTCCTTAGTTCTCTTCCTGTGAGCAACATCCTCCGCATCCTCCGACTCAAAGATCCTGACCGTGGGCAAAACAATTCATAAAGTCAGAACATGGATCAGTAATCACAGGGAGGAAATATAGCTGCAGTAAAAGATTTGTTCATCAGTTGGACTTGAGGACCAATGTTTATTTTGTTCAAGTAATTTACATTTCGGTTGTTAAGACTTTTTTTTTTGGGATGTTATTTCTTTTAACAGTTTTGTAATAGCTGTTTACAGAAGTTTGAAAGAAAATATTTGAAAATGTATAACACTATTCCCATTTACGTTTAGTTTTTCAATAACACTTCTTTTTTTTAATGCTTGGACAAATTAAACTTCATATAATGCCCTGATGCATGTTCAATAATCCAATTAGATTAATCTAAGTAGGATGAGTCAGGTCCTCTTCTTGTTGAAACGTTTCGTCTTTTATCCAAAATACTTCTTCAGTCTGAGGAGCTGCAACAAACTCAGTCTTATAAGCAGACTGAGTTTGTTGCAGCTCCTCGTTCTGAAGAAGTAGTTTGGATAAAAAAATGAAATGTTTCAACAAAGAAGAATCTGTCCAGAGGACCAGAGTCAACCTTGTTAGATTTGTTGGATCTACCTGGATTATTGCACATGCATCAGGATACTTGTTAGATAAACTTGATAACAAAAGTCCAGATACCAAATGTCTTTATGTACAGAAATAAACCACAAGACAGAGATACCAAAACACGTTCTGCTGTAAATGACAAAAAGCTCTAATGCATTTAATGACAAATTATGTTCATTAAACTGTAACTTCAACATCAGTTCCCTAATGATGGTTTCTTTAGTTTTACTGTAGAACCAAACACACAAGTTTTAGACTGAGAAACAAAGATGAGAGCTGCTGATACCAAAATGTAATTTTACATAAGATTTCAATGGGACATTTTAAAGTAAACACATTTGACAGTTGGAAGTTTTCAATGAAACCGAACAGCATAACTTTGCAATAACAAGAAAAAAATGTCTAACTTGCCATAACATTTTGTTATTAAAACAAATAGGAATAAATCCAGCTGATGGGGTAAATTATTGCTTTTAACTGTCTGGATGTGAATCATGTAGTAGATCATGGATTTGTCCTGTTCTGCAGGGAAGAACGCAGGTTAGTGATAAATGTTAGTAAGAGGTAATAAATGATCTTTATCACTTTTAGCCTCGACTCTGGTTGCTATGACAACCATACTGAGCTTTAACCACTAATGGGATAATAGTCACTTTGAATCAAACTTTTCATTCGTAATCCTGAGACCTTTGAGACCAGTCTTTTGACGAGGAAGGATTTGCCCCTTTAAGAGGCTGTTTGCCAAATCCCCCATTCACACACACACACACTCAGCAGAGGAATGCACCCCACACTCACACATAACATATGTTGACAACATTCCTGACCTCTTCAGAAAACTGGCAACAAGAAGATAACATGAAGAATGCCAGTCTTCCATCGAGGCTGTTTGACAGGAATTCAGCAGCAGGGTCAGGTGAAGCTCGGAGTTCAGCAAAATATCAACGGCATGTGGACTGTGTGGATCAATCTCAGGGTGGTGACGCTCAGAATGTCTGGGCTGACAGCAGGCCGAAGGAGAGGTGGCCCAGAGACATAAACGTGGCCTTTCGGCCAGACAGGTACGAGCCTCTGATGGACGATGAGGCGAAAGGAAAGAAGAAAAAGAGGAAAGAAAATTACAAGAAAGTGAAGAAGGTGGGTTTAAGAGTGTTCTATGTGTCCTTGGGCATGTCCATCTCAGCTCTTGTTGATTATTTAATGGAGAAATGTTGTGATGGGGTATTTTTCTGATAATTTTTGCAGTCTGTTTTCTATGAATTGTTCAAACAACTGTGACTGAGGAATGAGTCGTGTAAGAAACATGTTGCTTGTGAACCTACATTTTATACACAATTTAATTTTCAGAATGAATGCAGATGGAAATGAAACATGTTTTGGGAACATCTTGTTTTTTGTTATCTAAATGTTTTTAATTAACAATTTGCCATTTCCTATAATTTTTGTGTGCATTAAAGCATGTACATTTATTGTCTTTATTTAAAAATCAGATGTTTGTTTGTATTTGATCATTTTAAGAAATTGTTTTACAAAAAAAGGCTTTCAAATTGAGAGTTCATGATTGGATTATGACAAATTAACAGAAGGATTCTTCTTTATGAATTGCATAGTTTATTTCACTGTTACTGCACATGACACATTTTTTTCCTCATTAGTTAAAAAATAGACTTCAAATTTTGATTACAGAGGTTGATAATCCCTTCATTGATTTTTAAATTCTTTTTTTTTTTTTACAGTTTAATAAAATGTTAATGGGCTTTAAGTCATTGTCCCACTTTGACGTTTGTGACTGCATTTGTGTTAATTTATTATATGACTTAGAAAAAATGTGCTAATTGCTGTCATACAGAGAAGTTATCTCATACAGTATATGCTGCTAAGCTGCACTGTCAGTGATATATATACTGTATATATAGAGTGCTGTACATATACTATATACATATTTATATATTTTTATTTTTTTTGGGGGGGGTGACATACAGTATAGAAATAGAATAGAAAGCCAGCATCTGTTACAACAGGTTATCAGTGATGTAATATTTACTGGACACAGAAGTATGTCAGTCAGCTGTCATAATTCTGTAAAATATCCCCCCCCCCCCACACCCCCAAAAAGGGTCAGATGAACAAGTATTGTATGCAGCTTTTATCGCAGTAGAATTAAAATGTCATTTCCCGAGATCAAATTAAAGATTGTCTGCCCCAAAGTTAAATTTTACAGTCAGATCAACTTGTTTTCAGAGCGTTTGAAGCGTAGGGTCCTTTGACTTCCTGTTTCTGCTGCAGCCAGTCACTGTTTTCCTGTTCAGGATACGCCAGACAATAGTGCTCAGGATTTGTGCTGATGTTCCTGTCAGGAGGAGAAGTGGCCTCTTCTTCCTGCTGCTATTGTGATCTGAAGCTCTATTTTCAGCGCAGCTCACACAAATGAAATGATTTTTAAAAAATGATCATTTGTGTCCTTGTGATTGTGAAAGAACAACTTTAGATGATTTAATTCTATGTTCTTTCACCTTCAGAATGTTGGGAAGGCCCTTCGCACCACCTGGAAGTGTTTCAAGCTCGGCCTTCACAACTTTGCCTTGGCCTACTCCACTCCTATCACAGTGGCTGCTGCTTTTGCTCCTGAATTTTATTATGACAGAAACAAGACTTGAGCTATGCTGCATGGATTTCCCTCAATCTTGTCTTCAACCAGAGACTCAAAGACTTTGTATATTGTTATAATGCTGTGCATTTAAATACTGTGTATATAAGACTTTCTGTACAGAATACAGCTCAGTTTTTTTTTAAACCTGTACCTTTATTAAATCAGACTACCTGTATGTTTTTAGATTTAGTTAAAATGCATTTGATAAGTTTCTCTTTGATGTCTAAATGTTTTTACGGAAAAAAGCTCCAGCAGAAAAGTGCTTTATCTATTATTAGGTTAAAAAGTGGCCCATATAATTCATATTTTCTACAATGAAAATGTTTATAAGCAGACATCTAACTGGGCTTTTTGCACGTGTGTAGACAGAAGAAGGATGTGGGCACGTTAATAACGATTACAGTGAAAAGTATTCAATGTATCTTCGGCTTGAATGAGTGAGAGTAAAGACTTTTAAAGGGATTCAGAAAGAAAGTAATGATATAAAAGAACTAGATGAGATTTACTTTTTTTAATCGAAAAGAAGCCAAGTCACCTTTTGTAATTTTGCTATAATACATGATAACTATTACATGCAGTTACATGTAATATACAATAATGTATATTGCCATTTAAATTGTATATTATGTTGATTAAAGAATATTGGAGTGGAGTGATATCAGTTGCTTAAAATAAGTATTTACAGGTTTGAACCAAAAAACAACTGTTTTATTTTTAAGCTTTAAATAGCAAGAAAATGTATTATGTAGTACAAAAAAGAAATAATAAACATGTATAATGAAATAGCTTTTAGTAAATTAAAAGCCAAATCTACTTTATATGTTATTACTTTAAAAGCAAATGATTGGATGTCGTTATGACGTCATATGCCTGTTACTTCCGCATTCCTGTCCTGTTTACGCTAAAGCTAAGTCAGACAGTTCAGAGTTTTTCTTTTGAACATGTCGAAGCAGAAAACAGAAAATATTAGCTCAATCCCCATCGACGGATTCAGCAATTTAAGAATAACGTCGATATGGACGTTTCTTGCTTCCGTAAGTTATTTTTTTTATTTTATTTTATCTGACTTAGCATGCTAACAAGCTAAGTTTAACGTTAGCTGCCACACGGACTGTGTGTTCTTCTTGTGGTTTGCAGGTGCAGTGGTCAGAGCCTTGGCTCATTGGGCTCTTGGTGTTTCATGCTGTGTGTCTAATCTTGACTGTAGTGACATGCAGGTTCTACAGAGCCCAGATCTGTCACTTTCTGCTCATTGGTACGTCAACAAATACATCACAGCTCAGTTCAAACCAACTACTGACCCCCATCAGGGGCAGAATATGTCTGGTACAGTGTTGCTTAGTTTAGTGGGAAAGATGGTGAAGTGACTGGTGCAAAGATCACTCTGGACTTCTGGACTAAACACAATAATCATATTCCCTCTGTTGATCATATTTGGAAACAATAAAAATTCTTAATATTCCATTTCCTCTATATATTTTTTATATAAACTGTATACAGAATGTTAATGTATTGCAAAGATAAACCACAATCATTGTTAGCTGTGCTTATTTAAATAAGCAGTAGCGTGCTTATTATGACGATACATTTTGATTGTAATACTGTATTTTTAAAACTCAGTCTTCAAGTGTGCAAAACCTTATTTCAATCTCTTGTTTTATTTATACTGCTTTTGTGTCCTTATTAAAGTTTTGTTATACTGTATTGCCAAGTAAAGACTAGTAGTCGTTGGTCTTTAATGTGTGTTGGCAGAAAAGCTTAGCTGATAAATTGATAATTAACTAATCATGTTTATATTTGTCCATAAGAACTCATTTGGCATATTAATGACCTGATTTTAACCTTAGAGTTGATATCTCTCTCCACAGTTGGCCTTGTTTACAGTGCTGAATATCTAAATGAGCTGGCAGCCATGAACTGGAGGTAAAATCTTTCTTTTTTATTTGTTTTTCATATCTAATGATGCATGTGTGTCTTTGCTGTTAAACTATTGTTAATATAATCTTACTGTTTCATCTTTCAGGTCTTTTTCTAAGTTCCAGTACTTTGACTCCAAAGGCATGTTTATATCGCTCGTTTTCTCTATTCCTCTCCTGCTCAACGCCGTCGTCATTGTGGTACATATAACTTTTTTTTTTCCCATGTCAAGTCAAATTATCTTGTCACAACATTTGCTAGCAGCAGATTTGTCAAAGTAAATACCAGTTCATGCTGAAATCTCATATATTTCTTTGACAGATGGTGTGGGTGTACAGGACCTTTTCCACCATGACTGAACTCAAGACGCTTCAGCTAAAGAGAAAGGCCCGTCGAGAGAAGAGAGAAAAGACTGACTAATCCCACTGTATGTCCATACATGGACCTCATTTGGAAGAATTTAGAATCTCTGCTAATCCTGGCTTTTGGAAAAGGGAAGCAGATTTCTTGTGACTTAAAAGGGATTTTTATGGCATTAACACCAGATGTTGGTGTCTTTATGCTATAGTAAGTGTAACATTAAGACTATGGGCAGTGAGAAGACCAAAGAGGTTTGTTGTTTTGTATTTATGATGTTTCCAGATGTGTTCAATGCAAGATAAAGATTTTATTTTATTTGTTGGTAACTTGTAGTTTGCTGTTTAACCCAAGGTTGAGAGTTTATATTTAAAATGAGAGGGAGAAAACAAAGTTGTGATTTTTATTTTATTTTTTACAAGCAAGTGCCAAATCATACAAATTCAATACATTATTAAAAAGCAAGCTGCAGAATTTTCAGTTCATTAACATTTTAATATTCCAGCTTGTTTTCTGATGTTCTCTGCACATTTAACTGAATCAGGTGCCTTTCACAGCAGACAGACTAAAGTAAAGTACGAGTGGAGGTACAAATTAGTGAAGTTGTACAATAAAAGATAATTATTTGAAACATTACCGCAATTCATCCATTTTATTTTACCCGCTTTTCCTTTTTTGGGTCATTGTGAGGCTGAGGATATGCTAGACAGGTCACAAGTCCATTACTTTTGAAATAGTTTATCTAAATACACCGTCTGAAATCTGAATTGATTTAATTTTCTTCACGCTATCTGCACATACAAGTACACCTACTTGTAGTAAACATCACTGAGTGTTATTGACATTTTTTTGCTCTCAGATTCTATCACTAAACATTTACATTTGTTCTGACCACATTTTCTTATATATGATGTTTCACTATAGTTCTAAGCTTGTTTTAAAGTTGTGACATTTTTAAAAAACTCTGGTTAGTTGTGCCAGCAGTCTCCTTTGTCCTGTTTGCCACATGCACAGTGAATATTTGTCCCTTATTTCCTTTTTGTCTTCCAAGTAATAAGTAAAATCGCTCAAGTCTTTTTTTTTTTTTTTTTTTTTTTTTTAAACTCCTACCTATTTGCATGTATAAATAATGGTGGTGTATTTAGATATAACAGTAACGTATTTTTTTGATTATAAGGCACACCAAATTATAAATCGTATTAAGCGAAATAAGTCCATTATGACAGATTTTTTGAGCACCGTGTACCACATAAAATCGGTTTGAGTTCAGTAAGCACAACCAGAATTAATAAATAAGGTGCACTAGGTTATAAAGCTCACTGTTGATTTTTGAGAAAATTAAAAGATTTTAAGTGCGCATTATAGTCTAAAGCATACGGTAATATTTGATAATGCTCTCACGAGCATTGGCTTTCGCACTAAGGGTAGGAGAAGATCTTGTTCTATTTGGCGCTTCATTGGATAATAGTATATCCTGAAAAGCAAGTGGCATGTAAAATCTCATAATGTTAAGATTAATAGCCCTTTTATTTTAAAGTCCTCCCCAGTTCCAGATACAAAAGGTGCAAATATGCATTTATGTTGGGAAAAACTGCAATTTGTTTATGCTTATTATACCAGGTGCTTGGGGTTCAATGACAAGTTGATGCACATGCATAATAAATAACAATATATATTACACAGATATTAAACATTAAAACTAACCAAAACTAGTTTAGAAGAATAGCTTTTTTTCACTCTCTAATCTAATGAAAATTACATTAAATGCGATGCAAATTATTGTTTTTTGTCTGGATGTTGAAATAGCCCTTCTTGAGAACAGCCCTGCACCACTAGAAGGCAGCATGGGCTAAATGACAGGAAAACTGCAGCTGTCTGTAACTTTGGAAATATCTTCCTCAACTCACACACCGTTTTTCACCTGTTATCTCTGTCTGGGTTTGGCATAAGGCTTCCAGCTGCACTTCTTTTTATTTTTATATTTTTATCTATAACACTCCTTGTTTGTTTTCCCAGATGAATCTGATAGATGTTGGCAGGCTTTACATGCATTCATCTGTCAGGCTGCATTAGGTGTGGACGTGACGGATTGGACCACGGTCTCTGGAACTTATCAAAAAGGACGTGGAGGGGTGGGTGTGTTGGGTGAAGGCGATGTGTGTGGAGACTAGACGAGACCTCTGTCTCAGGAGGCTTGTAAGATTTGCACTTTGACCTCACTCGGGTGCACAAGAACAGGTGTTAAATCACATGCCTTGCCACACAAGTTCGTCCATCTCAGCGGATGCAGCCATGTGGACTTCTCCAACAGCGAGGTCTACAAGAGTCTGAGATTAGGTGTGAAAAGGCCCACTCAAGTCCCAGTTACTGATTCCAATGGAAGACGAGAATAAACGCTATCATCTGCTGAATCCTTCTGATCTGAGTTTATGTCAAAGCCGCGGCCAACTTTACCAGTTCATGTATCACGAGCATGTGCTTTGCTTTGTTGTTGGACGGGACGTTGCAGCTCATCGAGCCAGCCATGGTCCTGAGAGGGAAAACACTTTGGATGGACTAAAAAGACAACTGTTAAAGGAAGGCCTACGGATATGTGAGCAGTGTGCAGCGCACCACAGAGCACACGATGTACTGATCTTCAGAGGAGCTGCGAGGTTGATGTTTAGATCGTTAAATTCAACCTGCCGTGTTTCAAACGTGTGCAGAATAATCTACCCTGAGATTTGCTAAACAATTCAATAACTTTTAGAATATGTCATGTAGCCTTTACAATTGGACTGTTGGACTCCTGGCAAGAACCAATGCAGACATGTTCCTGTTTTTAGTTTTCTACATTTGCCTTATAATCGATATGTTTTTGCTACTTTTTTGACATCTTTGTTAAAAAAAAAATCTGTATGCCTCTTTTATGACTGTCTGTTTTCACTGTTGTCATCATTTTTTGTTGAAAACAGGTCTCACTTGTAAATAAGTCCTCGAGGCTCAATGGGATTACCGGTTAACCTGCCTAAATAAAGGCTGACTGAATACTAACAAAGTGCTCAGTTAATGCACAAATAAAGGCCCCGATTTCTGATCAGAGACCGACTGATGATTCAAAATGAAAATAAAATTTTACTTTAGCAAATATAATTTGACTTTGAGTCAATTTTATTTATTTATTTATAAAATGTATTCATTAAAAAAAAAAAATTCCATAAACTATAAGAATACAAAAAATAAATAAATAAAATGAAAGGCAGCCGAAAGAAGGGAAAAAAAAAAAAAATCTTATCATATCATTATTATTATATCATATATCGAGAAATCCTAATGCACAGTAACATTTCTGTCATGGTTTTTCAAGAAACTTAATGTTAGAAGCTTTTATTATTTGAATATTGTGGGTTTTATGCATTAAGTGTCTTTTTTTTTTTAAGTGTCTTAATTAAGTGTCTTAATGGTGAAATGAAAATAAAATATTAATGTAAACTTCTCTGCATTGAGTTGTGCCATTTATTTGATGTTAGTAGCTTGTAGGGATTTTGAAATATGAGCAGAATGCATTGTCATCAACAATATGTGAAGACACATGAAAAAAAAAAAGGTCTGTCAGAAGTGGGATTCGAACCCACGCCTCCAGGGGAGACTGCGACCTGAACGCAGCGCCTTAGACCGCTCGGCCATCCTGACTTGAAGAAAACTTGTATGACAATTATATTCTTCAATATTTACTTACATCTGAAATGGCATTTGTATTGAATATGCGAAAGTTTTAGTGTCATTGTTTATTTATTATTTATCCCTTCTTGTTTATCTCTCCAGCAGAGTAGACTCCTTACAGAAACTGAAATAAGAACTCTGTCGCAGTTTCACTGACGGGACGGGGTGGCACGGAATGAAAGGGGTGTGTTAAAGTCGCTGTTTCTGATCAGAATGTCATCAACCTAAATGCCACAACATTTACCAGGTAAACACAAGCTCACGTTGGAAGATTTAAAATTAGTGTCATTTTATCCAACCTTTACCTTTTGCTGCTTTAGATAAACGTTTTCTACTTATAACTTTATGTGCTGCTTTTAGTTTACCTTTTCCCACTTAACAGCTTTTTGCTACTTTTGGATAGCGTGTGATATATTTAGCTAACACTTGCTACTTTTACTTGACTACATGTAGTTTGCATTTATTTCTAGATAGCTTTTTGCTAACCATTTGCAACACTTAGTTGACCTTTTGCTACTTTTATATACCTTTTTTTTACTGCTTTCTGCTACTTTTCAGTAGCTTGCCACATTTTGCTAACATTTCACTTTGACTTCACTTTTAGTTAGCCCTTTGCTACTTTTCAGTAGGTTTTTGCCACATTTAGCTAACATTTTACTATGACCACTTTTAGTTAGCTTTTTGCTACTTTTTAGTAGCTTTTTGCCACTTACGTAGCTAATATTTCACATTGACTTCACTTTTAGTTAGCCTTTTGCTACTTTTCAGTAGCTTTTTGCCACATTTAGCTAACATTTCCTTTTAGTTAGCCTTTTGCTACTTTCAGGGTTTTTTTTGTCACATTTACTGTTATATAGTTTTCTGCTACCTTTAGCATTTGCAACTTTTAGTTGACACGTTTAGCTATCAACTTTTAGCAACTTTTAGCCTTTTGCTACTTTTTCTTAGCTTCTTTTAGCATTGCAAGCTTTAGCTACTTTTAGCTTTTCATTTTTTCTTATTTTTAACTAGCTTTTTGTTACTTTAGATAGTTTTTGTGAATTTTACTCTGCATTTACCTAATTTTAGATTTTATTTATTTATTTGTTTTGGTGCTTTAGCTTTTAGGTCGCTTTTGCTACTTTTAGATACCTTTTTGCCACTTTAAGGTGGCTTTATGTTACCTTTAGTTGACCTTTTCCTACTTTAAGATTGCTTTACTTTTAGATAGCTTTTCACCACATTTAGCTAACATTTTCTACTTTTAGTTGACTTCACTTTTAAATAGCCTTTTGCTACTTTTAGATACTTTTTGTTACATTTGTAGGCTGCAGTTTTTGCTACCTTTAGCTAACCATTTGCAACTTTTAGGTGACCTTTTGCTTTTAGATAGTGTTTAACCTAACTTTTAGCAAATTTTAGCCTTTTGCTACTTTTAGCTAACATTTAGCTAGCTTTAGCTACTGTTAGCTTTTGCATAGGTTTTTTTTCCTTCTTACTTTTAACTAGCTTTTTGTTACTTTTGGATAATTTTTGTGAATTTCATCCTGCCTTTGGCTACTTTTAGATGTTATTTATTTATTCATTTGTTTTTGTTGCCTTAGCTTTTAGGTCATCTTTTGCTGCTTTCAAACATTTTTTTTTTTTTTTTGCTCTTCTTTTTTTAGCTTTAAAATCCCATATTTAACTTCAACAGATTCCAGCAATACCCACTGCATTTTCACAGTAAATGCCATTTCTCTAATCCATTTGAACTCTGCTGTCACTTTAAATAAAAAGTTGTACAGTTTAAAGGACAAAAAGCATCAACCTTCTTAGTAGTTTCAATTAAATGAAATATATGTACCGGTATGTGTTTTAACATTTCCCTGCTGGAAAAAATAGACAAAATTGGGCAAAATCATTGTTTTGTTTATCATTTATAAATATATTTGCTCTTAAAAACAAACAAAAAAAAGTATATTCCTTTTTAACTTAATAAGGAACATATCTTTTTAGTTTCTAATATGAAGCAAGTCCTTATTTTTAGGGACAGCTTGTAAACTAAACTATACACAAACAGAAAATAGCGTTCACATGAACCACTTTGACATGTTTGAGTTTGGAGTTGTTACAAGACGGCAGCCATCCACTTTGGTTTTGACCTTGCTCAGATGAGTCATTAGCTCATCAAAACTAATCTTTCTTTATATAAAACCTCTCTCATTGACAGAGAAGGTTTTATGTTTTTTTCCCCACAGAACCCCACATCAGAACATCTGACCTGTTGCTTTAAAACTTTTATTCGCCACGTTGTTTTCCTTTTACAGTTTTCCTCTTAAACAAAAAAACTTCTCTCATGAAACATTAGGTCAATAAATGTTCTCGACCTGATGTCATTAATCAAACTCCCTCCATCTGTTCAATGTGCTGGTGGTCCTCTTGGGTCTTGGGGAAAACCTATAATTAACAAGCTAATGTAAGACTCAAACAGATGGATGTTTGTGGTGTGACTGGATTGACTGACCTGAGAATCCACAGGGTTACTAGACCGGCAGGGTTTTAGGAGGAAGCAGGTGAACTTGACTCGTATTCGATTGCTGTTATTTTGTCAGTGGAGCTGCTGAGGGTCCAAAACATGATTTGAGTTGTACAGTGATTTATGCTGCACATTTTTTCCATTTATTATCATGAAAATGGTGTGAAAGTGTCAAATGATTAATCTTAAAACAATACACTGTCATTTTGTCTGCATTTGAGCTCCTACATATAAATTGCTGATAGTTTGATATTAACCTGATAATTTTTTTTACTGCTTGTTAAACACTTAATATCTTATGACACGTTGTTAATAAAGTTAGCACCTGCATGCCATCAATAAAACTCATATGCACTCAGAGTGAAGCTTAAACCCATAAAAAATATATATATAAAAAGCCCAGCACATCTTGAATGAATTGTGCTGTATTGTTTGTCTGACCACAATCTGACTAACAGAGAGGAAACCAGATCTGTGGTTTAGTTCAGTGAAATCCTCATTACAAGCAACTCAAACTTTGTTTTTCACAACTCTTACTAAAATGGTGAATTTACTTTCCTGAAAGGTTCATTTGGTGTCATGTGGTAACATATCAAACATTTAATATTTTAGCTTTTTTGCGAAAGTTTACAGATGAGTGTCAACAACTCAAGTAAAAATAACATTTCAAAGTGTGACCAACCATTTCTATCAATAATCTTTTGTCGTAATGACAATTTATTTTTTATTTAAAACCAAATACAAAACTGTATATGGAGAAATTCAGCCAAAGTGAAATTAATTTTTCTTTAGGTGACCTTTTTTTTTTTCTTCTAATTAGAAAATAAGGGGAATGTGTCGTTAGTGCTTTTTCATATACCTGAAAGTGATCATTTTCCCCTGCGTTTCTAATTCATACCTTTGCTCGGACTCTTAAAAATGTTCAAAAATTCTGTGCGACTCCAAGTTGAACTCTGTCGTAGTCTGTGTTTTGTTATGTATTTCGTCCCTTGAGTTTTTCCTTTAGTCCTGTTTGTCCTTGTGGTTTATGATTTATTTCTCTGTCCCTTATATTTTGATCTAGCGTTGTGTTTTCTGTGTCAGTTCTCATTTCCAGCCTCAGTCACCCTCCCTGATTGTCATTCCTTTCCATATTATTATCATTATTAAAATAGTTCAGGTCATTATTCGTCATCTTACCACTTACTGTATACCTGTTTTCTATGAGTAATCCCCTAGGTGCCGTTACTTTCCCCTCTGTTCTATTTAAACCATCTGATCACCACTCCAACAGCAGTTCATTGTCTTGGCTACAGCCAGATGTCTCGGTCCCTTCTTGTGTTTCCTAACTCTTGTAAGTTGTCAGTGCCGTGCCAACCTTTTGGTTTGTTTACCTAATACAGAATTTTTTTTTCCTTTCGGCTTCTCCCTTCGTCAGGGGTCGTCACAGCGAACTAAGTCGCACGAAGACTTGGCAATTGTTTTTATTTTTATGCCAGATGTCCTTCCTGACACAACCACAGACTACCGAGCTACCACAGCTCTCTGTGTGGAACAGAGAGCTGCTATCTAGGGTGCCCAGGGAAGCAGATGGTAAGGGCCTTGCTCAACGGCCCAGAGTGGGGCAAATGAGGGTGGAGACAGGTGTGACTTCTTCACTTATACCACCCACATTTTTAATGTTGTTGGTACCGGGGCTTGAACCGGCGATCTTCCGATCACAAGCTCACCTTCTGTAA
>JARVGV010000192.1:19009934-19020181 GCA_031762435.1 Hypsolebias longignatus | reverse complement strand
ACACAATAGTTTAGTTATTTTCCACTGCCTTCCTGTTAATGACATGCATTACCTGAAATGACCAAAGTATCAAAACTTTCGATAGTTGGAGTTAAGAATCGATTCTTGAGCGTTCTGGAATCGATAGAATCAATATTTTAATATCGATCCGCACATCACTACTCTCCACATCCAAATAGCACGAATTGAGACTTACACAAAACAATGCTACAATAACCCACTGCAAAGTGTGGCTAGATGATGTCACCCTGTAAAGTAATCTTCCATCCCTCTTATACATACCAGGAACAACCTCTGACTCATGGTGTCAGTTTGCAGCCAATAACAGAGACTTCAAAATGCCTAACCTGAGCAGGACAATAACAAGAACAACCCCTTCCCACACTCAAACATCATAAACAGAAACATTGCACACATACAGTAATTCATACAAAGTTACCCAGCATCCTTTGTGACATGTAGTCTCTCTGAGATGTGACTCTCACACATTTCGCACATCTTTGTTTTATTGTGGGGCATACGAATATTTGTCTTTTAGTGTTAATAATGTTTATGATAAGAACTAAAACAGTGGAAACACAAGTTGAAAGGCTGCAGTGATGCTCTGTTTCTCTCTCTCTCCTCTCTGTCTCAACTGATGAACTGTGATCGCCCGCACGTGAATGATTATTACCAAGAGAATGTTGACAATGACACACAGCGATTTTGTCATGAGGTTAAAAAATAATCAAAAAGAGGATCACTAAAGTGAATTACATATAATTCAAATATAGGAAATGAAAGAGACGTCCAACACTGAATGCATCACTCTCTTCTGCTGGACCTGATTATTTTCTGAAAGCTCACCTCTGAACGGGACAAGGACACTTTACCTGTGATTTATGAACCATTATGAACCATGTGTTCACTTTCAACTTTGTCACATTTCAGTCTTACAGTGTCAGCGACAGAAGTGCATTTTCATTCAACCTTTAGTTATACAGGTTAGTCTCATTGAGCCTCGAGGACTCATTTACAAGAGAGACCTGGTTTTAACAAAGAATGATGACAACAGAAAATCCTAAAAGAAAGCATGTAAATAGAGAAGAACAAATGAAAGAAATATGAAAGATAAGTATGTAAAGTGATAAAAGTTAACGGTTAGCGTTAGCTTCTACTAATTTCTTTACTTGCTTAGTGGTTCAGCATTAGCAAAACTAACTTTTTATTTACAAAAAAAAAAAAAAAAAGTGCGGTATGCTATGTGCCCACCACTGCAGACTGTAAATGAAATTACATAATTTCATTTTCTTTTTGACAAATGGCACCTTTTCAGGAAGATCTGTGCGTGCCATTCAGTTCAGCACCAAACTTTTACGCACATAAACCATCCTCAAATAACCACAATTTATTTAAATGTCATTCTTTAAATGGCATTTACTTCGATTTGTATGTTGCTTATGTGATGCCTGTTTTGTGTCTGTTTGTACAGCACTTGGCCTTGTTGCTGTTTTAAGTGCTCTATAAATAAAATGGTATAAATGTCCCGCATTGATCCGATCAGGATAAAAATAGCAAACTACATGGGACATATGGGCTGGCGACTGCAAGCAGCATCAGAAAAAAGTTATTTTGAAGCTTGAATGAAGGTGTAAGATCATTTCCAGATCTGTCTCCCCCACTTTGAAACCTCCCAATTTAGAGAGATTGGAAGGGGGAAAGTGGGGGCACATGCAGCACGCCCCTAACTTGAGAAAGCTCCAACCACATGCAGACTAATCTCCAGTGAGGAGTAAACTACTGGACAAGATTTATTTATTTATTTATTTATTTATTTATTTTGTTCTCCAAAGATTTTAAAAGCACCATCCCTAAAATGTGCCTAATTGGGTTTCCGCTTCCATGATGGACGTGACGCGCGCGGCGGCTCTAAATGATAGGATCACGAGAAGAAGGAGCGTTTCCACTAAGCAGCCGGTGTCTGCTGCGCCGCGCGCTGCTCCGAGATTTCAGTGGAAGCGTTAAAGAGGACGAGGCTTCCTGTAACCGCGCGTCGCGCGCATAAATGGAGTGACGCAGAGGAGGGGTGCGCTCAGAAAACTCCGCGCAGCGCTCGGGTGATGGTCGCTGAACAAACAGGAATTTTCCTCCTCCAGGTGCGTCCTATAATTAGCACATATCTGACAGAGGGGGTGGGGGGCACGAGGGAGAATAAAAAGTCGGCTTCACTTCAAGGGGGAGAGAGGAGAGGGCGCGCGACGGATCCAACTCTGCGGGACGCACGGGGAGGACAGTTCGGAGGATGAGCGCAACTTTGCTTCTCGCGTATAGGAAACTTTGAAAAAGGACGCAAGTGGGAGCAGAACAGGACTCTTTGCTGCTCACATGCTTTGACTGCACGCGCAGGATTCAGTCCCTTTCATTGCAGAGCTGAAAAAAGGTAATTTCACCTGTTTTTGACGTCATTTTCACACTTCAGCTGCAGCTTCTCGACGCAAACATGGGAACGTTTTACTGAAAAGATCAGAAATGTTCTCCATGAACATGTTTGTGCTTTGAATGCGTTGGAAGTTACAGGTTCTGTTTGTGTCACGAGCAACTTTGGAGAGAGCACAAGTTCTCCATCATTTGACGCACTTTTGATTTGTCTTTAAAGTTTATCTCATTTGTTATCTGGAGATTTCAAGTTCAATTTTCTCAACTCTCCTTTTTCTTCTCTCCTGTAGGTTTCCGGAGAAAAGTGACCTCACTTTTATTATTATTTTTATTATTATTTATTGTTTTCCTCCCTCCACACTATGAGCGGACAGCGCCGGCGGGTCCTCACTGGACTGCTCTTACTCCTGTGCGCTCTGAGCGAGCACGGCGGTCAGAGCGCGCCCGCGGCGGGGCCAGCTCACGCGCGAGCGGTCCGGGAGGACGCGCCGCGCAGCCTGGCCAGGCTGATGGTGGTGCGGCGCGTGGATGGGAGCCGGGAACGGCACGGCGCGCGAACGGAAGCCCCGGTAACGTCACGAGCCGGGAGCGCATCTTCTGTGGAGCTGAGGGACTTCCGCAGCAAGATGGAACGAGCGAGTCCGGCTGTCGGTGAGTCCAGGACGGATTTGTTACTTTAAATAGATAAGGAGCAAATTAAATGAAGACTGGAAAGCAATGATTATTAACTGGGGGGCCACTGGGGGTGCTTCTTAAAGTTATTTTTGCTGGTCAGCTTTGCATGAGGAGCTCATAAAGTGTTGCGTTTCTCAAAATTCCCTTTCTGCAACTTTCCATAAACTGGAAGACACAAATTTGACCCTGGTTGACCTCAGCCTCAGACAGTCATTTCTCAGTGGTCAATTAATGTAAGGAAGGTGACACATTAAAAATAGTTTTAATATTATAGATTAAATTCAATCATCTATATGATACTAAACAGGCTATAGAATGTTTCCACTATTTGACCCAAACACAAAATTGCTGCACAGTCGTTTGAGCCATAATTTGGTGTTGAGAGTCATACCCATCACATCCTCTGAGCACTGACGACCTTTGCTTAAAACTTACACAAGACTACGAGAAATATGCATTTCATCAAATAGGTTATTTGCATTAAAAGTTGAACGCAGCTAAACATTGTCTCCTCTACATAAACACGTGTCTGATGAAGGATTAGTGGCCAAATATATTTGCATCTAACCATATTTAAAAGTTATCCATGTTGAGGTGATTGTAAGACAAATTTATCTTTATTCTAATTGTTGTGGCGTTAAATGTTAGACAGACCCTCTAACCCTCTAAAAAGAAGTGAAACTGACCATTTTCCCCTTTTATTTATTTCCTCCCAGTTTTATCCACAAGAGATCTGAAAAAGAAGGAGAAAATACTTAAATATTTCACAGGTAAGCTTGTCATGAGAATAATCACAGACATGGTATAAAAAGTGTTGCTGCAGGCTTGTAAAAACTAGAAAAGCGCTTAAAGGCCTCCTTTTTTTTTTTTTTGTCCTCCATCAGGTCCACTCGTCTTCAGCTCCAAGTGCAGGATTAAGGCCTACAGACTTTACCACCACACCAGAGACTGCACGATACCGGCATGTAAGCTGTTGCACGAACAGCGTCAGTGCAAAGCCAACGTGCTGCGTGAAAAGAAAGCAACTCAAGTCGTTCTGTTTTCTCTTCCTAGACTTTAAAAGATGTGCACGACTGCTCACACGACTAGCCGGCAGCCCGCAGTGCACAGAGGGGTAGCACCCACACACACAAGGTAAGAGGACCATGGATTTGATGGGCTCTAATGAAACGCCCAGAAAGTAATCATCAGATATCTACAGCGGATTAACTTCTGGAGTTATTTGATTTAAGATAGCCATGACAGCTAACTGGCTTTAGTGAACACGAATGGCTACAATTCACTGTTTTAAAGATATCCTGCTGAAACGTAATGTGGCTGGTAGTCAACCCCATCACATGCTCTTATAAACCGTGAGATTTTTGTTTATAACTTTGGCATGTGAGGCTGCGCAGCATGCATCTTTCAAGAAATGCTTCATTTATAAATTTGACTTACACAAAGGGTGATACTGTAACTGTACTTTTATTTGTCATTGGAAATTCCAGCTCTATATTTAAAAAAAAAAAAAAGGAAATGTCCAAGCTTCACAATGATGCCAAACATTATATGAAGGGATTTCCCCAGGCAGCTGGTAGAGAAAAATGGTTAATTTAAAGGGAAATTAAAAGGATGAGGTCTAACCAATTTACAAAATCTGATTTGAAGGCAGATTAGGAAGATTATATGCTGTTGGGGTTGTTAGATTTCGTCTTTATAGAGTTATATTTAAGAGCATTTAAATTAGAGCTAAAATCCATGTTTTCATTGTTGTTGTGTTTAGTTAGTGCAGCCTGAGCTCATTCTCATTCATCCCAAACACTAAATTGAACCGTTTCAAAAATTATTTTGTGCCCATCTCCATCAAAATTTTGAATCAAAAATTTAAATAGATAATATGTTGAGGCTGCAAGGTGTGCAAGAACTTTGGTGCTCTCTGTTGTTGTCTTTAAACTGTTGTGATTTTTTAAAAAGCTATTTATATGTGTATTTATTGTCTGTTTGGGCTGCTATATGCAATATACACCCCTGAGTCCATGACAAATTTCCCCAAGGGGGCAATAAAGTATATTCTATTCTATTTTGCCAGGATGGGTCACATAAATTCATAATAAACAGCTGAAATTGTGTTGGTGTCACCCAAAATTTATCTGTGGCCCCTGACTGGGCACACTTTAGAAAACTTACAAGAGGTGCTCCCTTTAAGACGAGGAAACAACGATGTTACAAGCCGGCAACCAAAACTAAAACTTCACATAGTTCACTATATTTCATTTATCAATGCTGATGTCTTGTACTATACTGATTAATTCATTCATTACACCATACATATATGTTGGTTTATCATCTCTTAGTATCAAACCATGAATTATAATGTATAAATCAGACAAATGTAGCTTAACTATCCCACTTGAACATAAAGGAATAACTGACTTTCTCAAAAAAACTCACTGTCTGTTCGTGATGATTCTGACTAGGAGGGGAAAATTAGTTTAAAACATGACATTTGTGGTTTTACATCACGTTTCATTGGTGATTTGTTTCTGTTTAGGCACTGTTTGATCAATTCCATGGCTCTCAATAATCACAAATTTCTATCTTTGACACAATGATGCAATAAATATCCTGGTTGGCACAGATGAATGAATTAAAATACATTTTAACATATACTTCAGTGGGCTCAGTACATGTCCAGGGTGTACCCCGCCCCTCTCACATTGACTGCTGGAGATGGGCACCAGCTCCCAGAGCAAACTGAACAGGACAAGGGGGTAAAGAAGATGGATGAATGGATGGATACAAATTAGGCGCTGCAGTCTTGTAACCCTGAGGCTGCAAGTTCAAGTCCAGACTGCATCAGGAAGACATCTGGTGTGAACCATTTACCAAATCTTTTAAGAGTTCACATGTTGTGACCCCCTGCAGAGGAGAACAGCTGAAAGAAAAACAACCGTAACATACTGCTTATTCCAAGCGAGCTATTAGCCTCTTTGCAATGTTCTTAAAGGAATAGTTCATTTTTTTTGCAGTGGAGTTCTTGAAGTCATGAACGATTGATATTTTACTTTAACAAGCAGTTTAAATGACCTCAGCTTACCGTTTAATAAAGAGCTAACAGATAGTCAGAGAGAGAGTGGATTGCTATCTTTAAAACTCCTATTTCAAATTTGCAATGACGTTCATATTAATTATATTTTATAAACCTTTACACACTTTACATTACAACAAAACATTATATCTGTCAGAAGCAGTCCAGGCTGCACCAGAAGTGCTACAGCTACCGGTACTTGCTTTTGTACACAACCACAGAAATATTTGTAAATAGCTGGCTAATGCTAAACTGATGATGATGATAAAGTTTTTTTTAATTGTCATTCGAAAGAACCGTTCTGAAATTTCTGAGCTGTTTTAAGACAACTGCAATCCACATTTTGTCTTTGACCTGTTAAGACTCATCCATATGGTCAGAATTAAACTCAGTTCATCCAAACTGCAGCCGTTCAAAGAGTTTTCTACTACCAATATAATCTTTCCGCCGAACCACACTTTAAACAGTCTGAACTGTAAAAGTTTATTTTGTGGTGAAACACTTTTATAATAATAATAATCCTGATTGTTCCAGACTCTCAAACCTCAGCAGGAATCAGACTTTGGTTTAAAGCGTAACTCCCATGAGACACTCAGCTATTTGTTCTTGGTGGTGATATTTCTTGCTGCTCCTCTCTGTTGCAGATCAACCTTCCTGATTTTTATCATTTGTGATCGTTTCTGGTGTTGCCCAGCTAGAAACTGTGCTGAACATTTCCCTCCCGCCTCTCTTCTTCTCTGCAGGTTGAAAGCCAAACACAAGTGCTCCAGAAGAAGATGCTTTAAGTAAAAAGTGCCTTGGACAGTAAGAGGGACGCCGGCATCTGATTGATTCTGAGGACAGTTTTGTCCTTCACTCAGGCCCCAACTGCTGCCAATCGCCACTTTGGCTGGGCCTTGAAGGTCAGCTGTCACACCCCACGGGAGCAACCAGGCAAAAAACATCCAGTCCAGGATAAAGATGAAAGACAAGCGTGGAGAAAAAGAAAACGAAAGGAGGGGCCTTATTTCCCTGCTGGGCTCCATAAAGGTGTTAATAACGTGAAAAATCCAGCTATTTTTAAGAACAGCTTGCCTGTTGATACGTCCGCCATGTTTGAGTGTTTCGGGTTGATCTGACCCTTCTACTGTACTGTCTAAAAAAAGTTTTCACAGACCCTCAGCTGGCAGTGACGGCAGCGTCAGCCACGTGCCTTCAGAACGACATCATTAAATGAACACTTTCCTGTATCTTTGTGTGAAATGACAACACGAGTGGTCTTTTTTTAAGTCACAGCCGTCCTGCGGAGAAACTAATCTTGAGTACATGATGGTAAAACCTGCAGTGACGTGTATGAGCCGTCGCAAGGCTCCACCATACATGAAACATAGATCATGAGCCATTCAGCCAGGAGTATCTACATACTGTAAATGCAAGAATAATCCACCTGTGGCTACCATAGAAAATGGCTAAGGGTGTTATATATATAAAAGTACATATATTTAAAGATGAAATATATTTAAATAAATTATGAGATTGGGACAAACACGAGCCTTCTTTGTTTTGTATTTCGATCTTGAAATGATGAACGACCACATGACTGAAGAGAGTCCTGGGACCGCAGGCGTTGTGAACCCCCCTCTGCTGCTTTCCACGGTTGTTTAAAAATGTTAAACTCAAAAAAAGTGCAAAAAGTTTTTTTTATTATTGTTTTGCTTTACATGGATTTTGTTGCTAAATCGCATACATTTCCAGATATGGGAAATCAGCACTTTGTTGTATTCTCCTTTATCCCTTTCAAGGAGATTTTGCTCCTTAAGAATACGTTTAGATCTTTTGAAGTGGGATTTTGTGGAAAGGCTATAACAAATAACATCCTGCCTGCAAATAGCACCTTTAACAACCTAAATTTGAGAAAATGGAGTTTAATTTTGATAAGATTGATGCGCTAATGGTTGCTTTGAGTGAGGCCAACTTCAAGTTGGATTTCCAATATCCTAAACACCCCATTTCTCAAAAACCTGTAACCATTAATGCAAATATTCTTTTAAAAAGATTCCCACCACTAAATTACACGGGTTTTTGACTACTATGGTTATTTGAAAGGGCAACTAGTGCCAGCAGCAAATAGATGCACTTCCAATAATAATTCAGCCATGGTTATTGTCTAATATGAGGCTGAGAGCAGTGTTAAAATAATAAAACAGCATTTGCACGGACTGCTGTGTGGAGATCGGAGTTGTTTTAAAGTGGCAGAAGTTCACTTTGGTTCCCAATTCTGGTCCTTGAGGAACACCATCCTGCATGTTTTAGTTGTTTCCCTGCTCCAACACACCTGACTCAGTGATTTAATTACTTTGTCATGTTCTGCAGAAGCCTGCTAATCGCCCATTAGTTAAAATCAGTGTCGGAGCAGAGAAACAACAAAAACCTGCATGCAGGATGGTGTTCCTCAAGGCACAGGATTGGGAACCACTGCTTTAGAAAGTAGCCCGAGTCAAAGTGGGGACAAAACAAGTCTGATTTACTGAATTTCATAGCAGTCCGTGTGAATATTATTCTATAAACATTTACACTGATAACGTTTTTGTTACACCAAAATTTCTGTATTAAAAATATTCCTGCAGGAAGCGCCTAAGCGCCACAGCTAGCTGCTGCTGTGACTACTTCTGCTTGTAAATAACCATGTCACGAAATAGCAGTATAAAAGTTCATAAACTTTTGCACAAACTGCTCTGAAATGTTGGATGTAAATTGCAGAAATCCACTTTGTGTGTGTTGAAGGCACTGCTCTTGTTTATCTGCTGGCTGCACATCAAATTGTCCCGCAGAGATAATGGTTTTACTGGGTCTTGAAAACTTCAAGTTAAAGGGTAGAATTTTGGGAAAACGCTATAAAGTAATTGGGTTGTATTTTTTTTTTCCCCTCCATGAAAAGCCAAAAACACTGAAAACAGTAGAACGGATTTTTCACCACGTTGCATTAACTGCTCGGTGTGTCGGAGTAGAAAGTCACATGCTTTGTTCAGACAATAAAACGCACCTAAAAATAACTAGAAATGAGCTAAAAGCGCTGTACGTCTTAATTGCTGTAGTAACAATGAAGGAGGGGAAGGATTTGTTTCAACACTAACAGAGCCTCTTGAAAACTATTTGTTACTGGACATAATAAACTGTCAACATAAAACACCCGAGGCTGGTTCTGTGCAGGTTTTCAGAGTCAGAACCTGAATCCACAACACCTGCTGCAGTCACGGCATTTTAACTCTGACTGACATGGAACCAGTTCATCTGTCTCAAAGATGTGCCACTTTTTAAAAAAAATTTACTATATTTTGAAACAATAGCTAATAACGGATTTTGACAAATTCACAGACAACTCTTGTTCAACAAGTGGAAACCCTCCAGCAATCAGCTGGTTCGTGTCTCCGTCAGCTCCACCCTTGCTTGATGATTCACAGCCATTTTCCCATCTTTACATGCGATGAAACCATAACTCAAGACAAATCTGCACGGACTGACTGACGGGGAAAGCCAACCTTGTGGGAGTAAAACACCACTTCTGAAACAAGCGGCGATTGGCACGAAGCAGAATATTTTATTTATAAACCGAAAAGGAACACATTGAACTTTCTTAGATACTAAGATAATCTGCTTCTTCCTTTACGGGTCACGGGGGTCGCTGGAGCTCATGATCAGAGTGTGAGAGGAGTGGGGGGGGGGCACCATGGATAGGTCACACGTCCATCACAGACACAGAGACCATCCACACTTTCAGCCACACCTGCTGTGGTTATCAATTAACCTAACAACACAAAACACCAAATAATAAAGAGAAAAAAAGTAAAGAATATAACTTTACCAAACAAGTGACGTGGGCCAGTTACATCAAGCTAACAGGAAGTGCACAGATGCTGGTGAAGGCTTCACAGAAGTCAGTTGGAGTCAGCGTCCCCACCATCACAATCTACACCTCCAGATACAGAGAGGGCCACCCGCATCATGAAGGGCCCCACTCACCCAGCACACACACATTTTGCCCCACTCCCCTCAGGCAGGAGGTTGAGGAGCATTAAGTGTAGAACCACTAGACTGAGGAACAGCTTCTACC
>JARVGV010000192.1:18968094-18980175 GCA_031762435.1 Hypsolebias longignatus | reverse complement strand
TGACTGATGAAGCCCTCTGGAGTGAGGGTGAAACGTTTCTACTAAAAAGAAACTGTTCAGATGACCTGATTGAGAATTATCAGATTTGACACCTGGATTATTGAGCATGAACATTCTTCTGCTTTCTATATAGGTACCGCAATTTATTTTATTACTGACATAAGTCCCCTGGCTAAGCTAGCCAGAAAAAAAATAAAAAAATAAAAATCAGTCATTGTGTTGCAATCAAGTGGGTGTGGATGTTTTCTTAGATATTCATATCAACACATGTATTATTGTAGCAATTACAACGCCCCTATAAAAGAAAACTGGTTCTGGTCTACAGAACAGCAGGACATATAAACTCATGACCCAATACGTCTAAACGTCAGTCTGCAAAAAGACTGACGCAGTTGTAGAAAAAAAGCGAAACCACAGACAATCAGGTGTAGACTTCATCAAATCCTTAATTTGCCGGCAAATGAGAGAACAGTTAGTTTCACAGAAAGTCAAAATATCACAGTTTTAGTTTGCTGGCATCAGTTCTGAGCTGAACCTTACTAAGTACATCCGTTGTTTAAATAGCATTGAGAGAAATAACATATCGGACAACCTATACAGATTGTTACAGAACGACCACATGTGACATAATGTTCAGTTTCACAATGACCCAGAGTCAAATAAGGAATTGTGATACACAAAAATATTGTATAATACATAAATAATGCAATGTACCAGGAAGTAGAAAAATAAATAATATACCTGTACTTCCTTCACAGCAGTTTAATCAAATCAACGTAGACATTAGAGTCAGTCAGAGTCAGATATTCTTTATTGTTGTTTGCACCACATGTGGTACATATGGTGGAATGAAATAGACAGGATCCCAGTTACATCCAACAATAAAATGCAAAAGAAAAACAGTAATAACATCTAAGATAAGAACTACTGTAAAATTACAGTAAAGGTGTGCTCCACTGGACAGACAGGAGCCAATTCACGAGGGAGCAAGTGAAAACAGGACTGGGGTAGGGTCAGAAAACTGGCAGTGAACATAAAAAAATCAAACTAATTCAGCAATTATTCCATTAATGTCTCTTGGTTGGCAACACTACTAAGTTTGGCAATATTCCCCAACTCAGTTGCGTTAACAGAGATGAAGTTTGATCACAGCAGATTGCTATGGTTTGAACTTCCTCCTACTGGCATGTTTTCCTCCCACACCGCTGGCTCATGCGTCAGCAGCTGTTAAAGGTGTGTGAGAAGATTAATTACAGGGAAGTGCCTGGAGGTGAGTGGTCGTAAGGAAGACTGGCACATCTGAAAGGAAATGCTAAAGAAAATGGGAGTGGAAAAATACAGTGAATAGGAAAACAGGCGAGAACGTTAATGATTGTTTGTCTCGTTAAGTCTTTATGTGACCCTGTGATGGACTTTTGACTTGTCCAGGGACAGCTGGTGACAGGAACCATATCCCTGCAACTCTAAATGGAAAAGTGGGTAAAGAAAATGGATGGATAGATGTATGTATGGATGGATGGCAAAAATGATTCACAACCTGTATGCATTACATCAAAAGATGTTGAAAAGAAACCCACTGCTGTAAAAAATTAAAGATATTCAATAAAAAAATACTCACGTATGTCCTTTTTTTAAATCTCTTTTTGCTTGTCTCCACATGCATCATTTACCTAAATTTTGTTTTCTTATCATAAAAATTGATCATCATTGTGTAGATCAGGAAATACTGGAGCAAATAATAAATTCTGCTCTGGTTCAACAGAATAAAATACTACTAGACTGCACTAGATGGTGTCAAATTGTGTCATTACATCACTACAAACAAGTCATTATTTATTACCAACTGCCACTGAAAGGCCCAGGTGAATGACATTTTTCCCAATGTGCATCTGTCAACCTGTTATTAAAATATCTTATGAACCACTAGACTATTTCAATTGATTAATCAGAAACTGATTAGGCGATCAGCTATGTGGAAAGGATAATGTGTTATAAACGAAGTCCAGATGACATGATTCAACCTTTTTTGTTGTTATATACCTGGATGACTGAGAAAACAAACATTGTGATAATGTGTTATGAGACAAATAAATGTAATATTCGCCTAAAACTGAGCGTTTGTACGCCTTAAATGTTACAACTAGTAAAAGCCACCAGTCTTTCAATAACGTCGACTTTGTGTGTCTTGCTTCATGTGTGCCCTGTTCCTCTGTGGCATTCACTGAAACTGCCGAAACTACTTAACAAAGAAAAAACTAAAACTTGGTAAGATATTGCAATTCGAGGAGATTCAAAGCTATATATAATTAACTTGACTGCCATGTCTTTGTGCGAGTTCGTTCGCTGTGGTGACCCCTGAAGGAGAGAGCAGCCAAAAGAAGAGAAAAATAAAAATAAATAATTCTGATAAGTATCCATTGATTATCACTAAAATCTACAAGTCCTTGACGGTCCAGCATGACACACTATGGATTATCCAAGAATGTGTAAACTATCCATTGTGCAACATTTTCTTCTTACAATAACGATGAGCCACATTTTCTGGGAAATACCTGAATAAAAGGTATTAGAAGAAAGATGTGTCCAGAACTGGTTTTCCCAGAAGATAATGTGAGGTTTGCATGTAAAAAAAAAACAACAAAAAAAAAACCTGCATTTCCTCCTTAAGAAGGGGCTGAAACAGTCTGCAGTCGTTTCAGCTTTCATTGTTCTCATTCGGGGTGGTATCAGGTGTACTTTGAACAGGCTTGTGTTTGGTTAAAACTAGCCTTGCACTGGATGGGTGGGGTGAAGTGAAATGTTAGAACAGACAAGGTGAAGTCTCCTGCTGGGATTCGTGCCCAGGCAGAGAGTGGGCTTGTATGGAATCCTCCAGCTCTGACTCAGGACTACAAACTAAAAACTGGACTGGAAATACTGGAGTTGAAGTTTCCTGAAAGCAGGATGGAGACGAGGCGCGAGGCTACAAAACTCCTCGTGAAGGGTCCCGAATATCTTCGAAAGCAGATGGAACGGGAGAACGAGGCGAAAGGACGCGTGAGTGCTGTAGAACGGCTCGCTGCCAGCAAACTCAATTACGTCAAAAGCCAGCAGGTGGTCAACGCAACGCAGGAGCCGATTTTCAGTATTGGCTCAGCTTCTGTGAGTAGCAATGGGTCTTCAAACCGAATCTCGAACCGTTGTGCAAATCCCGTCTTGGGAAGTAGCTCGTCTGAGCATAAAGGTGTTGCGCAACCTTGCCCACTAGGGAAAGGGAATCGGCTCAGCTACAGAAAACGACAAGACTCACTTCTACTTTACAGACAAAAATGTGAATTACTCCAAGGATCAGGAAATGACCAGAAACATCTTATGACTCATAAGTCGCAGCTCAGTTCTGTAAAGAAAGGTGCCCCATTATGTGAAGTCACTGACAAGGAATGTAAGACTGAAGGACCGGCGAAAAGAATTACCACACCTGGGGCGACAGCAAAGGAATGTGGCCTCCGTTTAGATGTTTCTGAGCCAGACCAAAGGTCAAACGGCATGTCAGAGGAATGTAGCAACACAAGCAGTTATACTGGGACGACTGGAGGTTTTCTTGCAGTTCCTGAAATCGAGAGAAGGTCTGGCAACAGGGTCGGCCGCTCCCACTCTGACATCAGCTCCAGGTACTCCAAGAACTTTGCAGACTTTGACGCATTTTTTAAGTACTGCGGCCTGGACGGAGAGGTGATCGAGTCTCTGGGGAAGGAGAACTTCTCGGCTCGCTCGGACGACATCGCCATAAACATTCGGAGCGTCAGCATCTCCACGTCAGACGATGGTTTCTCCAAGGGCAGCGGTGACAGTGACGGGCTGCTCGAGGATGAGTTGCTTAAAAAAACACAACAAGGCACGTCGGTCATTGAGCGCAATGCTCGTATAATCAAGTGGCTGTACAGCTGCAAAAACGCTGCAGAGACGGGAAAAAGGTTGAGAGAACTGAACTGATTGTTTCACAGGAGAGTTTTCTTTCCATTGCTTTACACTTTCTCAGCAATAAGCTACAAGTAGTTTAAAGGTGTTTGTTTTGTCCAGAAACACTGACTTTGTCTGCCAAAACTGATTCCATGAGCCCAATTCAACTTTCTCTGAACAGACGTTAAAAGTATATACCGTACACAAACCACAATAAAATGTTATCTTGTTATGTCATGTATGTTATCTTAATGTTTTATTACATCTTGAAAATAAATTAGTTTTTGAACTTAACTGTGGGTTTCATGTATTTTTGTCAGGATCTTTTGTGTTTTGAGTTATATTTGCATGTGGTTACTTTTAAATTAGCTTCCAATTTCTGTTTCCGCTTTTTCCCTGTTTCCCCCGTTGCATCAGTTCACACTTCCTTCTGCTCCTCAGCTCCTGCCCTTACCACACTCACCTGTTCCCAGTTGTCATTTTGCCCAGGTGTTCATCAGTCCACGTCCATGAAGTCCTTCAGCTTTCATAACGCATTTAGTCTGGCATTGTGCTGCATGCAACCTCTGGGTCTCCTCTATGTCTACGCCAGTTTTGCTAGTTTGTAGTTTTTGCAGCCATGTCAGTCTTTCGGTTTGGTTTAGTAAATTTATTTTTGTTTACTTTAGCACTTTGCGTTTGAATTCCTGAGTCCAATCTCAACCAACTGTGACAATTTCAAAATGCATTTTTGTACTGAATTAAGATTGCACGCTTGTAAACAAATCAAAATGAGTCCTGCAGAATGTGGCATTACACGATGAATGAGCAGAAGATGCAAACAAGTCAAAGTTTTTTTCTCATTATATTTTATATGAATGCAGCGAAAAGAGTGTGCAGTGCATAATTAGTTCTTACAAATTAGTTTTAAAATAAATTTGATGCAGATTCTTGTTATAAAAAACAATTTTTCAACTAACCGAACACAAATCTGGTAAATATTTACATATTTAAATGTGAACTTCCTTTACAGAATAGTACTGCGTACCCTAAATTTAATTTTTATTTTTACCAACCTAAAACATAAATCGTTATTTTATTAGTTGCTCTTTAAATATCATTAAAACATAACTATGTCATTTTAAATGCTTTAATAAATCTTGAGTCTATTGTTTATCAAAGTATCTATAAAACATGAATACTGTATCTGTGATTGTATAAAGATAAAAAGGCTTACAGCTTTTGTTCCCTTGCCTGAAACATTTGAGGAATATGTCCATAAATTCTGTTTCTTAGCTAGACTTTCACCATCAAAGAGGCTCAAATTACAGTTTCTACGTAGACCGTCTTTTAAGTCCATAATCCGATGAGTGCACTCCTCACTTTTCTCCAGGTGAAAGGTATGCATTCCATCACAAGCACAGACACACATGCCGTTACTAATATTAAGAAACGTCAGGCTATGAGATGGACGGCCTGTTCTTGTTTGTTTCTTGTGTGGTCAAATGACAGTACTTAAACCGGTCGCTCAATTTATGTTCAAGTGGGCTAAAATAACATAAAAAGAAGTGCTCATATCTCCAGCCAAACTGTCAACATGTCCCTAAATTGTGTGAGAAGACTTTGCTTTAATAATCTGATGGGCTTATCTCCAGTGACCCAGTGAAACTGTATCTCTACTTACCTCCAACCTACACTGGCTTTGTCTCTCCAATGCTTTGTTTCTTTGCCAAGTTTCTTTGTTTGACTCTTAAAGGTTGTAATATGAGGGGATGAAAGCAATAGAAGGGCTTGGTTTAATTAAATTTTTAACAGTACTACCACCCACTGCGGTTCTCTTTTGTGCAACGACTACCCGTATCTGTTATGTACTTCTTAGAAAGTAAATTTTACCCAACATTTATGGAAATACCTTCCATCTTTACAAACAACTAACTGTTTACAATCTGGCAAGTCATGTCACTTTTACTTGTCCATTGACAAAATTTAGATTATTTTGACTGGGAAAAATAAATAAGTGAATATAAGTAGATAAAGAAAACACAGTTAAACAAGCGAGACAAAAATATCATACCTAGTCATTTTTTTATTGAGGAAAATGATCCAGTATTACATATTTGTGAGTGATAAAAGTATGTGAACCTTTGCTTTCAGTATCTGGTGCGACCTCCTGTGCAGCAATAACTGCAACTAAATGTTACCAGTGACCGTTGATCAGTCCTTCTCACCGGCTTGGAAGAATTTTACCACATTTCTCGGTACAGAACAGTTTTCGTCCTCACTTCCTCGCTTCAGGTTCTTCCACATCTGGATTGGATTAAGGTCAGAACTTTGAGTGGGTCACTCCGAAACAAGAACTTTATTCTTCTTGAGCCATTCTTGCAAATGCAAAACATGCCTGAAACTAAATAAAATGATCACATATTAATGTAAATTTTGGTGCATGTCTTTCAGCACATCAGTAATTACATATGAAATTAAAAAAATTTACATATTGACTTGTTATTGTGTGTTTTTAGTTAGCGTTGTCAGTTAGCAATCATTCATTCAACCTTTATTTAGGCAGGTTAATCTCATTGAGCCTCGAGGACTCATTTACAAGAGAGACCTGGCTACAAACTAAGGATGATGACAACATTAACAATACAGCAATAGATTTTCCTTGCACAATCAACAATAGACAATCACAGAGAGAAGTACAGATTTATTTATTTATGTTTTTATTTTTTACAAGTTAAAGCAAGATGTCAAAAAAGTTGCTAAAACAGACAGATAAGGCAGATAAGCTAACTGAACTCGGAGATTGGTTGCCTAGCAACAGCGTCAGCTGGAGAGTACTGAAAAGAAGTCCAATAGTTTTCAGGCTCTGCTCCAGTACTGTTGCACTGGATAAACTGAACAACATTAAACTATCATATAGACTTGATTTCAGCCCAAACCATCCACTGCAGATATAAGGTTTGTATTTTATTGTTGTTGTTACATCTCATACAGTGTACTGTAGTTATTGTTTTCTGCTAGCAAAGATGTTTAGCATAATAAAATTTGTAACTTGCTAACTGATTAAACAAGGAGGAAGATGTCTGTGCCTTTAGAATTCAAGGTGTTCAATTAAAAATTTTAAAAGGAAACAACTGAGAAGTGAAACCTCTGTCCTCAAAGCTTTATCAACACCAACTGGAGGACAGAGATCTCCCAACCAGAAGCTCAGCTGTCCAGGTGGAAACAGCTGCAGGTAGAACGGTCTGTTGGGCAGCAGAAACTAGAAGAAGACAAGATCTGAATTCCTATGAAGGTAATGTGAACTCTTCAAAGACTGAAGTCAGTGATGATGATGATGATGAAGCTAAACCATTCCTGTCACATCAACACCAAGAGGAAGACAGATGCAGTCCAGTCAGCAGCTCAGCTGACCAGAGAGAAGCAGCATCCAATGAAGAGGAGGAAAAAGCAACAGAAACTTCCAAGACTTCATATCTGAATATGCATGAAGACTTTTCCAATTCTCCAGAGACTGAAGTCAATGAGTATGATGTAGAGATGGATGATGGGAACAGTCCTGATTCCCAGCTAAAACATATATCAGACTCCGGGGTCGATTACTGAAGATGGTGAGGAAAAACTTCAAGAACAGCATTGTTCCTAAGTCAAATGCAAAAACCATCAACAAACTTTTTAGCCGCTCTCATTGTGGTAACCTGTTTATCAACAACTTGTCTCTTCAGAGACACGTGGAAAGTAATGCAAGACATAAGTCTTCAAGTTGTTTGGTTCATAAGAAAGGTCTAAAAGTAGTAAAAAATGTACAAGTACAGTCATGCAGTAACATTGAGACCACGCTGAATCAATTTGGATGTGATGAATGTGGCAGAAGATTTATCAGAAAAGCACATTTAAAAACACACATGAGAATCCACACAGGAGAGAAACCATTTGCTTGTGAACTTTATGGACAAAGATTTAGACAACAGGCCCTTTTAAACTCACACATGAGAATCCACACAGAAAACAAAGCAGTGGTTTGCAATGACTCCTAAAACACACATGAGAAACTACACACAAGAGACAAATGCTGAGTGTTAAATATTAAGAAGAAGGACTTTTCTTAATATTTAAGAGTTTGTAAGAGTTCACATGTAATCATCACTGAAAGATTCCAGAGTTTGATGCTAACAATATGAGTACTACTGAGTATACTGTCAAGAAATTAAATGTTTTTTAATTACTGTATATGTATAGATTTTTTTTCTGATTAGTTTTTCCCTTTGTGTTCAAGTTTGTTTTGTTTCCAAAGAATTGTCAGAACTACTGTCACTACAGACCTCTAGCTTACAGCCAATTGACCTTATTTTTATCTGAATGAACACAAACGGCATTGTTGCAGCCAAATGTTAAATGGTGTAAAGATTGAAAACATTAATATTTTAATGTTCTAATGTTTGAATAACTTTCTGAAAAATGTTCAACGTTTTAATGTCATATCATATATATACTGTATACACAATGTAATTTTAGTTCATTTTATTCTGATTCAAATGTGTTTTTTTATTAGCACAATCTTTATCTGACAACAGTAGTTGTGGAAATATATAGACAAAATAAAAACAAGCTATTAAAAAGTTGTCTCTTATAGAATCAGACTTAAACATGCAGTTTTGCTTAAATGTTGCTGTTAGGTGCTGATCACATATGTACATTAGTCATTGTAGCTGTAAATGTTTCAAAATGTTCAATAAATATGCAGTTTCAGGACAACAGGATGTAAATCTTTAGAAATGTGTGATTGTTGTGTATTTAAGTCATGTTCATAAGTAGTGTTGTACAAATGCTAACCTTTTTTTTTTCTTTTTTTTTTTTTTTTTTTTTTTACTGAATCCTTTTTTGTATGGAAAATGTTACTCATTTCAAAACAATACCAAACTACTTTCTGTACACATAACAGCATTGCTCTGTCATTAGAGGTCCCGAATGCCAAACTACCACACAGTTCACACTTGTCACCCAGTGGAAACCTCATAAAATAAAATAAAAAAGACCTTGAACTGCACATAAGATAAACCTCAATAAATGACTCAACAAAGTAGTAAACTGCTTTTGTGCAATGTTTTTAAGATTTGTTGCTTTAAAATGAATGTTTAGTTTACATTACATTAGAAGCATCTTTAATGGGGGGAACACTTCACTGCACGCTCCGCTTCTCTCACGAATCCCCACCATGCAAAAAGCTGTCTCTCCCTCCTCCCCCTGCATCATTGGCAAAAAAAGCCAGAAGAGATGAGCGCCCTGCCAAGGCAAGTGACCTCAGGGAAACACTGCATGCAGTGTGGTGAGTTGCTGTACGTGACCAGGAAAACTCGGAGTGAACTTTTAGTGGTTTGAGTATTCTCCTATTAATCAAATTGAATGGATTAGTTAACGTAGCAATAGAAACAGTTCCGGGCAGTGCTTAATTTGAGCTGGACTCTGCCAGAACAAGAGCTGGGAACTCTGACAGGGCGTGTTCCGGCAACTGTGCATGTATTTTTACAGATTTGTTTTAAACCCTTCCCACACTCTTGCAATATTTTAAACAATGTTTCTAAACGCTCTAAAAGAGCACAGCATAGCATGGTCTCTGCTCTCGGCCATGCTCACTTCTCCATTGCAGAGCAGAGATCTGACATGGTGCAGGAAGAAGCTTCTCTTTGCACCTGCGGACTGCGGATGGATGGATGGATGTATGGATGGATGGATGGATGGATGGATGGATGGATGGATGGATGGATGGATGGATGGATGGATGGATGGATGGATGGATTGTACAAAAATGTAATCTAACCTAGAATAACTTCTGTGGGGATGGGAGAAGAAAGTAAACTTTATCTGTTGGCTGTATTCTCCAGATGTCTAAAATTCAAGTCCTGGCAAAGAGAGGAGAGCATCTTGGCCTATTTAGATATCGGGGAGTTAAACATGGCACATTTATCAACATGGGATCAATTGCACAAATGAAATCACCTGCCACAATCAAGTTACCAGGGATCAATTCTACAAACTCAGAGAATGTTTTGAGAAGAAAATCAGGGTGATAACCTGGAGGGCAGCATAAGTTTAGCAATTAACTATTTTGTCCAAAAAGTGTCCCAGTGACCCTAATGAAACAGCCTCGGGTGTCTTTAACACATTCTGTAATAGTAAAAGGTGATTTTTTTGGTATCAGAATCACAACACTTCTAGCATAAGATGAGTAGGATGTAACAAAAATCTGGCCCATGCAACTCTTATAGAATTTACTTAGATCTTCATTCTCAAAATGGGTTACCTGAAGTGCAATATAAAAAAAAAATCTGCTCTCTTTAAGAATGAAAAAACAAACAAAACAAATTGCATTTTTCTTTGCAAGCTTCGTCAGCCCTCTAAAATTCCAAGAGCAAAACTTAAAGTTAACATTAGACCTATCCATGTGATATAAATTTAATGGAGTGTGGTGGCCAGGAAGCCACTAAGAAAAAAGAAGAGAAAAAAGGGGAAACCAAAGCAGAACTGTCTGACTGCCAGTTACTGTATAAGTTAAATGGGGAGTGGTGGCGCAGTGGTTAGACGGTGGGCTTGTGATCGGAAGATCGCCGGTTCAAACCCCCCGGTACCGACAACATCATTCGCATCACTCTGGGCCCCTGAGCAAGGCCCTTAACCCCCACCATCTGCTCCCTAACAGGTCTCTCTTGAAAATGAGTTCCGTTCCCGACTAACCTGGATAAATAAAGGTCAAATGAAAAAATAATGGTTCAAAATACCCACATACTGAGCTACATACAAAAAATTTATATAAATACACACACAAAAACACACACACACATAAAACAAAAACAGTAATACTGAGGGGGCATTCCCTTCTACCTGAGGGATTGTTATCCCTCAGGTAGCATTTCTTGAAGAAAGAGAGTCCACACTAGGCAGACAGTAAAATCTAAGTTAGTCTTTAAGTGAGCTTATAAAGTCACCAACCATTAAGTGATATCTGAAGAATGGCTGGATAAAGCAAACCATAAGAGATCCCACACTCCTCTAGTTGACATTTCACCACATCAAACGCCTTGCGCTTCTTGATGATAGAAGTCATTATAGAAAGAAATCTGGGATCCATCAAAAACAAGTGCTCTGTCCCCTCCAGTATGACGTACAGCCACCGTTACTAGTTGGGATGCGTGAAAGCGTAACAACAGTGGTCGTGGTGGTTTATTGTGGCCCAATAGAGGAGTCAGAACACGATGCACTCTCTCCAGCTTAATATGTCTATTCTCAGTAGGTGGTTGAAGAAATTGAGGGAGCCACAATTCAAAAAACTTAACCGGCTGATCTGTCTCTTTTCCATTGGCCAGACCAAGAAGTCGAATATTGAGACGTCTGCTGTAGTTTTCAGCCATTTCCACCTTTTTGTACAAGATAGCAACTTGTTCCTCCAGTAGTTCGATCTTGCTAGCACACATCATCACATAGTTCTCTGATGCTAGTATCCTAGCCTCTGCTTCGTCTAGCCATGCTTCAGCTGCTTTGATGTCTTTGCTGTGTTGGTGAACAGTTTCAGCAAGAGGACTGAGCTTGTTGTCAATCACTTTGATAATATTAGCAGTCATAGCTTCAAAAGCCTTCATCATGGCTGGGACAAGGGCATCCAAAACATCAGATCTCGGTAACTGGTCACCATCTCGAAGAGAGCCACCGGTCGCTGCTGGGGTTTCATTTTTTTTAAATCTCTTAACAAATTCTGCCTGTATCGTTTCTAACATCTTCACCCGAACAAAAAAATGTGGTATCATCTGCAAATAAAACACATTTCAAAAGGCCTGACACATCAACCACATCATTCACATACAGTATAAAATAAACAACTTTGGTCCCAACACATAGCCCTGATAAACTCCATTAACACAAAATCCAGATCTTACATTGTTTACCTGTAAAAAATGTCTTCTATTATTCAAATAACTGGATACTGTTTTTGTTTCAGGGTTTAACACCCCTCCAGCCCTCGTCTAACCGGTAATTGGACCCCCCCCTAGATTTCTGAGTATTACCCAAACAATACTACGGTCAGGCCCTCTTAGGCTGGGTTCGAGAAAGATTCAACCAGGCACTAACAACCTTAATTTGCAGGACGCACCCCTATTTCACCTCACAGCT
>JARVGV010000192.1:18942842-18954149 GCA_031762435.1 Hypsolebias longignatus | reverse complement strand
GCTGTACCTCTGATGATCTCATTCCTAATCGTATCCATCCTTGTCACTCCTAAGGAGAACCTCAACATCTTCATTTCCACCACTTCAGTTCTTTCTCCTGTCTTTTTGTCTATGTCTCTGTCTCTAGACCATACAACACAGCTGGTCTCACCACTGTCTTGTAAATTTTTTCTTTGACTTTTGCTGCCAGTTTTTTGTTGTAAATCTCTCCTGAAGCTGTTCTCCATCCACTCCATCCTGCCTGGACTCTCTTCTTCACCAGTGTGCAATATAAATATATAGAAAGGATTTAATGTATAAAACATGTTCTGCATGTTCATGGGAAGTGATGCATAGTTGGTTGGATGTAAAACTCAAAAAGATGGGATTTTGTAAAATATTTATTTGATAAAGTTAAACTCAATTATGACTCGTTTTGGTGGCATTTTTCTGTTTGTGTTTTTCTCTGTTTACAAACTTCTTGCTGTCTCTTGTTAGTTCCTGCTGTGCTCTGTGTGCATTGAATGTGTTGAAACTAAACAAAATTATCATTAAGCTCTATTAGCTGAACAAGTTTTTCTACTTTTGTCAGAAGTGTAAAGTAACTCAAAGGAAATGTAAATTTCAGAAAATCTTTTGTAACCCTCTTCGAGTTTTTGTAATATCTGTTCACTGGTTCATGCTCGTAATGGTACTATTATGACTTTTAATGGGTAAGAGACAAGCTATAAAATAAATATTCTAAGGGACAATTTCCTTGATGAATATTTCTGTTTGCAGTTTCATTATTATACCACTTTCGTCATTTGAATTCATCAATGCAAACATTTTACACAAAAAAAGGACGAGTTTCTTGATCAGCAGCGTTCTTACAAAATTAACTTTATGAAACAAAGTAAAAAGTATGATGAGGAAAATGTAACCTGATATATACAGTATTTAGATTTATCTGCTGGTGAAGATTCTGTCATCCAGGACATGATTAAAAAAAAAAAAAAAAGTTAAATACAGAAACAACAAGATTCATCATTTGTGACAGACGTATTTCCCTAAAGTTTCAGTTCTATAAATAAATGCAGCCTTTACTGAAGCAACTCCTTAGTGCCTTCCATGCCAGTTTTAAACTAAGACCATGTTTTCTTGAAAAATTATGGTTTTAGGATTTTATGACGAGATATGTGGTTGGTTAGTGCTTAAGATTATGGGGTGCCGTTTGTCAAGGTTCACAGTCAAAAATTAACAGCAATACTGTATACCGGTATTTATATATTCAGCCTTTAATAAGAAAAAATATACCTTTTTTTCAAAGTCATATTTTCACCAAACTATTCATACAGTTATAAATGTCATATTTCTCAATTAAATGTTTAATTTACAAGCTAAATATTTAGTAAATTAAATATTTTGGTGTAAATTAAACATTTAATTTCCATGCTAAATATTTATTTTCAAAACTAAACTTTTAAATTCCAAACTAAATATGTATTGTGCAAGCTAAATATTTAATTTCCAAACTGAACATTTAATTTGCTACCTAAATATTTAACTCTGATCTAAATATTTAACTTGCAAGTTAAACATTTAGGTCTGAGCTCCTAAATATTTAGCTTGCAAGTTAAATATTTAGATCAGAGTTAAAATGTAGTTAGCAAATTAAATATTTATTTTGGAAATTAAACGTTTAGTTTGGAACTTAAATATTTAGCTTGGACAATAAATATTTAGTTCAGAGCTTTAATGTTTAGTTATGCAAATAAATTTCTAGCTTGGAAATTAAATATTTAATTTACAACCTAAATATTTAGTTTACAAACTTGCAAGTTAAATACAGTATTTAATTTGTAAACTAAATATTTATCTTGTTAATTAAATGTTTAGTTGGGAACTATGACATTTATAAATGTATGAATAACACATTTAAAACAAATTCTTATGAAAAGCTAAATAAACCAAAATATTGCTGTTATTTTTTTTTTACTTTGTATCTTTACAAATGGCACCCCATATAGGTTACGTTGGGAATGACTCAACTACTACCACACCAAATTTTAGCTCAGTATCTGTAAATTTGATGTGTCCAAGCTATTTATTTTAAAGTTGATGTTATCTTGAATGATCAGTTATTCACTTTGGTCAATCAGGTTAATTAAAATATGTTGTTTCAAGAGATATTTTGCTAACATGTAGTAAGACACTATATTATTTCCTACCTTTTGCTGTCAGGCATTAAGTTTAATAGCTGACATTGAATGTCACCTGCAGGAGGTGTAAGTCTTTATTTTTTCCAGCACGTGTATGTCAAAGTTTTGTTTTGAACTCAAAATCCAAAGAACAGGCCAGTACAGCAGATAAAATATTTAATAAATGTGACCCAGCACTTTTAATGAATACACAGGATACAGGCATCACTTTGGAAACAATCTAATAAAATCAATAAACATGAAAAATAAAGGAGTAATGATTTTTATTCATCTAAAAATACACAAAAACAGAGAAATTAAACTACTCAGGTTCATCACCCAGATATGAACTGAACAGAGCATGTGAGAATAGATCATTTCAAATAATCTCAGCAGGTTTTTCATGTAAAGTCTCCACTCAGATGCTTAGCGATACCTGCAGCTACGATGAAATGATGTCCACAGATCTGGGACGAGGGTGCTTCAGTCGAGTTGATGTTTACAGCGAACAGGTGGGGTTGTTTTGTCAAGTCAAGGCACTTCACAGGTGCAGGGAAAAGCTATTTCTTATGACACAGTATAAATATACAATTTGGCTCCTCGAATGTATTCTTATTCATGTTCAGCATCTAATTCAACTGTTTTGACTTGTTTTGCTTTAATGCCGTATTACTGAATTTGAGACACAGCTAAGTAATGTCCAGTGACGACAATCACAATATCTGTTGTATTAAACTGAACAGTTTGCTCATGTGATGCGTCTACAGCAGGGCTATTCAACTGGTGGCCCGGGGGCCAAATCATGCCCACGGATTAACTCCGTTCAGCCCACAAATTGCTTCATTTTAAAATAAAACTAGATTTTTAACCATAAAACAAACGTACTTATAATAACTGCTGGATGCCCCTGAGCTCTTGGTTTTCAGTAACTGTGGCCCCCTGAGCAATTTAGTTGAATAGTCCTGGTCTACAGCTCAGCGTTCTCTTAAATTTACAGACACACAAACTGGTTTTTCACGAGCCGTTTCATGATTGCACCACCCATCGCTGACATTCAAGCTAAGGCCTCAGACTGTTTCACTGTGCTGCTTCCTTATAGACAGAAATGCAGTGGCTAAAAGCTCAATAGGTCTTCTGTAGCAATTTTGCACATTCTTTGAACCTCTAAAAAAAGAGACATTAAATTCTCATTGGAAATAATTTAAAATGTTACAGTAGTTTTCACTAGTTTATAGTTTGTGTTCAAGAAAAATGCCAGTCTTTAAAAAAACCCACCTAACTCACAGACATTTCCTTCAAATCTAAACCAAAACTTTTTGCATAATATTTGAAAGTTTATTGCAGCATCTCATTAACATCTTTGCATCAACCATCGATTGTACATAAAAGGTGGAAGAGGTCACCATAATGCAACCACTGTATGTACAATCTGCCATTCTAAAGTTTATGAGTGACTCTAATAATAACTTAATGACTTGTGAGAATTATCACTGACTCCCTGTAGTCATTTTTGGAAGAAGCGACAATTCTTCAATGAAAATCAATGGGAGGCTAAGATGTTTTTAAGTTAGCACCTAGTGGCTGTCACTGGCATAGACTTTTAAGGCACTTCCCCATTTCTTGTCTAAATGCGTGCTCCATTTACAGCCAGAAGTCAGGACCGTCCAAGTTCCAAGTCAGAAAAATCAACTGGAATGCTCTCCCAAGTCAGATTTCCATCAGGTAATGAAACAATTCCTGACCAAACCCAGTCTTAAAGTACAATAAGGCTGCCTCGCACATGAAAAGCATGTTGATTTTTTTATATTACAATCTCTTTTAAGAAACGTTGCTACAGTCCAACAAAGTTAAGTCATCTGGACGGTTTCTTTATTTGTTGAGACGTTTCGTCCTTCATCCAAAGGATTTCATCAGTACGAGGAGCCACAACAAACTCAGTCCCACATACAGAACACTCACATAGTGGACCAACCAGTTTGCTGATGACATGATGGTTTCTGGGACCTGCTCGCCCCCCATCAACTTCTCTGAGGCAGCCATAGCCAAAGTGGTTCAAAACATCAAAGTTCATGCTCAATAATCCAGATTTAAAAAATCCAACAAAGTTCAGTCAGGTCGTCTGGATGGTTTCTTTTGTGTTGAGACTTTTTTTTTTTTTTTTAACCACTTTGGCTATGGCTGTCTCAGAGAAGTCGACGGGGGAGAGGGCGGACTCCAGAAACCATCTTATCAGCAGCAAACTGGTTGGTCCACGTGAGTGCGCTGCTTGTGGGACTGAGTTCGTTGTGGCTCCTCAGAGTGATGAAGTCCTTTGGATGAAGGACAAAACATCTCAACATCAACAAAAAACTATCTGTCCAGATGACCTGACTCAATTTACCGGTAGTTGGAATTTTTACCTGGATTATTGAGCATGAACTTTGACGTCGCTTCAGTGCTTGAAGGCTGAGAATATACAGCCATGCATTAGCTTGTGATGCTAATAATTGGTTAGCCTGCTCACAACAGTTGGCAAACCCTACTGTTTTTATTTTATTTTATTTATTTATGTTTTTTGGGGGTGATGTGGGATTGTCAGTCAGTTAAACTAGTGTGTGATGTTAATCCCAGATCCAAACCTCTGAGGTAAACAGAACACCGCGAAACAGTCTATAACTGCATCACGTCAAACTCAAAAGCCACGGGCCAAATCTGGTCCCCCAAGATGAACATTTAAATGTAAAATATTGTTTCTCTTCTAATTTTTTCTTAAAAAAAAATACAAAAAAAAAAAAACCCTGATAAATACATCATTTGGAATAGACTTCTCTTGGCAGCTGGCCAACTTTGAAGCCAGAAAGACGGCTGGATCATTCTGTCACTATTGATTCTGATGTGGAAAGATCAACAGAACGTCAAGTGAGACAGATCAAATTCTTGTTCATGAACCTGCAACCAAGAAAAGATATCGAGTATCTGACTCAAGTTAATGTATCAGCAGAAAGTGGACCGTGACTCTGACCATTTTTTCAAATTTGGCTCCTTTAGGTAACTGAGTTTGACACCCCCAATTCTATGGCATTGAAACGGGTCTGTTCTGAAGCTACACTACAGAAAAAAAGCAAATATTTGCTAAAAGTCACAATCATTTTAGAAAATGTAGTAGTCAGGATGGGTCAGATGTTTCTATTTAAAGCCCCCCCATGCGCTCTCAGACACAATCCCTCGGCTCATCCTGCTGATGCCAGCCAGCTTGACCTTGGCACGAGACATCCACCTCACTGCAGCTGCTGAATCATTGGAGTCTGTCAGGTTGGCATAGCGAGAGGAGTCCTCCTCAAAACCCAGGCCACCCCATGATGGTATTTCCACTGGAATGCTTAGGGCTTCTGGAAGGGACACTGCAAACTCTCCTTTCTGACTGTTCTCCACAAGGGGTTCATCGTTTACCGTCTCAGTTAATTTCTCCAAGTGTGGTGGCTCCCAGCCCTCCATCTTCTCCAGTTTCTTGGCTGGTGAGATTTGCCTCATCGTCATCGTAACGCTGTCCCAGAAACAGTAGCCTTTGTCCGTCTTGTCCTTCTTCTCCTTCTCGCTGTCCTTGACTTTCTTTTGAGGCCTTTGAGGACACACAAAGAGTAGAAGAGAGGTTCAAACAGTTTGGTCGCATTAGGCAGGCTGCTCTGAGGAATTGTGCACACCGCTGATATTGTAACCATAAATAGGACTGACTGGCGGAGGAACTGGTGTTTATCAGACATCTCAGCACTGGAGACTGGAGCATTCCCCAAACAGAGCCACTATGGAGGAATTCCCTTTTGTTTGTCAGAGCAAAGTGATTAATGGAGGTTTTCCTCTCCATACATGTTCCACTTCCTGAGCAGGTCTGAAAGATAACCGCTGGCAAACGAAGCTCAGGATTACAGTCGAACAAACACAAGCAGTTGGGTGTGACTCCATTATTTCTGGTCAAGAGTGTAAATGTTTTTATTCACACACTTGACCAGTAATAGCAACAAAGTGCTGATATATTGACTTGATGTGAACCAGAAGGGCTGTTGGCTGGTGTGATATGCTGTACACGTAAGAGAAGTTGTTTTCATCTCCTAAAACCCATCATTTAACCACTAATGTTATGCAGTTTGATGTCATAAAAGGTTCCAGAAACATTTAGTAAGTAATTCAACTTCGATTTAAAAAGTAAGATTGTAAGAAAACAAGCGTACTGCGAAAAAACTAAGAATTGTATTCATGCGCAGAGCTTGAGTTGAGGCGCTTTCCCTCTTTATTTTCAATACAATTTACTCCAGTGGAGTTTAACACCACCTTTAGTCGCCTCAGTAAACCTGTCAAAAGTATAAAAGTGTTTATTTTAATTTACCGGTAAGTGGCACTTCTAAATGTTGTACTGCTATCTTGCAAGGCCTTGGAAGTAGGGGTGTGCAGGGTGCTACCGCACCTCTTGATGGATACTAGAGGGCATGTACGCCCAATGAATACAGTAGTCCCTCGATACTTTGTGGTTCGACTTTTGCAGACTCACTCTTTTCGGGTTTTTAATGTAAGAGTGTACATTTTGTTTCCTGGTGGCCTGGCCGCTCAACGATCGCCAAAGGGCGGGGGTTGGGTCTGTCTGTTGCTGTGGGAGCTTCAGTGAGGCGGATCCCAGAGGCGGATCCCAGATGTGCGGCATGGATTGTTTATTTTAAATAATCAAGCGAAACACTAACTGAACCTTAACCTGAACTGAGCCGACTCAAACCGAGTCTGGACATTTTCCGAATATTCGGGGAATGTCCCAGTGCTCCCAATGGCCAGTCTGCCATTGGGCGCTGATTGGCTCAGTAACCATACCATCAGTCTGTCTGCTCTATTTCGCTGTGCTCTTTTAGAGCCTTTAGAACATTGTAAGAGTGTGAAAAGGGTTTATAAAATTTAAAATATACTGTATATAAATGCTAAAATAAATATAAATGTCCCTACTTTGTGGATTTTCACCTATCACAAGGGTGTTTGGAACATAACCCGTGATGAGGGACTACTGTAATGATGAAAATGTTTTGCTTGAAAAAAGTTAATTTCGAGCAATTTATTACAAACGTTGGTGCTTTTAAGTGTAAGTTTACTTCCTGTAGTGTGTCAAAGACTATCAAGTATGCACTCTTTTCTTTAGTTTGAAAGTTTAATCCTGTGACACTTAACTGTGACCATTTTCACCAAGACCAAACAATTCAATGGTCTATCATAAATGTCCTGCAGCTTTTTTTGCAAGTGAAGACAAAGTAGATGTTTTTGTCACTCTTGGCGTATTTTCTAATTTTCAGGCATTATGTTTAATTTCCAGGAAATAAAAAAAGAATAATAGACACTTAAAGTCAGTTGGCCTTTTCCCCACCTTTGGTGCTTGTGCCTAATAAGAGCTGCATCTTTGTTAACACCTTTGTGAGTTTCTATATTAAAATTTAAGTCACTAAAGTTAACGGGTTAAGTTGACAACAATACGTTGATAATAGGCTTAATGTGCAACAAGTTGCAGGTTTGTGAGAGAAACGTTGGTCCCTTAAAAACCACTTAAAAGTATTAAAGTGAGATTCTGTGGAAAGCTAATTTAATATGTGACCTCTTGTCAATAATGTTTACCTGAACTGCTATGACATTTTTGAGACTGGAGATGTTTTAAAATTGTAACAAACCACTTTGTTCTTGGTCCCACTCAGACTAGCCGTAGCCTGTCTGATCAGAAATAACTCTGAGATTGTTCAAAAAGTTATCTACAACAGATAAGATAATAACTGTCCTACGTTTTTCAACAGAACCTCCCTTCAAAGGTTCAAAATAACCCCTTTGACCTTTTTCAAACATATTCCTGCATTCACATTTATTGATTTATTTCACTTAATGTGTCAAGTTCATGAAGATTTTCCACTACAGCTGCCCAGATGTTAGGTGAACATGTGCCAAACTCACCCTTTGCGATCAGCCAGTTTTACTCCTGTCAGCAAGAAGTGCTCATCATCCTTAGAGGAGAGCATCTTCTTCTCCCTCCTCTCCTTCTTGGACATGATCTTTTTCACCTTGGCCTCCTGACAAAAGAATAGACAGGGGAAAAAAAACATAATTTGATATAAAACTGTAGCATTAAAAGTGTTTTCCTCATCAGTTACAGTTTAGGTTGTTACAGCTGATGTTTATTTTGGGGTGATTTCTGCTCGTAATGAGAGTTTGACAGGAATAAAGAGAGGCGGCTGTGATAATTGTTCATTTGTCTGAAATTCTTCCATAAGCCTTGCTGGTTTTACACAATCCAGTGGGAGTTACTCCACTCCCTCTGTAACTTCTGGTCTCCCCCCCATCAGAATTCCTCCCTAAACTCCTCAGTCTCAGCTGTCAAGGTCTTTACTCCTCCCCACATCCGTGTCTGCCTTTGCTTTGCTGTGCGCTCAGTACACAAAATATTATTTGATTAATGGGTTTAACTCCGGCGGCGCTTTCACTGAGCATCTTTTGTTTCAGTTTTTCCACCTGTGGGAAGGAGGCGAGTTCAAAACCCTGAACACAGTCAACAACGAAGAGCCTTTTCTTGAAGCCTGAGATGGGAAGCAGTTATAACAAGCAAAGCGTGTTGTTGGATCAGAAGGCATGCAGCTCCCAAACCAAACAGGAGCAGCTTCAGTAAGACGCATCGCCGGACCAGGCTTCAGAAGGTTCAAGTGTAGGTTAAACCAACGTTAGCAGAACCTTTTGTCCGACGAGTAAGCAGGCTGTGAAAGATGCTGATAAATGGCAAAAACAAATACCCTCCTCTCACCTGTTATTGCAAAAACACACGCCTGTGGGCAAACCAGCTGCAAGATTTCATCGTTAAATAAATATGTACAAGTTATAATCTTAAGTATTTCAAAACTTTATATCTGCTCTGGCTCTCTTTCTTTATTCCATGTCTTTTTTTTCTTTCTTCTGAATAAAACCAAGCAGATTCAGAGGAGCGTCGATGAAAAGCAGACGCAGAAGCAGAGGGGAAACCTACTTTAAGTGAGGGTGTGTGAGAGACTGTAGCTAAACTCTAGCTGTGTATCCTGCACGCTCGCCCGTACAGAGGCTGGCTTATTCACTGTTCGCTGCAGACTGAAAGCGGCTCAGTGATCAGTAAACTCTCCGACCCAGAAGGTAAACCAAGCAGCCCCCTGGCTCGCTGTAAGGGGGATCATTACCTCCAGCTCCACGCCTGGCACAACAATACCGCCTTTAATTAAGCTAAATTCTTTCAGGAATAACTTTTTACTAAGCTGCTGAATAATTTAAGATATTTTATTTAACAAAAGGTCAAAAACAAAATAGAAACCATTTAGAATACATTAAACTGGGTTATGGATTTTGAAGGGGAATTACAGCACTAAAGGCAATAGTTCAGCTTTTTTTTAAATGCTTTTAGAACAACCTCAGTTTGACAAAAAGGTTTAATTTTGACTGGACCTGACTGCTGCTGTAAAAAGGGACAACACAAAATTGGATTGCTGCCGATAAAAGTCCTCCAGTCCTAGACATTTCAAGGCAGTATAAGCAAATGCTATTTTATAAACCTTTATACACTTTTAGTTTGCATGAACTGTTATTGAGACAGAAATATTACGACACAGAATTATTGCTGCTATTTGTGCTTTCAAATAAACATCAAATTCTATGTAAAGAACCATGTGATGTAAAGTTAATGGCAATGTAAATGTTAATAACATAATAATTCACATAACAGGACTATTCAGTTAAGTTGCTCACGGGGCCACGGACGGCAAGAGCTCAGGGTCCAGACATCCATAGTTATTGTAATAAGTAAGTTTGTTTTCTGGTTTAAAATCTAGTTTTATTAAAATATGAACCCATTAGTGGGCCAAACATAGCTCACCCACAGGCCTGATTTGTTTAATTTAATAATTTACAGTAATTTACAGTGCAACAAGCGTGTTTTTTTAGAAAAGGAGAGGAAACCAGAGTACTGAAAGAAAACCCACACATGAATGGGGAGAACATGTAAAATTCATACAGAAAGGCCACAGCAAGAGTTGAATCCAGAACCTACTTACTGCAACGAAACAGTGCTAGCTGTGTCACCGCCCCCCCCCCCCCACACACACACACACACAGAGAACCCCCTCCAGAAGACCTTAGCTACTACTTTCATGTCAGAATTGGTGTTGCTTTGTCACTTGAAATCTTTTCATTTTACATGTTCTCTGAATCTACTAAATATTTCCTTGGCTAAATAAATAAGACATTAAAAAAAAGGACAGCATCAAAGATGGCAATCTTCAAAAGTTTGGCATTTTGAGACATATGAGCATAAAACAACAAAGATGGTGTAGAGGTAGGCCAACTGACCTGGGACCAGAAAGTTGCAGGCTCAACTACCCACCAGGCTCGCAATGTTGTGGTGCCCCTGAGCAAGATGCCCTATCCCTAACTGCCCCCAGGCACTTACATAGCTGTCCACTACTCCACCTGCGTGTATCTCAGGTGTGTGGATTAAATGCAGAGGACTAGTGTCGTCATTAGAAACATACGATGATGACACATGACATTTTACTTCAGCATCTTAAATCACCTATTCAGAAATGAGACGTCCATCAGCATGAACTTTGACCACCAGTAGAGCCACGACTCAAACCGTGCTTCAGACTAATCCAACATTTTCTTCCAGGCCTCCTTGAACACTTTCTCTGACCTAATATGAGCATAAAACACCAAAGTGTATCAGAGCTGTAGCCATCCACAGCTTCCAAGCAGCCGGTGGCTATTTTCAGCCTTGTTTTTCCTTTGTAGATTGTTCCAGTCTAAAAAGCACAGCTCCTCAAAAGAATGCTGCGCTTCCTTCCCTTCTCCGGTCCGGCCATCCAACACTCACAAACAGCACAGGTCAAGAAATGTTTCCCCTGAGCGCGGTGGCATACGGTCACTGTAGGTTAAATCAGGCAGCCAAGCCGAGGTTAGAGACGTCGCCTGGTTTGTTTTACACATGAAGAAGAAATTTAGCTAAAATACACGTTGGAGTAAACATTTCTGTCAGCACAGCCATCTTTCATGAGCAGAGCAATGACAGAAAATACAGGTAGTCCCCGACTTATGAACGGGTTCCGGACCTAAGAACGGTTCGTAACTCGATTCTGCCGTAAGTCGG